>OX235274.1:93254568-93646409 GCA_944472155.2 Trichobilharzia szidati | reverse complement strand
CACATCTCTATCATCACTATTTTATAATTCTGTTTGTTTTGTTTTGTCGTTGCCTTTTTTTCCATTTTTATTCAGTGATTTGAATTATTCGAATTGACTATTATATATTTAGTAATAATAATAGTAATATTAATAGTAATGATACATGTTTTATATTACATTCGAATCTGTCTAAGAGTAAAATACAAATGTATATATTCATGTAGACTATTCTGTGTGTATATTAGAGCACAGACAATAGAGTACACCTTTATCTCTTCTACTCCATCTGTTCATGCATCCATCCGTCCATCCATCAGAAGTACACTGAACTATTCGATTCATTCCATCCAACTGCTACTACTACTACTTCTCCTGATGTTCAGAGTTAGCTAAAAATTGTTATACTTGAGATAAGAATCATGAAAACTTTGGATTCTTTCTCTCCTCTTTTGGGCGTGAACAAATGAAATTATGTTTCAATTGAGATAGAGCAAAATGATTCGTGTATTTTTTTATTCCCCCCTCCCTCTTCTTTATTTAAACTATAATAGTTTTTTTTCAAATAAAAAAAGCGTATTGTCCAAAACATTATACTTTTCACGATGATATGATGATAACAATGATAGATTGTGTAATCAGTTAAATAACTTCATATGAGTATACCTAATATAATAGGATGCAGCCAGTTGTATACACTACTTACTGCTCGAATTAAGTAGTTAGAATTCACAGGGGATAAATCAGCTATATGTATTACTCATTATTATGATTATTATTCCCTTAAATTCAGCAGTACATTTTCATTTCACTTTGGTCTCTGCCCTGCTCTTTAGTTGGTCAAATGCACCACCCACCTTCACCTCATACCTCCCTCGACGTATTAAATCTTATAAGATGGCTTTAACATTACACAATCCCTTCATAAATTGTAGAAGACTCGAAAACCACTTCAGAAGCAATCACAGTGACAACAGGATTTATACTGTACCACTAGTACTGTTTCTGGAATAAAGCAAATTATTATTATACCATACGGATCCAATCCAAGAAGCCACTTCATACAGGCCGTGTGTGACCGGCCTCAAGCAGTTGTCCCCTGGGCTCTGTGGCCACGCAACACTAACCCTCTTTGTGTTTCAAGTGCCCAAAGAATCAATCAACTTCCATGGTGTGGGCAGCCGGGAACTAGCAACTGCCCACACACTTCCAAGAGTACACGAAGCCTCCCCGATCATCATTCTCCTTTACCCACATCACCTTCATCATCTTACTCCCCTACTACAGTTAGTACTATTCTTCAGACTAGTGAGTCATCTTCACTTCACCCTGTGACCACAAATAACGATGAGAGCCATAAAAACACCCTACGACGGCCTCTTAAAACCACGTCGTCAACTTCATATAGGAGCATTTAACGTCAGGACCCTCTGCCAAATCGGACAACAGGCATCACTAGTAAGAACTCCGGCATCTCAAGCCATGAATATTCGTTGTGTTTCGGAGTCACGCATACAAGATCGGAGTGTGGTTACTCACTTAATCCATCCGGCCAACTAGGTGGATCTGAAAAATTCACCTTAAGGGTGTCGGGAGACCCCTCAGCTAGTTCACCAGGACTCGCAGGTGTAGGGATAGCACTAAGTGTTAGAGCGGAAAAATCACTTCTTGACTGGATCCCAGTAGATAGTCGTATGTGCGCGGTCTGTTAAAAGAAGGAAAGACGGCGCTACCCATCGTTGCCTTTTTATAGTCTCCGCTTACGCCCCAACAGATTGCAGTTCGGATGAATTAAAAGATGACTTCTACCGAAAACTGTCTAATTTGCTGCAAAAACGTTCAGATACAGTTGTTTAAGCGACTTCAATGCCCAAGTAGGAAAGTTGTGCCAGACTGAGATGTAGGTGGTACGTATGGAGTTCCCTGCCGACGAACCGACAACGGTGATCGTCTTCTTCAGTTCTGCTCAAATAACCATCTGTTCCTAGTCAGCACTAACTTTAGGCACAAAGGGAGACATTGCGTAACCTGACAACCTCCATCACCAAATCAACGCTGGACTCATATAGACGACACAGCCATAGGGTATCGTTGGCGAGGGTCAGTGGAAGACTGTCGCTTCTTTTGGAACACTCGCGTAGACTCCGATCACTGTCTGGTCCGCGCACGTTTATGCTTACGATTAAACGGACATAAATATTGCTTGCAGTGAAACAGTTACGTCCTCAACTATATCAAGACTCTGAGTCCCTATTTAAGGAAGAAATAGCGAAACGTGTGTCTGAGGTCGACAGCAGGACTCCTCCTGAGGTAGCCTGGCACAACATACAGTTAGCTGTAGACACAGCTGTAAAAGCTGTTAATAACCTGAAACCTAAAGTTAGTAAGATCCATTGGATTTCTACCACCTCATCCGAACTGATTGACGCAAGAAGACTGATTCCAGCGAGCTCCGAATATGATGAGAAGCAAAAGTTACCCAAACGAAAACTAACAAGAAGCCTTCGTAACGACCGTGAACAGTGGGTGGCGAAAGCGAAAGAGATGGAGAAGGCATCGGCGATAGGTAAAACCGGACAGCTATTTAGACTTATCAGGGAAACAGATGGCAAAAGGCAAATGATAAGTGAAACAATCTCTGAGGAAAATGGCACTATAATTAGCTCCCAGGATAGATAACTGGAACGCTGGAAAGAACACTACGAGGAGCAGTTTAATTGGCCCACATCCACACTTAGCCTGCCGGACATCCAACACCTCCCTGAATGGAATATCGACACAGGTCCTCCGTCTCTAACTGAGGTTACTAAGGCTGACACTATTATGAAACGAGGCAAAGCAGCAGGACCTGATGGAATGACTCCAGAGGTGTTTAAGTACGGTGGAGACAGTTTACTGTCTGCGTTAACTAAGGTACTAGGCAGCGTCTGGGAATCAGAGGAAGTCCCGTCGGGTTGGTGTAAGTCATTGACTATCCCGATATACAAGAAGGGAGACAAGTCTTCCTGTGATAATGACAGAAGGATTAGCTTGACTAATATAGTATCTAAAGTTCTAGGCTCAATAATACTGCGTAGAATAAGTGGTGCTCGGGAGGTACAAATACGAGAGAACCAGGCAGACTTTAGACCAGGAAGAGGGTGTATTGATCACATATTCACCCTTCGACAGATTCTAGAACAAAGGCATACTTACCGACGTCCAACAATCGTTATATTTCTTGACCTGAAGGCGGCATTCGATTCTGTCGACCGAGAGATACTCTGACAATGTTTGGCTGTAAAGGGAATGCCAAGAAAATACACTGCACTGATCAAGGCACTCTACTCGAACTCATGCAGTCAGCCAGGTGAGAGCTTACGGTGTTGTCATCTGAAGTGGTGACAACTAGTGATGTCCTTCAGGAATGTCCATTGTCCCCATTTCTGTTTAATTTCAACAAAGATGTGCTAATGGAATTAATCCTAACTCACTTCAGCGATTCATGGATTGACTTCTTACCAGGGAATAATAGTCTCGTTGACTTAGAATATGCAGATGATATAGTCCTTCTAGGTGAAGACGCTGACAAAAAGCAGAGTCTTCTGAACGCCTTGAGCTGCAATCTTCGAACGTTTGGCATGCGATTCGCTCCCGCCAAATGTAAGATGATACTACAGGGCTGGACTACATTGACTCCTAGCTTAGAAATAGGGAGTGAATTGGTTTGTGGAGCGTGCTGACCACTTTACTTACTTGGGAATTTGCATCAGCCAACGCCAACGACGAAATCTCAGCACGGATGAAGAAGGCTCGTTTCGCATATGCCAGTTTGCGCCGTCTCTGGCGTAGACGTGATATCCAGCTGGCTGTCGACCAAAGGACGTGTGTGCTGCTCAACAGTTCTCTCCGTCCTTCTTTATGGCTATGAGACCTGGCCATTGAAAGTGGAAGACATGAAAAGCTCTCGTCGATCATAGGTGCCTGCGGTCTATCTCCACTGTGAAGTGGTATAATAAAGTAAGCAATATTGAGGTTAGGCGTCGAGTTCTAGGTAAGGAGGGGAAATCAATTGACGAAGCTGTGAAGTTACACCGATTGAGATGGTTAGGACATGTGTTACGTATGCCTAGTCATCGCCTTCCTCGACAATGGGCAATGTTAGCTGACATAGGGTCAGACTGGAAAAGAGCTAGCGGCGGTCAAACCAAAACATGACTTCATCAGTCAATGTAATCCACAACGGTTAGTTTAAGTCACGTAGGGAGATGTAGACCTCCTGACTGGTGGGGGTCCTCGGGACGGTAAACAATAATGAAGGCTGGAGATAATTGGTGATATGGCTGGCTCAAAATCCTTCTCAATGACTGGCGCAGATGCATCCACTCCTTGTGAGTTATAAATCTCAATGAAACTATATTGTTCTTGGTTATTACTATTCTTTTTGCCTCGCATCTGTGTTCACTGTCTCTATTTTGCATTTCCTTTTAGTTTTTTCTCTGGCTTTGTGTAATGAGTGAAGTGTGGCGACTCGAACTGCTGCACATCGGTGCAAAGTTCTATGTTGAAACCAGTCAGTCAGTCACTAATCCAAAATTTCTCAAATCCTATAACCTGAATATTAATCACGTTTAATTCTATCCCCCATGATTTTCGCCTATATTTATGGATGTATAACCATAGATCTGGGGGAAGGAATTATTGAAAATAACTATTCCAGCTCAAATTTTATTTTAAACATTTGTTAACTTAATCTCTAATAATTCAGTATGAAGCATTTATATTCATATCCTAGTCACTGAACTTTAAGAATATTTAATTTTCTCTCCATAACTCTGCCACATATGCCACAATGACCTCAAACGTGATTGGTCACCCCTTAAATCGATATTTCGTGATCACTTAAACCTTTAAAATCTCTATTGTCTATTCTGACCTTTTACCTACTTTCTCTTTATTTATTGGCCAGTGAAGTTTTTAAGTTTTAAAATAAATAACACTAGTTAGAAAATTGACAGAAGCTAGAATTTATGGGTCATTAGAATCCGTCCCCTGTGGCTGAATGGTAAACGGGTTTAACTTGTAATCTGAAGGCTGTTGATTCGATCCCTGGTACTGGGGTCATGGTTGTGTGCTACAGAAGAGCCCCAAGTTAGGCAGAAACAGTTGTCACATACTCCTCGGTTTCCAACTGTTCTCTGACTAATATCATTCCATGGGCGAACTAGAAGAGAATTAAATGTAGTGATGTTAGATAGCTTACCGGCATAGTGTAACACTAATCATAAGTAGAGATTTGCATTCCACATTGAATAAAGAATAAAATTAGATCATTTATACTAACCTAGTGTTGAAAAAAAGCTAGATTCATATGAGATAATATGTTGATTGGAGCGAAATGCCAGGGCGCTGCTGACATGCCATCGTATAGTACGGATACTTTGATAATGCTTTAAAGTTAACATAAAGTTATTTGTTCGATGGAGATCAACAGTATAGTCCAGGAGGCTCCTTTCGTCCTATTCGGTACTCATCAGCAAGGCGTACATGTATTCCCAGTGAGTGGTGGTGGTCCCTCACATCCGTCGTTTCAAAAGCGTTGAGGACTCCACTGCTGGCTGTCATCAATAAAATAAAACCTTGTTAACCTTAAGGCATTCACCGACTCACCTTTACTATTTAGAAGGCAATATGTTAAGCGGAAAGCGTCCAACACAGTCGATCAATGGAAAAAACACAAGAGGTAGATCTAATCACCAAATGACATAATGGCCCTTAAAAAGATGAGTGTTGGTCTCGAGTCTCACTAGAATCATCATCATTCACTGGTAATACAGCCACATCTAAGTAGGAGGGAACGCACGTCATGGATTCCACAGCTAACCTCCAGAAAATAAAGTGACATAACAAATGACAAGTTTTCTTCAGTATAGAATGTAGTGCATTGTCAAGTCACGTAACAGACATGTGTAGAATGTTGTAATGATAAGGTGTTTGGTTTATTGAGACCAGGTAATAATTTACCTGATCCTTTACCTCTTATTCTGCTCATTTCAGCCATGTTACGTGTAGCACTCGTGGTATAGAACCTTCATAATGGTTTATGAAACGGTCTGGAAGAATTTCACTGTCATCAGCATGGACTTTATGATTGGATAATATAAGAAGAGAGACTGTGAGCAAAGATTTATGAAAAAACGCCGCTAAGTTTAGTAACTGTTGAAGACAAGCGCCAGTGATATCCTCTTCATTCGATTCCAAATTCCTTCAAGAGTCTGTTTCGTGTATTGTGTGAACACTTTGCTGGAGGGTGAATCTTTCGGGACTTTGTCTTTTGTACAAATAAGCATGTTATTTTTCGTTTTCGTCAACATTCCTCTTACATCTGCCGAAGTATGTGTGATCTGTACAGGATATCTACTATTGTAGACCATGGTTCCAGTGTACTATATCGGTCTACCCTGTAAATGGAGTATGTGTGTAGTACACTTTCCAGTGTCTTAACGTGTACACATACGGACTGGCTCGAACACCATTTTCGCTGTATGTCCTGGTGCCGTTAATACGCACATTCTCTGAGTCAATAGTTCAGTCATACTAGTTAGATAAGTTTTGAATCCTTTTTCCTTGAATGATTTTAATTTTTTATTTTATTGAAATATAGTGGTCATCAGAACATGTCACTAATTAACTGAGTCCTCTTGGTTTGTGTTTTGTTGTCAGTACTTACAAGTTAGGTAGAGTACTGATTTAATCGTTAATTAGGCAAACTATATTTGGTATGGGCTGGTATTTTGTAGCTAACCAATAATGTTAATAGTACCTGGCTGAAGTTCCACATTAATTTGTTTATTAGATTTATCACATATAGTCTGAAACAGTACTATTTACTGGATGACGTTTCGGACACAATTTATTGTTCATAATCATTTCATCAATTATAATCAGACGATTTCGAAACTTGGGTTTTATAGTTTTCTTTGTTCTCTCTTATTTGTCGTTCGTTGTTGAGGTAGTAGAATTTTCCAGATATCTGGGACAGGTGTTGAATCATTCCTATTACACGTATTTGCAGTTGATTCGATAAACAAATGCGCAAGACAACACCAACAATAAGGAATCTAAATCATCAGTAGTAATTCCATACAAGGAAGGAACCTCGGAAACCACCTTACGCTGAATTCCTAACAATGCTGGCAGGAATAAAAGTAACTGGCATTCAAACCCACAAACTCAATTAGAAACAAGTTTTGTCGGTTAAAGGATCCTGCCAGTGGAGCCTTTAAAACAAAACAATTTAGTTTATCTGATACCCTGCTTGAGTGATTGTCAGGTCAAATACATAGGTCAAAGTAGTAGAACAGGGGCAGTCAGACTAGCTGAACATAAAAACTTAGCAAAATCTAGACTGGTTGATCCAAATAAGATAAGAAATCTAGAGAATAGTTCAGCTATAGCACTCACTATATGCAATCACACACAACCATACAATAGGATGGGATGGGATAAGATGACAGTTTTAAAATCTAATGTAACGAGGTGGAGGGAAGGAGAGATTGATAACAGAAGCTTCGTTTATCGGATCAACTGCAAATACATGTAATAGGAATGATTCAACACCTGTTTAGCCGGACATCTGGAAGATTCTACTACCCCTACGACAAATAGGAGAGAACAAAGAAGACTATAAAAATCAAGTTTCAAAGTCATGTGATTATAATTGATATGATTATGAACAATAAATTTTGTTCGAAACGTTATCCAGTAAATAATACTGTTTCACACTGTCTGTGATAAATCCAATTAACAAACTAATATGAAACTGGCTCAAGGAGTAGCGAAGACAGGACTTCTGGTGAACGTAGAGAAGACGGAGGTGGTGAAGATAACCAAATAGCAAACAGCAACAACAACAACCAGCACCAATCACCATCAAAGGGAGAGATTTCACAGATGTTACTTCCCTCGCTCATCTAAGAAGCATTGTTTCAACCACAGGTGGAACGGATGAAGATGTAAAAGTCGGAATCGGAAAGGCAAGATACGCCTTCATCAACCTGAAATCAGTTTGAAAATCTTCTACACTCAGCCAGCATCAAGAACAAGATTCGTATTTTCAATACAAATGTGAAGTCAGTCAGTTCTTCTGTATGGGTCAGAAAGCTGTACTGTGTGTTGTAAAAAGGATTTCCAGCAAGTTACAGTCTTCTGTCAACAGCTCCCGTCACTGGGTCCATACTGAACTGCCAGCCGGCCAGAAAGAATTAGGAACAAGAAACTATGACTGGAAACAAACCAACCAAGAGCCAATCGCTCAAGAAATATGTATGAGAAAGTGGAGATAGATCAGGCATACATAGAGGAGGCCGTCGAATACATCGTGTGCAGTTCAGGTCATCGCTCCATTAGATTCCCAATGGGAAGCAACGAGTGGGTCGTCGGTGTGAGGGTGATATGGAGGAGATAGTACGACAAGATGACAGATTATGGTCAATCGTGGACCCAACTGAAGAGGACAACACCAAATAGAAGGGAGTGGAGATGTGTTGTTGAAGCTGTATGTTCCACTCGGAACCCAAGGGAATAGTAATAATAATGAACTCATATTCACTCACTATCGACTCATCCAACCTTCATAAAACACTAGGGACCAGTTTGCTGATGTGTTGTGAAATGAAAAGAATCAAATGTGTACATGTGTGAGGGAGTGCGTATAACCTTCCTTTAGGAAATCAAACTGCATAATCTGTATTTTTCTCATAAAACAGGACATGCTTGAAGGGATTCCGTATTCTTTAATCATCATACTTTTTGATGTCATGTGTTCAGAAGAATAGCAACTGACGCCTATTGCCTAAGGGGTTGATTTCGTGGTGTAGAAGCATAGTGGATGACGCTTTGACATTTGAAGCAATTGGTTCTGAATTCCAAACTCAGGGTAGACATAATCACTCATTTTGGATCCCAAGTGCATTCAGTCGATGAGTCTACAAAAGGACGAAATGTGAATACCCTGGATTCTACAGCTAGTCGCTATCATCCAAATGATAACGTATAGTCTATCCTATCAAAACACTTAATCAAGGTAATCGCATTATTTTTATCCTATCCACTAAGGTTATTCGAAGTATCCTTTTTGTACAGAGGAAGATAAAGGAAATAGAAACTGTAAAAACGTCATCTCAAAATCGCCATCATCGTCATCACTATCACCTGATAAGTTTTCTTTATCTAAAAATCTTCAGATCTTAATTAAAAAGGAAACGACAAGCGTTTTTTATAGAAATAAAAAGGAAGCATCTGTTATGTTAACACCCACTCCTTAAATCTCTCCAATCGACCGTTTTTCACCTATTCTGCTATTGCGTGTAAAGTTCTTTATGTTTTCCCCACTGTCTTCCGAGAAGTAGTATTTGCTAGTATTTATGCAACGTGACTATTAAATGAGAAAATACCTGAAAAAGGTTTCATAAGGGTTATTCAATGTAATTTAAGTTTTCCTTCGTATTTTTGCTTTCTCTACGCTGGATGGTTACGTTGGGAAGCTTTTATGGCTATCCTTTTAAGCAACATCTTCAGCACGGCTTTCGTGGAATTCTTCATCTATGCTTGTTACGACTACAATCGACCCAATGTGGACTGAACACAAGAAAGTGATCTCTGCGTTCTACTGGACAGCTTCCTTCCTTGAAACACTCACAACCACAAAAAACACTCCAAAGATAACAAATGATCGAAAGCTCAAAATTACCTCAACAGTGCTTTTAGGCAGCTATACAGACAAGATTATTTTCTAAGTTCAAAACAAGTACTGCACAACGAAATTGGTTAATCAAAATTCAGCTGTAAGTAGTACCTTAGAATATTCCCAACAAGGTGGGATCGAAAACTCTACCCACAAGAATAAAACACCAACGCTCCCCTCAGACAATCCAGGGTCAGAATTACCTTGGTTCACACAAACAAAATTACGGCGTACGACATATTATCGATGTATCTCACAACCACAAAGAGAGGCATTAAACTTAGAGATTAAACAGGGACGAAGACAAATGGTAGGGATCAAGTCAACATTATAAAATCCAGATGTCAGAACAGTGATATACAGTATAGGAGGAAGACCGATAATAATGATTGAGTTATTTGAGGCAGGAGGGATTTTCCAAACAATTTTTCTGTTACAGATATTAACTGTTTCTTTCCGGATGACCTTAACTACAGTTATTTATCTTCAGAGGCTTTCTATCCATTATGATCATTTGTCTTCTGGTATTGATCGTCTTTTGTTGACCTGAGACCTTTTGACCTTTTTACCATTTGAATTTTTCTCCTGTTCATTGGTTGATAATTTGATCTATGTTAACAAGTCAGCTGAGTGCAGAGTAATCCATCTGTCGCGGCTTTCATAGGAATTTTGTGGCAGTTCTAGTAGTTCCACTGTTTAGAATTTCTATATATTCCCGGCTAAATTGATAACCACAGGTATCCTTAAATTATAATATGAATGAATGCATGTCATGTCTTCTGACGGATAATTTATGTCTTTGGATGGTAAGGTGAAGACGATATCCACTCTTCCGATATAGTTGTTGTTGGTGTTCAACCTTCTGTTGTACTCAAACTCACCTTACTATTCAGATTTTATATTTCAGGTTGGATCACGAATTGAAGTCAGTTAGATGGCGAAGGAGTACTGAACAGCTGTTGTATTTCGCAGTACGTGACTCTTCACGAGTACTCACGCACCGGAGCTCGAACCCAGGTTGTGCTGGTTACAAGATGAGCTCGTAAACAGCCACTGGGACTTAAGCTAACTTTCAATGAATTCCAACTTCTGTTTACTTGCAATACTTATAGAGGACAGTTGCGCTATGTACATCGCAAGATTCACTGAGAACTAAGGAGTACCGGATAAATATTTCGTCTTGGTCTTTGAATCTTCAGTATTGCGCTTCCATGCCTCCCACAAGGCATTTAGTCCTCTTTCATGTTCAAAACGATGGTGGTATTTCCCTTACTATGAAGTACAGAAATTCTCGGTCTACATATATTTGTTTAATCCTCCTTATACTGCAATAAGTGTGTACAGCACATTCCTCAGTTAATTTGCATTTGAATATACTGGAAAAATACGTTTTAACAAAAAATAGAGTACTCATAACAGATTACGGTCCTTTTGCAAGCCTATATATACGACAGTTTTCAGTTAGATTTTCCTTATTGAAATAGAAACTGAAGCGTCATCGGTAAGATGTATCTGCAGCCCTGAAGAAACTCAGATCTCTTCAGAGATTCAAATCCGCACCACTCATTTCTACAGTCAGAGACGCTACCACTGAGTTATTCGACCTTGTGACTGACCTTCTGTAGGATTGTATCAGTTACTTTGATTGGTTACTAGGCAGTAACCAGTGTCACGTGTCTACTCTCTGAGTTAGGGAATACTGAACTCCATCAGTTAAGTTAGCAATGTGGTCTACCGTGCTAAATAATTCGCCATTGCGGTGCACATACCCAAGAAGTCAACGTATGACATTGGTTACTTACTACCTATTAGTCAATCAAAGCATAAGTTAAAGTATTAGCTGAGTAGTTATCCCTAAAATGAACTTTCAAGCATATAAGTATAAAACTTGGGCACTGTGGTATCAATAATGGACCTTTCAAGCAGATTAAGTGAAATACTGTGATTTTCAAGTATTGGTTTTGTAGGGATTCTTGTTTGATTGCATGGAGCTCATGATGAAATCCTACATGCAATCAAACAAAATCCCTACAAAACCAATACTTGAAAATTAATCTGATGCTCACTAGCGACTGGCCCTATTCAGGTAGGTAGTTACCTGGGGTTCTAATGGGAAGCCGTAACCAGTAGAGTACAGCAGGTTGAAGATGAGGCAGTAACTCATCGAAGAAGACATTGCGAAATGGTCGCGTTATGTTGTGAATTGGCAGAAGTTAGAATTCAAGGCCCATTGGATCGGGTCCCAGTGGCTAAATGGTCTACGAGCTCGCCTTGTAACCAGAAGGTCCTTGGTTCGAATCCTGGCGGTGGGTGCGTACTGATGAAGAGTCCCAAACTAGGACGGAGGAAACAGCTGTCCAGTACTCCCAGCTGGTTTTCCAGTGGTTTTCTCACTGATGTCAGCTCATGATGAAATCCTCCATGCAATCAAATACAGTGTTATTGTTTGTAGGAAATCTCTTGAGAAGATGACTTCATTGAATACACACACACACACACAATGAGGATTGAAAAAGGAAGGTCGTTACCATCTGACGACTTTGACTACCGATGGAAGCTAAGGAATATTTCAGCATAATTTGGAAAATTGCAAAAAGATATATTTATCACTCAATAAAAAGATGGACGGAAAAATCAGCTTAGAAGTATATCGTATATATATATATACATATATACATATATCACTCTTTGGATCAACACACAAAAAACAGAAAGGTGAGGTATACATAAGCTATGCCTTCAGCCCTTTGCATTTAGAGTGGAACATACGACTTCAAGTTTGAGCTTTGAAGTTGCAGTAGCAGTGGTGTCGTTCTTATACCACGCAGTTCCTAGTCTCAAGCCCAACCTTTCCTCTTTAACAGGCTTACTGTCGACGAGGTTTAGGAGTGCGTTAGCCGCCGGAAATTGAACCTTAATCACGTGCATAGCTGATGAGCATCCTATCCACCATTGAACCATTGATAGACTAATTTAATACGATAAGTATACATCAGCTTTCTTTCAGCAAGAAGGCGGTATCCATCTTTCTCCTTAAAATCAGATTTTCACTATACTTCCTGCTGCAAGGACAGGATAGCTAGCTAGATAAGCCATTTTTCAACTCACTGCATAACTTATCAATCATTCTAAGATGAAGCGGTGAAATTGTAAAATTAAATAAAATAAGCAGTTGAGCAAGAATTAAAGAGCTTAAGACGGCACAACACACACACACACGCACACACACTTACGAAGACGGTGAGAAACCAGAAATAGCAAACAAGTAATTCAGTTGTAACTGTCCTGATACGGAAGAAAAATACCTTGCAGATACACACACACACAATTGTATTGATGAATGTTGACACTGAACAACTCAGTAATAGTTGCCCAAAAATAGTTTCTCATGCCGAAAAATAATACAGGTAATGTTTGTTTTTTTCAGGAAATAAAGTAGTAGTAATAAATACTCTAAGAGGAATATTATTGATGAAAACCGACAGAAAAAGTGTTCAAAGTTAAAAAGCTAAAATAAATGAACACTTTATTACAACAAATTAATGATTTCTATTAATGGAATAATTTATTAGTTAACTAGAGATGGTGTAAAAACTGTCTATAAATTATTACTCTAATATTTTTAAGGATAGTCATACACTGAGTAACTTGTGTAGTGTCTTCTTGCCTCGTAACCTAAAGATCATGGATCATAGATGGGCATTGCTGAAGAATTTCAAGCTAGGATCAAATAGCCACTCCGTGTTCGCGGATTTCCAATCCATCCTTGTCTGACCTCATTTCATCATAAAAATTTACCATGAAGTCAGTTAATCGTTTGGAAATCATTTTTTTAAATGTTTTGTTTTATCAGAGTGGTATTTTTGACGAGTAGACAGACTTTGTAGTTACACTGTGGCATGATGCAGATTGTTAGGAAGTGGCCAAAACTGAAATCAACAGCAGAGGTAGAAGTGTTTATTCCTCAAATTCGGATTGAATTTACTTTGTCGACATGAAATAACCTAATCGGATAACTTGTTTAACCTTGAATCAACCATCGACCAATCAGAACAATTTATTGTCCTCTTGCCTTGCCGAACTAAAATGAGACTAAGAATGTATAAAAATGTGCTTTTCGTGATGATATTAGATGGTGGTTGGAGGCAATCGGCAGGAAGCCTTGGACCTAGGTTTCGTGGTAGTTGGCACTCACCAGTCAGCAAGGCCTATCTGCAACCTTGAAGGAACTCATGTCCCTTCTGAGATTCGAACCCGCGTTACCACTAAGCTATTCGCGCTCGTGATTGACCTCATCGCATGTTTGGCATGCGATTCGCCCCTGTAAAATGTAAGATGATGCTGCAGGATTGGACTTCAGCGACCCCTAGATTAGAAATAGGAATTGAAGTGGTAGAGCACGTTGACCACTTCACTTACTTGGGAACTACCATCAGCCCCAATGGGTTGATCGCCGACGAAATCTCAGCACGAATAAAGAGGGCTAGGTTCGCATACGCCAGTTTACGCCATCTCTGGCGTAGACGCGATATCCGACTATCGACCAAAGAGCGTGTGTACTGCTCAACAGTCCGCTCCGTCTTCCTTTATGGCTGTGAGACCTGGCCATTGAGAGCAGAAGACATGAAAATATTAGCTGTGTTCGATCATAGGTGTCTGCGTTCCATCTCACGCGTGAAGTGGTATAATAAGGTGAGCAATATTGAGGTTCGGCGTCGAGTGCTAGGTAAGGCGGGGAAATCAATCCATGAGACTGTGAAATTACATCGACTGAGATGGTTGGGACATGTGATACGTATGCCTAGTCATCGCCTTCCTCGACGGGCAATGTTAGCTGATATAGGGCCAGGCTGGAAAAGAGCTAGCGGCGGTCAAACGAAAATATGGCACCAGTCAATGAAATCCACAACAGTTAGTCTAAGTCACGTAGGAAGGTGTAGACTTCCTGACTGGTTGGGGTCCTCGGGACGGTAAAAACCAGTGGTTGGAAACAATTGGTGACATGGCTCAAAATCGTTCTCAATGGCCGGTGCAGATGCATCCACTCCTTGTGACTCATGATTTCCAATGAAGCTGTTCGTTCTTCGTTATTACTACTCCTTTGTCTCACACCTCTGTTTACTGTCTCTAATATGCATTTCTCCTACTTTCTTCTCTTGCTTTGTGTGCTACATGGAGTGTGGCGACTTGAACTGCCGCACATCAGTGCAAAGTTCTATGTAGAAAACAGACAGACAGACAGATTGACCTCATTACAAACCTGACTGATAGAATTCAGTCTGCACCAAAGAGAGGACTAGACGCATCACACTAGTTACTAGTGTCAAATCAAAATATCCACTACAGTCCTACTGGAGGTCAATCGCGACCCCGAATAGCTCAGTGGTAACGTCTCTGACTGCAGCACTGGGTGACGCGGGTTCGAATCTCAGAAGGGACATGAGTTCCTTCAAGGTTGCAGATAGGCCTTGCTGACTGGTGAGTGCCAACTACCACGAAACCTAGGTCCAAGGCTTCCTGCCGATTGCCTCCAACCACCATCTAATATCATCACAAACAATGTACACCGTGATGGCGAGCTACCTAGAATGGTGGCCACATTACAACCTGACTGATAGAATTCAGTCTGCACCAAAGACAGGATTAGACGCATCACACTAGTTACTAGTTTCAAATCAAAATGTGCTTTTCCTTACAAAGGGTCCGTTATGCTGTCTGTTATCTATTTCCGTTAGAACAGAATAATTAAGTCTTTATATTTTGTGGCTTTCCTTAGGACTGTGTGCTTTGTAGCGTTGTATTTCCTGCTGCCTATATTCATTGTGATCACAGTGGGAGACTCACAGCATTATTTACTGAATGACTTTTCTCACATACGTTGTTGTTCATAATCATATCTAAGGTGTGCCTAAGTATATAATGTATATGATATATCTAACATACGAACTTTTGTGAAACTACACACTGCTACAGTATTCAAGATTCTACTTCTACTTTCCTGCTATTATAGACGCTATTTGAAAATGTTGGTTTGTAGGAATTTGACTGATTTCAGGTGAGATATCCTCGCAGACTGACGGCAGATAGAGAACCCGTGAGAATGAAGAAGTACTGGGAAGTTTTTTCATCCTAGTCAGCGACTGTTTGACAGTAAGCGTTGACCTGCCGGAGATTAAAACCCGAGATATTCAGCCTAGGAAACTAAAAGTTTACTGCTCAGTCTCCGGGACAGAATTCAGTGACTCGTGAATTTTAACTTCTGCGCCAGATTGTCACATGCAAATATTTGTCTTGACATCCTACTTTATGGATCCCACCCTCTGCGACTGCCCATCAGAACTCCAGGATGTCTGTCTTGCATTTAGTTTATAATAAGCATTAGGTTAATTTCTAAGTGGTAGTTAAAAGTCTCAAATTAAGATGAAGTAGCTGTCCATTACTACCTGATTTTCAATAGTTCTGCAACTGATGTCCATTTGCGATAAAGATGTAGCTTGAAATCAATTAAACCCTGACAAACCAACATCTGGAAGTTAATGTAATGCTCATTAGTGACTAACAACCACATGAACATCCTAGAGTTCTAATAAGAAGTCGTGAATGGTGGTGTCCATCAAGCTTTGTATAAGAACATATGCTGGTCGATAGTATTAGATGACAGTGGCCCTACTAATCAAGTATGCATTTATGTATGCTTTAAGCACACTTGACCACCACTTCTTTCTAATAGTGGTCAGTGCTCTATGACGTGCGCACCACAACGAAAATAATGATATTTACTATACTTTCTTTATTTCAGTTTCTGAAGAGAACTGAACACATGTGCTAATGGAGCCAATTGTTAAAGACAATTATAATGCCTATATATATAATGCCCTGGAGGAAAATCTTCGACTTAAACAGGCTGGATTCAGAAGGAACAAGTCATGTGTCGATCAAATCGCAAACTATGGGTCATCATTAAACAGAGCTTGGAATGGTAGTCAGCTCTCTACCTCAACTTCATTGACTTTGAAAAGGCCTTCGACAGCGTTAATCGAGAGGTGATTTGGCAATTACTTTGCTACCGGGTGCCGCCAACAATTATACATCTCATCCATCAGTTGCACAACAATCCCGCGTGCCAAGTAATACACAGTGGGAAACTCACGGAATCCATCGAAGTGAAGACATGAGCAAGACACTCTGGCTGCCTACTATCTCCAATGACTTTCGTGATTGCGGTAGACTGGATAATACGACAAACAGCGGGCAGCGAGGAAACAGGCATAAAATGGACACACACAAAAAAAGACTTGGAGGATCTGGACTTCGCCGATGATATATGTCTGATTTCCAACAAACTGGAAGATATGCAAGTGAAAAGCAACAAGTTGGCAGAACAAGCATCAAAGATAGGACTTCAGGTGAACATAGAGAAAACGGAGGTGATGAATATTCCTGGACAACAACAACTGATAACAATCAGCATAAGTGGGAGAAATCTGAAAGAGGCAACCTCCTTTAGTTACCTAACTGGGAAGCATCTTTTCAACTACAGGCAGACCGAACTGACGAGGATATCAAAGCAAGAATAGGGAAAGCAAGGCAAGCTCTCATTACGCTCAAGTCTGTGTACAGGCGATCAGCAGCACTCAGCATGAAAAATAAGATCCGAATTTTCAAATCCAATGTGAAGTCAGTCAGTTCTACTATATGGATCAGAGACTGGGCCAATGTATCACGAAGGCCTCTTTGAGCAAACTACAGACCTTCATCAACAGCTGTCTTCGCTCAATACCACTCAAGATCAGATGGCGGGGCAGAACAGATCAGCAACAGGGAGGGATCTCTGGCAATGAACCAACCAGGAATCGATTGTGCAACAAATATGCAGGAAGAAATGGAGGTGGGTTGGCCATACACTGAGAAAACCATGAAGTGACGTCAGAAGATAGGCCCTCAAGTGGAACCTGAATGGAAAGCGGCGAGTTGGTCGTCACTGCGAGGGTGGGGTGATATGGATGAGGTGATGTGAAGAGGAGGTCATAGCATATGGATAGAAGTGAAGGCAGATGAAAACGTTGGTATAGAACCGGACACCAATGGAGACATGCGGCTGAAGCCCTATTTTCCTCTAAGGACTAAGGGAAACAATAATAATATCATATGCGAGACAAGAAGTGTACTCCAGTGTATTACAGTGTGATGTCATCTAGTTTAGAAGCCACACAGCATACCTGATTGACAGGTTTTATCCAGCACAGTAAAGACTAGGCGACTGACGGTATAAGGCATACTATACTACGTTATTCAATGCACAGGAAATTATCGATAAAGAAGAATTCGGATACATTTCATACTAAATTACATACAGTGCATTAATCCCAAGTGGACTCTCTACCTGTAGTGGAATTAATTGACTAACTTTTATAAACTAATGATCACCGTCAAATAAGATTTTCCTAATTCCATTAAGAAGAAAATGAGTCAGATCATTGGGTTAATAATCAAATGTTTGTACTAAAACATAAAAATGCTGGGCATCAATCATCCTATTGAATGGTCATTAGTTTAGAGATCTGACAACTACCAATCTTGTAGGAGTAACTGTTCAGCGGTATTGCATCTTCAAATCCAATTTGAAACTCTCTGAAAAGTTCGTCACGAAAAAAAATGGTCAAGAAAGTAGAAAAGAATTCTTCTGTATCTGCTAACAAGTAGCCTCCATATGTACGACTAAAATTCAAAGGGGATACAACAAGTGAAATAAAAACCACCAAACTTAGGAAATCGCTTCAAAGAAAGTGTAGTGCAAGTAAGCTGCAGCCAATATTTTCCACATAACCAACTGTGATTCCGAAACTGAAGGACGACGTGTCTAAGCTAGCGCACTCATATTGTATCTATCAGTTCATCTGCTCCTGTATAGCCAGTTACACTGGCTGTTGCTCCTTCTTTTATTCCTTTACGTTCCCAGTAGAAAATAGGGCGACTTCAAGCTAGAAGCTTGAAGTTTCTGTAGCAGTGGTGATTATTTTTACAGGATGGGGTTGCTAGCCTCATGCCCAAACTTCCCTCTTTACCAGTCTTATTACTCTCTTGGAGAGGTAAAGGAGTGTGTCTGTGGCCGGGGATCGAAACCCGAACCACCTGTGGCGTGGTCGGCAATTACTCTACCGCCGTGCCACCGATGCATAGCTGTTGCTCTAGGAACTTAATTTTTCGTTCTCGGGAACACCTATCAGTGTGACTAAATAGGGGTGCGGTTAAAACCACTAACGGTTCTATATTAAATCATCTCGTCCACACTGGTCACAAAGCTAGCATTGAACAGTCTATCTCTATCATCTATTGAGTATCGAATAAACTACCTTCGACCTCTGGACATGGAACACTCCAACACAGCAGAGGCCACCGCAACTAACTTAAATCAGTTGGAGCTCTGCCTGAGAAAGAAACAGATCCAGCTGTAAAACCCGAAAATTGATAAATCCCTAATTTATCTAATACTCAGAATTTAATTGGTGGATGGTGACCAGCAGTGGAATCCAGGACGCGCATTTCGTCCTATGTCGGACTCGTCGTCTGGATGTACCTGTATTCCCCAGTCAGTGAGCGGTGATGCTCCCACCGAGGCTGGAAACCAGTGCCCATAGTTTCAAACGATAAAACGTTATCCACTAGACCACTAGGGTCACGAGCAGGTGCGTCCAGATGACGAGTCCAAAATAGGACGAAATACACATCCTGGATTCCACTGGTAGTCACCATCCACCAATTAAATTCTAACTGCATGCCCAGACATCGTCAAAGCATCTGCACACGAAGCCGACATGTCAACCTGAGACTGAGCACTTCGATCCAGTCAGTCGACGGGAAAATCTAAAAATTCAATTAAATGTCTAATACTCAGTTTAGTGTTATATTGATGCATACTATCTCTTATACTAATACTCTTGAACTGTAATCCACCTCGACTGTTGATTCAATATAATCTAAAACCTTAATTTTGTTAATGTCAGTATTTCCCTAATTATTATGATCATTATATTTATATAGAACCTAATGGTAAATTTATTGAAAAGAATATTCTTTGTTCATTAGTCAATCTTTTAAATTTCCACAAGCCTAATCTTTCTATCTTGATATTGGAGAAAACAACAGCCATGCGGGACATACACACGCACACTTAACTCTAAAAATGTATTGACTACTTACCAAATGACCTTTTATACTATCCATCAATTAACTGTTCTCATTTATAATCATATTGACTTGAGTCATAGCTTTTGTCTATAAATGACGGTTTATTTACACTATACTGCAAATAAAAAGAGACAAAATACGTGTCTGTTTGATGATGCTTTTCATTTCAGTTAGTCTTGAGCAGTTCAATCAATAGATCGTCTAGTTTGTGTTCAGTTAAGTCTTAGTCATCAGTCTGAGTCGGATTTAGTACAACAGTATTAGGTTGGTTAAACAAATATCTTGACCTATCTATATATTGCGTAATAAATAAAAAGATATGCGAAAGGAGACCACAATTTCTAACTTTACTTAGAAAGGTTCAATTAATTGCAAATCTTGAAGACTATGGTCTACTAATTAGTATTTAGTAGTAAATAAATTTGAAAACTGACTAGTGTATGTTTTGTCCTTTTGACTTTTTATTTTTATTTTTTCGTGTTTGATCACGGATTGATATGAATTAGAGAACCTTTGAAAACTAGCACTGGAGTACTGGATGGGTGTTTCATCCTAGTTTGGGAATCATCAGCAGTACGCACCAACTGAGGTTGAAACCCAGGACCTCCTGGTTACAAGGCAAGCTCGTATACCATTCAGCCACTGGGTACCAATCCAGTGGTCCATGAATTCTAATATCTATCAACTCATGATTTAGTGTCATCGGTGGGAAATCTATCCTCACTCCCCACTGGATGGCCCCCCCTGGCCACGGCTTCTAACTAGAATTCTAGGCAACTTCATGTACCTATGCTTGAGGTCCTAGTGGCAGAACAGTAAACAAGCCTGACTTGTAACCAGAAGGTCCTGTTTCATCCTAGTTTGGGAATTATCGGCAGTACGCACCCACTGGGATTCGAACCCAGGACCTTCCGGTTACCATGAATAAAATCTTCAGATACTAAAATTGTAGCAGTCTTATTTATTTCAAAAGAAAGATATTATCAAAAACTGATATTAGTTATAGAAATAAGTGGTCAACAGACAGTTGTTACTTCGTCTTTGTTTGAACTCTTCCACAGTACACCTATACATACACTCACATATGACTAAGTGGGGTCCACAAAATCAACTGTGAATAGGTAGACACTCACCGACGACACTGAATGATAATGCCATTATCTCACGAATTAAATGGTAACATGCTCACTTCATACATAACCTGAAAATCCTGGACTCAAGACTTCGTGAGATCATGGATGTGTACCATTCAAGGGTTTCAAACTAGAACTACACTTCTCTAAGTAAAATATCAACTTGTGAAGGTGTATAACTTTTACATCTTTTCTTCATGTTTAAATGTGAGGTTAATTGAAAAACAAAAAGTGTGTTTGTCCTACTTTCCAATTAATAAGTAAAATGTGTATTCTATTTTATCCAAGTTAATTTTGTTTTCCCAGTAAAACTGACATATCATATTCTAGTACAGACACTTTGACGATGTCTGAGTATTTACTTGATGTTCTAAATGAACATTAACCGGTGTCATGCGTCTAACCCTTTGTTTGGTGTACACAGTACTCTATCAGTCAAGTTTGCAATGTGGCCAACATACCAAGTGGTTAGCCATCACGGTGCATTCTGAATTGTTATTAATATTTGGTTGGAGACAATTTGCAGGAAGCAATGAACCTAGGTTTCGTACCTGCTGGCACTCACCAGTCAGCAAGGTACTCAGTCGTAAGGCTTTTGACTGCAGCATTTGGTGACATGGATTCGAATCGCAGATGGGACAGAGGTTCCTTCAAGATCACAGATAAGCCATTCTGACTGGTAAGTGCTAACAAGCACGAAACTTAGGTCAAGTAGGACTTCCTGCCGACTACCTCCAACTGTTCTTTGGTTGATAATAACTAGCAGGGGAATCTAAGAAGCGCATTTCGTCCCATATGAGACTCGTTGTTCAAATGTACCTGCATTCCCAGTGAGTGATATTGTTCCCGCTTAGAGTAGAACCTTGTAGCCATCGTTTCAAATGTCAAAGAGTTATCCACCCGGCCACTTGGACCACGTGAACCACTTCTTTCGCAATGGGAATTAGTAATTGGGATATTTCTTTTCAAAAGTAAGTTTCCTATTTCCCACTGACTGATTATATTAGGTGCTGAGTTCTAGCCCCAGTGGACACATCATCACTGACTCACTGACTCAATAAGGATTACAAGCACATCCAGCTATGAAGAGCCTAAAGAGAACAAAATGCCTATGCCCTAAATTCCACTGATGGTCACCATCATCCAAAATAACATCGTGTATTCCTTTTTTTCTCTCTCTCTGAAAAGAAAGTCTATTGAAGATGATAGTTCAACTCTTCTATATATATATAAAGAAACAGAAATGATTAACCAAGTATTAAAGGTCAACAGACTACAATTAGAAAAGCGTAAGTTGTGCAGCTTGAGATAGCCACAGAAAGGGGGAGAGAGACAGGATGGGACATAGAAAAAAAGGGGAAATGTCAATCAATCTAACAATTGTTTATATAAATAGGCATATTCAGTATTATTTTTATTAGACGAATACTACCTATGATGGTGATGATGATGATGATGATGATGATGATGATGATGATGATCAGCATTACTGATAGAGAAAGCAGCTATTTACGCTAGTCTGCCTTTGTGTGTTTATAGTTTGTTTGTCATTGTCGTTTGTTTTCTGAAAATTAATAATAATAATAAAAAGACGCCAGTTGACACTCTGTGCATCTGTAGGTGTGTATGTGTGTGTATGTTTAAACCACTGGGAAAAACATACATTCAATTTCCGATGATGATAATAATAAATAAATAAGGTTCATTTAAAAATAATCACAATGGTAGTCTGGGTAAAATTAGATGCCACTCCTTTCGATAGTCTGATGAACAACGATGATGAGGAGTCGTGGATATATATATATTTTCAAGTATTGCTTTTGTAGGGATTTTGTTTGATTGCATGGAGGATTTCATCATGAGCTGATATCAGTTAAAGAACCACTGGAAAACCTGCAGGGAGTACTGGACAGCTGGTTCGTCCTAGTTTGGGACTCTTCATCAGTACTCACCCACCCAAGGGTTCGAACCCAGGACCTTCTGGTTACAAAGCGAGCTCGTATATTATTAAGCCACTGGGACCCGATCCAATGGCCAGTCCATGAATTCTAACTTCTGCCAATAGACGACATAGCACGACCATTTCGCAATGTCTTCTTCGATGAGTTACTGCCTCATCTTCAACCTGCTGTACCCTACTGGTCACGGCTTCCCATTAGAACCCCAGGTTAACTGCGTGAATAGGGCCAGTCACTAGTGAGCATCAGATTCATTTTCAAGTATTGGTTTTGTAGGGATTTTGTTTGATTGCATAGAGGATTTCATCATGAGCTGACATCAGTTAAAGAACCACTGTACTGGACAGCTATATATATATTCTATGGTTTGGTTTGTAAGGGTTAGTTTTAGTTTTACTAGTTGATCACGGATTGATATCAGTTAGAGAACCATTGAAAACCAGGGGGTACTGGATAGCTGCTTCATCCTAGTTTGGGAATCATTGACAGTACGCACCCATTACCCAGGACCTTCCGGCTACAAAGCAAGTTCGTATACCATTCAGCCACTGGGATCCGACTCATGGGCTCATGAATTCTAACTTCTACCAATTCGTGACCAGTTAGGTCCATCCAGATGTCACGTGTGAGGATGGATGTCCCACCTACGACAATGGTTGGTGTCGCGCTAAATCATGAATTGGTAGAAGTTAGAATTCATAATCCATTGAATCGGTTCCCAGTGGCTGAATGGTATGTATATATAAGTCATTTCCAAGACGAATTTACCTTCCTTTCGCTTCCAGCTTTCTTGAAGGGACAGAACGTGGAAGTGGGCAATTACGATTTGGATTTTCTCAGGTAGTACATGATCTTATGTGTGCTTTAGTATTGCATGCTTAGAGGAATGCTGTTATGAAAGCGTTTTATCAACATTTTTACACAGTTGGAAAATCTGTTGTGGCCTTTTCTGTACAACGCGCGAAAACACCTCGAGATTGTTTCTATCCTCATCTGAGTTTTTCACCTTTAACACACAACAGCTGAGTTGAAGTCATGTGATACTTTCATCCTGACTCATCCCGTAAGTGTATTTCTTCAATTCAATATCCAAAAAATCGGATTTAAGCAACAAAGCTTAATAAAGCAGGATTTAATAATGGATTCATCAAATTTCGGTAGAACTCGTCAGCTGAATACTCTACATACACGGATATACATATACTTTTGAAATTACATTGGGAGATATAAGACTGATAAGTAAACAAACTACATTGAATTAGTCATGTAGAAAGACAGGTGCGAATATTTTCCAGGTCATGTTCAAATGGATAAGAGGAGAGGGAGTATGAGAGATTAAACCAAAGATAAAGTTCATTACGCTCCAATTACGTCACTTAGATAAACAATTAAACATTAGAGAATATAACAAGAATTGCAAACAGAGTAATATCAATAGTAATAGTTATAATAATAATGATAATAATGTTGAAGTGAGTTAAGATAATGCTACTGATAAAAGATGGTTTTAAATGAATCAAGAATAACAATAATAATAAGAGGTAGAATAATAAGTAAAATGTAATACCATGGTAGATTCAGAGTGACGACCACCTCCTGTTGTACACAGACACCTAGTTTATATACTCGAATTGCACAAGCCTCTGCAATTGCAAGCATCTTCTTGTTTCTTTGTCTGCTGACAATAGTGAATGACTTGACAGTGTCGATATCATGTCTATAGTCCACAAGAGGTTTTTGACACTTTGCATTCAGCTGTTTTCAACCATTTTCGCAAATGCTCCATCATGCGAGTAGATAATCACCTTTCTGTACGACCTATGTATTTGCTTCCACAAAAACACACTCAAACTGATATACGCAGTTTGAGGTGTCGAGGATGATGAATTCATTTAAATCCTGCTTTATTAACCTTTGTTGCTTGTTTTAAATTCGTATCGGGAAATAAATGTTTTCAATTCTTGAAGAAGTGTTACTCATTAGCTGAAGCATTTGAATTTCAACTACTGGTTGTTGGATCCGAATCCCACCTGCTTTGGTTTTCTTGACTGGATGGTTCTGTCACCAGCAGCAGTACACATACACACACACAAAACAAATGTAGCTAACAGACTGACACATGTGAAATCCATTCTGATTATGTGAAAAAAAAAAAAACTGTGGTAATTAAGATACCGTTCTGTTCTAGTGGGTTTTCTATTAATAGATCGTTGTATTGTACAGAATATTCCTGGTAACGTTCCTTTTTAGTAGGATTCAACGAATATGCACAAAGGTCATACTTGAAAGTGAGGAGAAAATACTGACATAAACGCTTGTTGAAAATAATTATCGAGAGGAGTTTATATAGAGATATAAAGAGGGTCGAACATCAAGATTCATTCTGCGAACATGCTGCTAAGCAGAATGGATATATCAACCTTTCCTACATGGATGATCGTAGTAGCTTGATACTTAGACAAAAACTAACTGCAGCGAGTAAAAATACTTTTATACACGTAAGATTCCAATATTTGAGAATTTGACGTTCATATATGCATGGAAGCCCTTTGAACATGCACAAAATGATGTCACAACTTACTATATCTACCAGTTTGAATGTATTTGTGACCACACACTACTATTATTGCCTTGGGTTCCTAGTGGGACATAGGGCATCAAAAACACATCTCCACTTTGTTCTATTTTCTACTCTTCTCTTCAGCTGAGTCAAAGATTGCCCATAATCTCTGATCTCCTCCTCGTCACACGATCTACTCCATCTCACCCTAGCCACAACGACCCATTCGTCACTTCCAATCTAGGGCCTGGCACACGATGTCATCATCAATCTCTGCACGTAAAAGCTTCGGAAGCAAATCAAAAAGACATTGTCTAGCTGTTCTATTGAGATAAATGTTATATGTATACAGGGCATCAAGTTAATGTTTACACCTCTTTTAAACCTATCTGTAAGACGTGTTTGAGGCATATTTTAAATTTTGTGAAGGTAACAGTGATTTAGAAGTTTAAACCACATTTATATGTTGAAAAACAATTTATTGTCATATTAAACTTCACTTGGCAAACTTATTGTCTATACCAGGATAGATGTACTAGTATCTCCCTTCATTATTTACAGGAACCCACATATTGAAACAGATATTTGGACTTCTGATCATCCCATCCTATGTCAGTAAAAAAATAAGATTGGTGAAATGTTTAAATGACAGAGCACAAAAACTAAGTAGTACCAAAGAAAATCTAAAACTGGAACTGATACACATGAAAGAAGCCCTGAAACTTAATAATTACCCGGATAAATTAGTCAGGAAATATGTAAGGAAATGTAAAAGCAAAATAAATAATGATAGTAGCGATAGTGATAATAACAATAATAATGATAGCGACAATAATAATAATGACGACACCAACAATAAGGAATCTAAATCATCAGTAGTAATTCCATACAAGGAAGGAACCACGGAAACCACCTTAAGCAGAATTCTTAACAAGGCAGGCAGCAATAAAAGTGGCTGGGATTCAAACCCACAAACTCAATTAGAAACAAGCTTTGTCGGTTAAAGGATCCTGCCAGTGGAGCCTTTAAAACAGAACAATTTAGTTTATCTAATACCCTGCTGGAATGATTGTCAGGTCAAATACATAGGTCAAACTAGTAGAACAGTGGCAGTCAGACTAGCTGAACATAAAATCCTAGCAAAATCTAGATTAGTTGACCCGAATTAGATAAGAAATCTAGAGAATAGTTCAGCTATAGCACTACATGCAGTTACACACAACCATACAATAAGATGGGATAGGATGACAGTTTTAAAATCTGATGTAACAGGGTGGAGGGGGAGATTGATGACAGCGGAAGCTTTGTTTATCGAATCAACTGCAAACACGTGTAACAGGAATGATTCAACACCTATCCAGTCGGATATCTGGAAAATTCTACTACCCCAACAACGACAAATAGGAGAGAACAAAGAAAACTATAAAACTCAAGTTTCGAAGTCATGTGATTATAATTGATGAAATGATTATGAACAGTAATAAATTGTGTTCGAAATGTCATCCAGTAAATAATACTGTTTCACACTGTATGTGATATATCTAATAAACAAACTAATATGGAAGTATCTTCCTTCTTTGGTACATTGATCTCCATTGTTATTTCGACATTCATTGCAGTCTTTTTCTATTCTGTCATCTCTGAAAGCTGTATAATTTTCAGATATATATATATTCCAATGACAAGTACATGTGTGTAATTAGAGAAGCGGGTATCGTCAATATTCAACCTGACCTAGAAGACACTAATAATAAAAATTCTAGTTGAATGTACTTCCATAACTGTCCTAGATTATGAACCGAGGCAATTTGACGTTTATAGTTAGCACACTGTATTCTAGTTTATGAGCTAATAAAATCCAGTACTTTATATTTTACATTTTCAATCAATTTACGATATATAAGACCAGTATTAACAACATCATCGATAGGCATCCAGTCTACTTTTTATTTTCAACTTTATTCATCCTATGAATGACAAATCTTAATATTAGTAATTATGACGACTTGCTTTATTCCAAAAGACTATTTATGATACATTGTGGAATTCTCAGTATTTGGTACAATATTATTATTATTATTGTTTCCTTTAATTCCTAGAGGAAAATAGGGCTTCAGCTGTGCGTCTCCATTCCAGTCGGTTTTCTGCTATAGTTTTCACCTGGCTCCAAGTCTGCCCACACGCTTTCATCTCCTCTTCACATCACCTCCTCCAAGTCAACCCATCCTCACACTGACGACCAACTCGCCGCTTCCCTTTCGGGTTCCACTCGAGCAATAGCTTGTCTAGTGATATCACTTGATGGTTTCCTCAGAATATGGCCAATCCGTCTACATTTCTTCCTGCCTATTTGTTTCACAATCGGTTCCTGCTGTGTTGGTTCGCTCCCATAGATCCCTGTTGCTGATCTTTTCTGGCCATATGATCTTGAGTATTGAGCGAAGACGACTGTTAATGAAGGTCTGTAGTTTGTTTGAGATGCTCTTTATGAAGCTCAGTGCAAGTCTGTGATCCGTATAGTAGCACTGACTGATTTCACATTGGAGTTGAAAATCCGGATCTTATTTTTGATGCTGAGTGTTGTTGACCTCCACACAGACTTGAGAGTAGTGAAAGCTTGTCTTGCTTTCCGATTCTTGCTTTGATATCCTCGTCAGTTTGGTCTGCCTGTAGTTGAGACGATGCTTCCCAGGTAGGTAGGTAAACGAGGTTGTTTCTTTCAGGTTCCTTCCATTTATGCTGGCTGATTGTTATCTGTTGTTGTTGTTGCTGCTGGTGGTGTTGCCCAGGAATCTTCATCACCACATCTGTTTTATCTATGTTCACCTGAAGTCCTATTCTCTCTGGATCCTTCTTCTGTCAACTTGTTGCTTTTCGCTTGCATATCTTCCAGTTTGTTGGAAATCAGACATATATCATCAGCGGAGTCCAGATCCTCCAAGTTTTTTGTGTGAGTCCATTTTATGCCTGTTTCCTCATTGCCCGCTGTTTGGTACAATATACTGCATCTAATTAACTCGACAACAACAGCAACAGAAAACATCACAGTGTATAGATAACCAGCATTGATAATAACTGTTATAAATAGTGACAATAAAGTCAAAAATTTAGAAAGACTGTAAAGCGATAATAATAATAATGTTAATGACTAAAATTATAAGATAGTTGAAATGGTGTCACCATAATTGACAAATAGGAGAAGATAAAAGAGCCAATTATTTTGCTAATTGCGTAGTAGGTTTCACGCTTAACACTATCTCCATCACACAGAACACGGGAAGGAGAAACACAGCATCGCTGAGTTTCTGTACTTGGTTGTACCGGTATATAATCTTTTACAATGACTTCTAGTACTGTAACAACAGAAGACAAGGGCCAGGCAACAGAACGTTTATTTCGGAAAATCAACACGTATTTATAGATTTTG
Source organism: Trichobilharzia szidati (assembly GCA_944472155.2). Taxonomy (NCBI): domain Eukaryota; kingdom Metazoa; phylum Platyhelminthes; class Trematoda; order Strigeidida; family Schistosomatidae; genus Trichobilharzia; species Trichobilharzia szidati. The sequence continues at coordinate 93,617,440 of OX235274.1, read as the reverse complement.
ATGTATATTATTGTAGGGTAATGTTAGTAGAAAATACAGTCTGTTGATTGGTTGTTTCTCACGCAAAGTTAACCTTGCATATCTTGTGGCTGTGTCAGTTCATCTATATGTTAACTGTATCCGCCTGTCCACCTTCACCTTGTCTTCACATGACTAACATTGACCTCAATTACTGTCAACCAATTTGGCTAGCGACCATCTCTCACCACAGTGCTACCCGATGACATGTGAAAAGAGAGAGTGTTGGCAGTCAGACAATATGGATTTAGATAATTTCTCACATGAGTTCAGGTGTCCATGCGACTACAATAATAACGAGCCGACTCACTGGCACACCACTTGCCCTGCTGACAATCTTTAATACCCTTTCACTAGACTTTAAAGAAACTTTTCTGAAAATCAGTCCCTGGCAAATTTAAACAACAGTGACTCAAGGGAATGAACGCACCAATTACCTTGAAACATGAAGGCAGAGTAAATTAATGAAATCAGGTAAATAACGGCATATTCGTATAAATATGATGAAAGAAGTGTAGGAAAAATCAAAAAGAATGTCTGGTTAGTTAGTATACTTTTTGGTTAGGACATAAGATAAGAGCTAGGGACACCAATTCGCCCATTTAGTGCAATCGTTCTCCATGTGGGTCTATATTCTTTAACTTTGTCCAACTGCCAATCTTCACAAAGTAAAATGGAATATCAGAAGCTGATTAAGGCTGATGAATATAAACTCTTAGATTCTTATACAATGACTAAAATGGTATCGAATTCATCACAAGATCTGAATGTACTCCACATACAACCTCGTATAAGAAATCTAGAGTGATATTCAATATGAACCAATAATTGGATGATTATCCTCCGATTAGTTATCTAACATTTGAGTTTGTAGTGATCATAGCCGAAATATTTTGTTGGTCTGAAAGCAATAAACCAATCGATGCATTCTTCGGTACAACTTGACAAAGTTTCGCGCATAACTCACAGTCAGAATTTACATTCTAACCATATCACACGCATATTTTGATGTGATATAGTTTGTTCTCCTACCAAACAATTAAAAATTTACAAGAGTTAGTTTGTAGGAGTTCGATTTGTTTCAGGTTCGATCAGCGGCTGACATCAGTTAGAGAACCAGGGACAAAAATCAGGGAGTACAGGACAAACTACAAAACTAACTCTTGACGATTAATCTAATGCTTCCTAGTGAATGGCTACAAAACGAAGTTACCTGGAGTTCCTGTGAGAAGTCATGACCAGTGAGGTCCGCCACATTGGGCGTAAGGAAGGTTACTGGATGATAACATTGGTCGGCGGTCACGCTAAAACCTTGAATTCGTAGGAGTTAAGATCCATGGGCGATTGGATCGGTTCCCAGTAGCTGAATCGTCTACGAAACTGCCTTGTAACTGGAAGTTCCTGATTTCAGACCCTTGTGAATGCGAACAGTCCATAAGTCTCAAACTAGGACTAAATAGCTGTCCCCTACTCCCTTCTCGTTTACCCATGATTTTCTACATAATGTCGGCATGTGATCAGTCTTGAAATAATAATTTATATAAAAAAATATAAAATTACCTCAACGATGCCATCTGGCAGCTATGCGCCTCAAAAGTATCCTAGATACAAACTGCTGATACTATGACAAAATTAATTCACCGAAAACACAACTGTTAAGCACCTGAAAATCACTCATAGTATTATTCCCTACACGGTGAGTTCAAAACCTAGTCTACAACAATCAGGGAAAACTAGAAATATTTCCCTCAAACAGTCCAAGGGCACGCAGTCACTCCATGGCGTGACCTTGACTCCAAGCAAACAAATCCCAGTCATAAAAACCTACCCATTATCAATATGACTATACAAGAACAAAAAGAACCATTGAAAACTGTGATCGACCAAAAGCAAGGACAAATGATAAGGATGAAATCATAAGAAAATATGAGTAAATCTTAGAATGACAATATACAGGTCAAGGGGAAACGAGTAATATTATCATTATTTATTATTGTTCGCTTGGGTTCCAGGTGGAATATAGGGCTTCAACAACGCATCTCCACTTTCTTCTATTTTCTGCTCTCCTCTTCAGCTGAGTCAAAGATTGCCCATAATCTCTCATCTCCTACTCGCCACACGATCTCTTCCATATCACCACACGACACACTCCACTTGAACGAAGGCCTGACACACGATGTCACTCGACAGTCTCGTCTTTCCTACATATTTACTGAACGCCATATTCTTGGTTAGTTTGTTCCCATAGTTTCTTATTGCTTATTCCACCTGAGTGGTCATTTGATCTTCAGTATGCAGCCAGCGAAGGCATCTGTTGATAAAAGTCTGCAACCTATTGGAAATGCTTTACATAAAGTGTGCGCCAAGTTTTTGATCCATATGGCAGAACTGACTGACTTCACATTCTTATTGAGAATTCGAATTTTTTTCTTTATGATGAGGACCTCACATTTCCAAACTGATTTCAGAGTGATGAAGCTCTCTCTTGCCTTTCTAATTCTGTCTTTGACGTCTTCATCTGTCTGGGAGAAACGGTTCTGTTTTCCTTCACGTTCCCAGTGGAACATAGGGCTTCAAGCTACAGGCTTGAAGTTTCTATAGCAGTGGTGATTATTTTTACCGGATGGAGTTGCTAGCCTCATGCCCAACCTTTCCTCTTTATCAGTATTATTTCTGGTTTAGCGAGGTAAAGGAGTGCGTCGGCTGAAGATCGAACCCCAGACCATGTGTATGGTTGGCGAGCGTCCTAACCGCTGTGCCACTGAGAAACGGTTAGTAATTACAAAATTAATTGTGAAATATCCAGATAAGTATTGAATCTTGAAAATAGATTACTCATGGAGGGATTTTTGTCACATCAGTTATATCAGTTGCATAAAGAAGTAATCACTTTAATACTCCTTTAACTATGAATGCACATGTAGAATGTCAAAGTCACTTCTCGCATACAACTGTTGCTAGAAATATTTATTGTTTCAACTTCTGTCAACCTATTCATTCTTATAATGCTAAAAACAAAGTCTGTCAACTAATAATATACATTTCATGAACAGTCTATCCTATCTATTTCATTAGTCATTTATTGTATGTATTTCACTGACTGTACATTTTTTTTCTCTCTCTCTTTAACTAAGAGTTTACTCATGCTTTGCATTCTGAATTCTACAGAGTTATTGTCATTTAGATAGGAACACTACTAATACTACAAGTAATAATAATGATAATAATAGTAATAATAATCACTTTACTTAATACCAATACATTCAACCAAATACTTTACACGATCTTCGTCATTGTGAAACCACCGCTTAATTCCCTTACTCTACTTTATTAGTTTTACTGTTTTCTCAAGCTGTTTCGCCTTACTTGTTATAACTTGCTTGCTCAGAAAATGACTATTAGTATTATTCTTACTATCATGTGAATGTATCTTGTTAAGAGAGTGAGTGAAAGGTAATCTCTTAGACAGTGTGTAGACACATTTTTTTCTCTCTCTCAAAGTTTATCATGTATGCGCGCAAAATACTTTCATGAAAATCTCCTAGCTAATCTTTCTGTGTTCAAACATGAAGCGCGCGTGCGCGTGTGTGTGCATGTGAGTTTGGACATATATTTACACATATAACCTGATAGTATGTAAAAATCAAATTTCCTTTTCTGATTACTTTTTAGTCTTTACTACTCAATTGATTTATAAGTCAGTCACATGAAGTACTTCAGGATAAGTGAAATATTGAATGTCGTTGACAGTGATATAATTGAAGGATAGGATAATGCGACAAACAGCGGGAAGTGAGGAAGCAGGCATAAAATGGACTCACACAAAGAACTTGGAGGACCTGGACTTCGCCGATGATATATGTCTGATTTCCAACAAACTGGAAGATATGCAAGTGAAAAGGAACAAGTTGACAGAAGAAGCATCAAAGATAGGACAGAAATAGGTGAATATAGAGAAAACAGAGGTGATGAAGATTCCTGGCCAACAGCGACAGCAACAGCAACAACAACAACAGACAACAATCAGCTAGCATAAATAGAAGGAACCTGAAAGAAACAACCTCCTTTACCTACCTGGGAAGCATCGTTTCAACTACAGGCACACGGAACTGATGAGGATATCAAAGCAAGAATCGGGAAAGTAAGACAAGCTTCCACTACTCTCAAGTCTGTGTGGAGGTCAACAACACTCAGCATCGAAAATAAGATCCGAATTTTCAACTCCAATGTGAAGTCAGTCAGTGCCACTTAACATACGGATCACAGACTTGGCCAGCGCGTCATAAAGAACATCTCAAACAAACTACAGACCTTCATTAACAGTTGTCTTCGCTCAATGCTCAAGATCAGATGGCCGGTCAGAAAAGATCAGCAACAGAGATCTCTGGCGATGAGCGAACCAACCAGGAACCGATTGTGAAACAAATATACAGAAGGAAATGGAGATGGATTGGCCATACTCTGAGGAAACAATGCATCAAGTAACATCACTAGACAAGCCATTGCTCGAGTGGAACCCGAAAGGGAAGCGGCGAGTTGGTCGTCAGTGTAAGGGTGACTTGGAGGAGGTCATTTGAAGAGGAGATGAAAGCGTATGGGCAGACTTGGAGTCAGGTGAAGACTCTAGCAGAGAACCGATCGCAGTGGAGACGCACGGCTGAAGCCCTATGTTCCTCAAGGAACTAAAGGAAACAATAATAATAATATAATTGAAGGAAAAGACGAAATTCTGAGTCATGAACGAAGTCGATCTAATAACTTTCCAGTATAAGTATTTCTTAGGGATTTGGATTAATTTCAGGGTCGATTTAATGACGAACCGACATCAGTCAGAGAATTATTGAATGTCAGGCAAAATTATACAAACCTGTTTCATCCTAGTTTGTGAATCTTCAGCAGTGCGCATCCACAATCCTATCGCCAAGGATTGAACATGGGACCTTCAGGTTACGAGACCAAGATGGCTGACCATTCTAAACGACTAGCCACTCGATGGTTTCATCTCACTTTCAATCATCACTGCCGATTATATTCGTAGCAGACTGTTAACCTAACGCTGGTCACACTATCTTTTCGATGTTACCTAAGTACTTGCAGCGGTTAGGTCTCTTGATGAGTCCCGATAAACCAATTAACAATACGTTATTTATCTGAAATGTAAGTAATGTGTATTTGCAATAACACACATTTTGGACATTCTAATCACACACACACACACATACATATACTCACGTGCCTTTCATACATATAAAGGGTAACAGAGCATAAAGGATCAAGATTTTATCAGTATTGGTCAAAATGTTTTCGGGTCATGATCACAAAGCAGAGGTGAGAGAAATGAGTTGAGAATGTTATTAGACAAATCATATCTGGGCTGTAAAAAAAAATGGACTGCTAAAACAGGTTCAAACTAATAACAAATAATTGATGAACACAAAACAGGTTTAAGCCTTTTGATGGTTAAGACCTCAATGAATTTAAGTACATAATCCACAGGTCTTTTATTTGTAGGTTTAAAGGCACTAGTACTGAAATCAAATTGATGATGTGTCTCTATGATGTGTTTCCAGATAGATGATTTTGCATATTGATTTCCGGGTTTAACTGAATCAGGCGATTTTATATGTTCTTATAGCCATTTATGAACATCCTCTATAGCCTTAAACAGATTGATTTACCCTCCCTATGTATATGTAAATTGAAAGATACAGAAGGACGTCACACTGTCGTTGCAGTGCCCATAAGAATTTATTATTATTATTGTTCCCTTAAGTTCCTAGTGGAACATAGGGCTTCAACTGCACGTCTCCACTTGCTTCTGTCTTCTGCTGTACTCTTCACCTGCATCCATGTTGTTTCATACTGTTTCAACTCTTCTTCACACGATCTCCTCCATGTCATTGATATAAGTATCAAACTTGGGCACTGTGGTAGAGTATAACTCCATTATGGATAAGATTTTATTTTGATAAATCACACAGTGTTGTACAGTTATATTAACTGATTTATCAAAATAAAATCTTATCCATAATGGACTCCTCCATGTTACCCTTGGAAGTCCCACTCGCCGCTTCTCTTTCGGGTTCCACTCGAGCTATGGCCTGACGCGCGGTGTCACCCAGCGGCCTCCTCAGCGAGTGTCCAATCCATCTCCACTTTCTCCTGCATATTTGTTGGGCGATTGGTTCTTGTTTTATTTGTTCCCATAGTTTCTTGTTGGTGATTCTTTCCGGCCATCTGATCTTTTGTTAAAGAGAGAAGACAGTTGTTGATAAAGGTCTGCAACAGGCTGTTGGAAATATTCTTTGTGACCCGCCAAGTTTCTGATCCGTATGGAAGAACTGACTGACTTGACGTTTGTATTGAAAATCCGAATTTTGCTGATGCTGAGTTGAGTGACGAAGATTTCCAGATTGGTTTCAGGTTGATGAATGTGTTTCTCGCCTTCCCGATTCTCGATTTGACATCCTCGTCCGTTCTGACTGTCTGTATTTGAGACAATGCTCCCTAGATCAGTGAAGTGAATGAAGTAACCTCTTTCAAATCCCTCCCGTTGATGGTGATTGGCGGCGCTGGATGTTGCTGCTGTTGTTGTTGGTTGGTTATTTTCATAACCTCCGTCTTGTCTATGTTCACCTGGAGTCCTGTCTTTGCTGCTTCTTCGACCATTTTGTCGGTTTTCGCTCGTAAGTCTTCGATTTTGTGTGACATCAAACATATATCATCAACGCGCGAAATCCAGGTCTTCTAGGTTCTTCACGTCGGTCCAGGATATCCCTGTCTTCTTGTTTACCACTGTCTGACGCATGATCCAGTCCACCACAATTAGGAATATCATTGGTGATAATAAGCACCCTTGTCTGACTCCTGTATTTACTCGAAACGCCTCGCTGAGTTTTCCGTTGTGGATCACTTGACATGTGCCATGAGAGTTTACAGGACAACAAATATTTCCATTCCTCTATGAAAATGAGTGTAGCCGAATGGAGAGTTCTTTTGACTTCCAGTCAGTCTTTGTTTAATGACTAGACTTTCATGATCACGTTTGAATGGTAAACATATATAAACATCTACTTTGAGAACTGATTGGATTTGTGGAGCTCTTTGCTTGATGCCTCTACAGTTTTCATTGAATGATTTAGTGATTCAGTTAACTCTGAAAACAGAAGTCCAATGTCATCTATCGAAAAACACATTACAGAGATGGATAACAAAGTTGATTTCAACACTAGTACATTTAAACCCATACATAAAACAAGTCTGAGTCGTATGCTTAAATTCATTAGAGCCTTAACCACCAAATGGCGTAAAGGTGTTTTATATTATTATTATTTTTCCCTTGAGTTACGAGGGGAACAAAGGCCTTCAACAACATATCTCCATTTTCTTCTATTTTCTGCTCTCCTCTTCATCTGAGACGACGATTGTCCATAATCTTTCATCTCCACCTTACGCGATCTCATCCATATCACCCTGGGACTCACACCCGACTAGTCATTCCCCATTCGAGTTCCACTCGAGTGATGGCTCAGCTAACGCACGATGACATTCAACTGTCTCCTCAGTGTATGCCCTGTACATCTGCATTTTCTCCTGCATATTTATTGAGCGATACGTTCTTGTTTGGTTTGTTCCCACCTGAGGGGCCATTTGATCTTCAGTGTGTAGCCAGAGAAGGCAGTTGTTGACAAAAGTCTGCGGTCTGCTGAAAGTGCTCTTTGCATGGCGCGTAGTACATATTCCTAACCCATATTGAACAACTGACTGGAAATTGGTGTTGCAGATCCGAATTTTGTTCTTTGTGTTGAGTACCGCAGATTTCCAAACTGATTTCAGAATGATGAAGGTCTCTCTTGGCTTTCCGATCATTCCATTATCATCCCCATCCGTATCGCTTGTAGTTGAAAGGATGCTGCCTGGTCAGAAAAGTGAAGGGAATGGCCTCTTCCAAATTTATTCCGCTGATGGTGACTGGTGCTTGTGGGGGTTGTTAGTCGGTCGGTTGGTTGGTTGGTTATCTTCATCTCCTTCGTCTTCTCTGTGTTCACTTGAAGTACTGTCTTCGCTGCCTGCTTCTTCTGTCAGTTTGCGGATCGATTTTACCAGCTGATCATCCAAACTTTGTTTAGGTGTAGTAGAGTTCAGATCTGTAATTCACTTATTGACAGTCGAATGTCTTACCTACCAACCATAACCCTAATATATTCAAGTGTGAACGGCTATTTCGCCTCAGTCTGAGACTCTCCATCATAACACACCTACAACCCCAATGAGCTTAGAACCTAGAAACTCCAGGTAACGAGGCGGGCTTGTCTACCATAATGTCTGAAGTAGTGTATCTGGAAATTATTATTCAGTAGACACACTAGTTGTTCTTAAATTTTAAAGCTTGTCTTCTAACCAGTGAACCGCAATGGGATAACCTGTTTCCGTTTGTTAAGATGTACAACAAATTATACATACCACAGATAATTGCACAGTGATAGATAGCATCTGAGTTGGCTCATATTTCCCATGAGATCCAAACTTGTCATGGAGATCTCACAACTAAGTCACTAGATTATAATTAACTCCATTTAGAACTGACGCATGCATAAAAACTTCTTATGCGTATTTTTATCGATATTTACTGGTCAAATAACTTTTTTCATTCCTTTAGGTTTCCAGTGGAACATAGGGATTCATGCTAGGGGCCTGAAGTTTCTGTAGCAGTGGTGATTATTTTTACAGGATGGAGTTGCTAGCCTCATGCCCAACCTTCCCTCTTTACCAGTCTTACTATTGGCTTAGAGAGGTGAAGAAGTGCGTCGGCCGGGGTTTGAACCGCATTCTACCGCTGTGCCACCGACGCACAGCTAACTTATTAGTGAAATTAATATTGTAAGCTTAAAAATGAATATGTTCAGTGACGGAAAAAGAAAGTAAACAGTTGAACACTACTCATAGCAGCCTAATTGTTGATTGGTTAATCAAGGTATATCAGTCAACAGAAATGTCATCTATAAATACAATCATTAAAGTACAATGAAGTTCAATATTATTTACGAGTCGAATACATAACTTCGGCAATATATCTCCATCTCTGTGTCATGCTAAGTTGCCCAGCTTGTCATTCACTTCCTGTCTGACTGCTTCACGTGTGTTGTCACTCATCGGTTTCCTCAGTATGTCTTATTCCTCACCTTTAGCATGATTGTTAGTCAATAGGTTCTCAGTTGTTTTCTGCCAGTTTTTTAGTTTTCGCCTGTAAGTCTTCGACTTTATGTGACATTAGACATAAATCATTCGCAAATTCCAAATCTTCCAGAATCAACTGTTCGGTCCAGCGTATTCCTGTCTTCTCTCTCTCTCCCTACATTCCTCCTCATGATCCAGTTCACCACAGTTAGGAATATCACCAGAGATAGCACAATGGAAGTCTTGTCTTATTCCTGTACTCACTTAAAGAGATTCACTGATTCTTCCTTTGTGGATTACCTGACACATGGCATTGTCACATAGCCAGTTGTTGAATGAAGCGCTGTACTCCATAGTGTTGAAGTAGTTTCCAAATTAATTCTCAGTCAACGCTGTCGAGGGCATTTTCCTTTATGTATTTATATTTTCATGCATTCCAAAAATTTTTTTAACTTTCAGTTTGTGTTGACAATCCAATTTTATAATTAGCGTTTATTTTACCTAATAATATTTTCACTGCCTTTCTTCTTACCTCATTTCCCTACCTTTTAACTGTGATCGTGATCCTTATGAGCTTACACTTCGACCTATATTGATAAAACATTTTTGGTCTTTTAAACTCTACTGCCCTTTTCATAGGTATGTGTATGAAAGTTACGTGTGTCTATGTGTGATCAAAATATCCAAAATAGGTGTTTCTTAAGCCAGTCAGTAAGACGTTCTTTGTAATGAAACTCTAGTTGACCTTTATTATCAAGCAAAAGTGGACGACCTCGCCTAGCCTTCTTTCTGGTGTACATTCATCACTTCATCTGTTGTTGCAAAGAGAGATACATTAACAGTAGCTAGTAGAAAATAATTCCAACACAAATATGACAGAATATTCCAACACGATTTCACAAGACAGAAAGGAAGGCTGTGAGGAATTCAATTCGAGAACATTTGATTGACTTCTGTCATTCACCCAACCCTGACAGGGATTTTAACAGAGTCTATTGAATTTATACAATCTGCGTGCTCTTTCTTTGTATTAAACTACCAAAAAAAAACAACTAAAGTCTTGGCTATTCATGAATTTAAGTTAAACCTTTGTGAACAACAAAAGCAGGCCCAGTCTTTGTTCTGACTTTGTCTCTTCGTTTCGTCGCAATAAACATTATTTCTGCCGGGCCAAGCGAACCAAGGGAAAGAACGCACCCATGACCACTGGAAGTTAGAGGAACTAGATAAAAGACATTATTTTTATTTTTAGAGAAATGGTGAAAGAGGTGTAAAAATATTAGTTTACCTTTTTGCGTAGGAATACGTTATGAAAAGATTAGAGTTGTTCAGGGTTAGATTTGAGAAGAGTGAGGATTAGAGTTAGATAATGGATAGATAAGGATTAGAGTTAGCTTAGGTGACTAATAAGGGTTCGGATTGAGATGGGGACCCGAATTTATCTTTTGAGAGCAATTGGTTGATTCCAGGACACTGGTGAATTTTTTCCCATTAGATCAGCATTGTAACGACAGAAGACAAGGGTCAGGCAACAAACAGATCGTTTGTTGAGAAAATCAAGACGTATTTATAGATTTTTATGCGCATTATTATTAGCGTTATTGTTAGCAGCGAAGCAACCTCTTCTGATTGGCTGTTTTCCGGCTGTAGGTTATTCTGTTATCTCTTTGTGGCCGTTTCTCAGAAAATCACGTCATATATCTGTGAATCATATTTCCACACTTTAACTCCGCCTTAATTGTCTGGTGATTTTCTCAAGGTTAAGCTTTGTTATTGTTTTTTCTCATGACCCTGATTCAGGACGTGGACATTGACGTCAATTGTTGTCTACAATTCTGGCTGTCTGCAGTGGAACATAGGGCTCCAAGCTAAAGGCTTGAAGTTTCTGTAACAGTGTTTATTTTTACAGGATGGGGTTACTAGCCTCATGCCCAACCTTTCCTCTATACCAGCTTTATTTCTGGTTTAGCGAGGTAAAGGAGTGCGTTGAAGGTCGAGGATCGAACCTTGGACCACCTGCATGGTCGGCAAGCGTCCTAACCGCTGTGTCACCGACGCACATATGTATATATATTTTCTATAGTTTGGTTTGTAAGGATTAGTTATGTTTTACGAGTTGATCACGGACTGATATCAGTTAGAGAATCATTGAAAACAGATCATATTACTCTGTAAAATCTAAGCTTCGACTAATCCGACTTTATCATAAAGTTCTCCAGAAAAGTTAAACACATTTTTCTTACAAACCAGCTAAGTAAGTCATTAATATTATTATTATTACTAGTATTATAACTGTCGTTACTACTATATTACATAAGGATTCAGATTCTAACAAAATATTTAGCTAAAATCCTATTTCAGATTGAAATTGTTACATAATTCTGTCTGTAATAACAGTAATAATAATGATAGTAATAATAATAATAATAATGATCTCGTGCTTATGAGAATACATCTTATTATTTACGCCTCAAATAGATATGAAATTATCTGTCTATATTCTCATATGACATTACTGCTCCTATTATTAATATTATTATTATTATTACTAACTGTTCATAAATTCTCCTAGTTAGAAACGCGATTAGGCGTTTTCAGCGGTTAAACATGCTTACAACATGAGTTGGATAAAAATTCATCACTTGTCTGTCTGTTATAATCACTTTATCAAACACATATATAACGAGATAGATAGCCAGAAAAACGCGCTAGAGAGAGAGGGAGGGAGAAAAAAAGATATAATGACTAACAATCAGCTGACTGACCAACTAACTAACTAACGAACTAACTCACTCACTCATTCACTCACATAAAATAAAGTGTAGACTAGAAATCACGTGTAGATGGAATAGAAAAGTAATAAAGATTAGAATAATAATAATAATATTCGAATGAAATACACAAGTAAATCATGTGATGTAATCATTATTATCATTATCATTATACTTCTTCTTTCGTTTGTTCTACTCTGTTTTTTTTCTTCTTCCGTTTTTCAATATTCCCTTTTATCGATTATGAATAGTCAGTTTTACAAGTTCATTTATGAATGGTGGGATGAATGCATGGCTAGTTTATCACATGTTTTACAAATTATTATTATTACTACTATTATTACTCGATTCTTGAGTTCCCAGTGGAATTCAGGACTTCAGAAACATTTATTTCTATTCCACTCGGTTCACTTTCATATCACACTTACGAGCTGACTCCATGAATGCTCACAAGTTTTCGTTTCCACGTCACTGGAGGACCCATTTACGCAACCCATCGCTCGCTTCGCATTTAGCTTCCACTGGGGAGTTGGCTACCTACCTAAAATGTGTGGCATTTCTTGAATATCCATCCCTTCAGTGTATGCACTGTTTCATTTTTATTCTCACAAATACATGATTATAACCCTAGAGAATATGATTACGTCATTATTCACCTTAACGATGAATAGACATTAGACAAATGAAAAAATCAATAGGATTTTCCTCATGTTTATTTGTCTATTTTTTTATATATATAGTTTTTTATTTTATTATAGCTTGACTCCATATAGTATTTTTGATACAAGTATGAAATTTTCAGCATGTGATATCGAGTGTGCGTCGGCCGGGAATCGGACCCCAGACCATGTGCATGGTCGGCGAGCGTCCTAACCGCTGTGCCACCGATGCACTTACGGGAATGTGATATAATTAAAGGGAAAAATGTTTTTCGTACCAATTGTTTGACCTCCATAGATAAAAACTATATATATATATATATATATCATTCAATGTTAACGTGCAGTGGTGCCAAATTTAAGAGACCCTCTTGTAACACTTGCAAAACTAATATTTATATACACCATAATTCTGATATAACAGTATTTCTTTTGGCTTTTAGATAAGGACCGCGGGAATGCAGTAGACCAATTATCGAACCATCTAGATGGAATAAACATAAATGATTAAGTACTCAACTTATGCCTTGAATTTGCTTGCTTAAATATGTATCTCTTGTTGTGATAATAATAATACAGTTTTGGCCTCATTTCGAGGCTTTATGTGTTTTGTCTTTCTTCGTAGTCTTCTTCAACGCTTTATTGAGTGCGACTCAAACGAACCATCATCAAAATGACCCACACTTGGATATATGAATGAAGTGGACGAACTAAGCTGCAAATAAAATCCTGATCTAGTATGTCGCTATTGCCATAGGCTTTAATTTCCACCTCATCCGATTTCCTTCATGTGACTGACTCTAGGATACCCAACTCTTCTGTCTCTCTCTCACTTTCCATGGCTTGATATCATTTGAAAGTCTCTGCAGTGTATATCCAATTCATTTCGACTTTCCTCTTCACATTTGTTGGGAAATTGGTGTTTAGTTGGTTCACTGCTTTCCAGAGTTCCCTGGTTACTTATCCTTTCCGAAAGGCCATCTGGCTTTCAATATCTATCGAATGCAGCTACTGATGAAAGTCTGTTGAACCCTGCTGGAAATACTTTGGTGACGTGTACATCAAATCTCTGAACTACGTACAAGTGCTAACTTGACATTAATTTTAAAAGTGCTGATTTCGTTATATGTGTAAAACTTGGCCACTGTGATAGAAAGTAATTCCATATTAGTTTGTTTATTAGATATATAACACACAGTGTGAAACAGTATTATTTATTGGATGACGTTTCGAACAAAATTTTATTGTTCATAATCATTTCATCAATTATAATCACACGAGTTCGAAACTTGAGTTTTGTAGTTGTCTTTGTTCTCTCCTATTTGTCGTCGTGGGGGTAGTAGAATTTTCCAGATATCTCGGACAGGTGTTGAATCATTCCTATTGCAGACATGTATTTGCAGTTGATTCGATAAACAAAGCTTCTATTATCAATCTCCTATCCCATCCTATTGTATGGTTGTGTGTGATTGCATGTGTTCAATGCTACAGCTGAACTATTCTCTAGATTTCTTATCTTATTTGGGTCAACCAATCTAGATTTCGCTAGGCTTTTATGCTGGGCTAGTCTAACTGCCCCTGTTCTACTAGTTTGACCTATGTATTTGACCTGACAATCATTCCAGCAGGATATTAGATAAAATAAATTTTTTTGTTTTACAGGCTCCACAGGATCGTTTAACCGACAAAGTTGTTTCTAATTGAGTTTGAATGCCAATTTTATTCCTGCCTTGTTAAGAATTCTGTGTAAGGTGGTTTCCGAGGTTCTTTCCTTGTATGGAATTACTACTGATGATTTAGATTCCTTATTGTTGGTGTCGTCATTAATATTATTGTTATTATTATTATCACTATCATTATTATTGTTATTATCACTATCGCTACTATCATTATTTATTTTATTTTTACATTTACTTACATATTTCCTGACTAATTTATCCGGGTAATTAATAAGTTTCAAGGCTTCTTTTATGTGTATCACTTCCTGTTTTAGATTTTCTTTGGTACAACTTAGTTTTTGTGCTCTATCATTTAAACATTTCACTAATCCTATTTTTACTGACATAGGATGGGACGATCGGAAGTCCAAATATCTGTTTGATTATGTGGGTTTCCTGTGAACACTAGTGTTTAACTTCCCATCTTCTTTCCTTTTTACTTTGCAATCTAATATTGGGAGCACCCCTTCCTGATTTTCCAATTCATAAGTGAATTGAATTGCCTCTACCTTTGAGTTAATTTGATCGAAAAATCTATCTATATCTTGTGTTCTAAGTACAGTGAATGTGTCATCTACATACCTCCACCATACTTTTGGGGTGGGGGTGAACGTTTCAGTCGTTATGCTTTCCCACTTATCCATGAATATATCTGCTACCACTGGGGATATCGGTGATCCCATGGCAACTCCCTCAGTTTGTTTGTGTATTTTCACTTGGAATTTAAATACTGTGGAAGTGTGTTCGAAGCGTCATCCAGTAGATAATACTGTTTCACTGTGTGATATATCTAATAAACAAACTAATATGGAATTGCTGATTTTGTTCCCTATACTAAATACCGAAGATCTCTCCACTGTTTTCTTGAATGATGAATGCTTGTCTGGCTTTTCTGATTCAATGCTGCCTGGATTTATCAGCCTCATCCGTGTGACATATATAAGTTTATAAAAAAGTAAATATTTCCTACGTTTGGACTAAAGATCGATGAATGTTGTTATCCTTAAATTAACAGAGAGGTGTTCAGTAATTAAATAAGATCACACTGTTCAATAAACTCTTCTAAAAGCTTGTCTGAAAAATAGTACACTTGTGTCGGTGTAATACAGACAGTGTGTGCCAACGGAATGTTATTCTCACATGTTCCCACAGTTCATTTCAGGATTAACAACAGAATACGATATATCTATTTGAACATTGTGTTTGATGTTAGTGTCGGAATGTTATTCCCACTGATCAATACTGCATTGGAAACATTCCATTTCGTGTCCTTTGATGTTAACCGAAACCACACGCTCAGTGACTGGTTATTATTATATTATTGTTTCCTTTAATTCCTAGAGGAACATAAGGCTTCAGCCGTGCGTCTCCACTGCGTTCGGTTCTCTGCTAGAGTTTTCACCTGGCTGCAAGTCTGCCCACACGCTTTCCTATCCTCTTCACATGACCTCCTCCAAGTCACCCTTGCACTGACGACGAACTCGCCGCTTCCCTTTCAGGTTCCACTCGAGCAATGGCTTGTCTGGTGATGTCACTTGCTGGGTTGTTTTGTCAGAGTATGGCCAATCCATCTCCACTTCTTCCTGCAGATTTGTTTCACAATCGGTTCCTGGTTGGTTCGCTCCCAGAGACCTCTGTTGCTGATCTTTTCTGGCCAGCCACCTGATTTTGAGTATTGAGCGAAGACAACTGTTAATGAAGGTCTGTAGTTTGTTTGAGATGCTCTTTATGATGCGCAGTGCAAGTCTCTGATCCGTATAGTAGCACTGACTGGTTAAAGAATATAAACTTTAGATGTGTAAACAGCGGTTTGACTAATGAAAAAGGACACTTTGGCTTCTGTGTCTTGCCTTCTGTTGTTACACTCACTGTTATCTAAACTCTTCTCTTAATCCCATCAAATCATGTAGCTGAATTTCTATTAGATCATAATGGCATAGCTGTTTGATAGTGTAATTTACCAAAGTTAAGAGAGGTATCATCAGGTTTTATGTGTAATACTCAAAGTGATTATATCACACTTTAACAAATAAACATTACAAGCAATTACAGGTGAGTGTGTGGCACCTCCTAGAGAGCGATTTTGTGCTTATTTGAACTTATTGACAACATTTAGGGAGTGCATGGTTCTTTTCACTATCCAAAATGTTGTGTCGTATCATTACAGTGTACAACAGTGTATAGTTTTTTTCCCCCTTCACGTTCCCAGTGGAACATAGGGCTTCAAGCTACAGGCTTGAAGTTTCTGTAGCAAGGTTTATTTTTTAACAGGATCGGGTTGCTAGCCTCATGCCCAACCTTTCCTGTTCTCCAGTCTTATTACTGGCTTAGCGAGGTAAAGGAGTGCGTCTGTGGCAGGGGATCGACTCCCGGACCATGTGCACGGTGGGCGAACGTCCTAACCGCTGTGCCAGTGTACAGTAGCTACTATATTTGCAGATCTTGAACAATATTTAAGATAAGTCGCTGAAATTTCTCAGTATCAGCTAACTACTTCCTATAGACAGAATTTAGTGTGAATTATGCAATAAGGTGTGGATTCGGATATGCGTGTGACACTGAAAATTTCTTTATAACACAATGAATACTTATTCTAAGGTAATATACGACAGGTAACTAATGACCAGCCTTTCTTCTCAAATAACTTTTTCCATCACCGCGTGGAATATTGGCTGTATTTGACAGAATTGACAGTTCAAAGGCAGTTGGATTTTGTCTCACTGGCTGAATAGTAAACAGGCTCATCTCAATCCCTGATGGGCTGATGTTTACATATTGCTAGAAAGTCCTAAACTCGGGTGAAATGGTTTTATCGAGTACTACTTGATTTTCAATGACTCTCAAATTGATATCACTCCTTTGTGAAATGTAACTTGCAAGAGAATATGAAATATGTTCGCCTGCATACAAGGTAATAGAAATAGACTGACCGGTCAGCAGATCACTCCGCGTACAACTCCAGAACGCTTAGTCGGTGGTAAGTCAGAAAAAGAAGAAAGGTTGAGTGTGAGGCCAGCAACCCCACCCTGTTAAATAAAACCCCACTCGAACTGAAACCTCCGAAACTCTTGAAGCCCTATGTTCTAGTTGGGACACAAAGGGATTAGGAAAAATAAACAAGTCCTTCATAGACAACTTATGTCTAATATCACAAAAATTCAGAGATCTACAGGCGAAAACCAGCAGGCTGACAGTAGAAGCAGCAAAGATAGGACCATAAGTGAAGACGGAGGTGATCAAGATACTCAGCCAACAACAACAACAACAAGCAGGAGTCATTATCAACATGAGACATCTGAAGGAAGTCACCACTTTCACTTGCACTAACAGCAACATTTTGACTAGAAGTAGCGGCACAGATGAGGATGGCGTTGGTTTGAGGGTGACATGGAGAAGATCGTGTAAGGAGGAGATATAGGCTTATAAGTAGTCACGGAACCAGCTAGAAAACACTGCATACATCCTAGTTTATTGATAGTGTGTTGTTGAAGGCCTATTCATCGGAGAAATCTTCTCCAAGTGAACTGCAAGTAGATATATATTGCATTATCAAGTATTGGTTTTGTAGGGATTTTGTTTGATTGCATGGAGGGTTTCATCATGAGCTGACATCAGTTAGAGAACCACTGGAAAACCTGGGAGTACTGGACAACTGTTTCGTGCTAGTTTGGGACTCTTCAGCAGTATAATTCAAGGACCATTGGATTGGGTCCCAGTGGCTCAATGGTCCACGAGCTCGCCTTGTAACCAGAAGGTCCTGGGTTCGAACCCTGGCGGTGGGTGCGTACTGATGAAGAGTCCCAAACTGGGGCGAAACAGCTGTCCAGTACTCCCTGAAGGTTTTCCAGTGGTTCTCTAACTGATGTCAGCTCATGATGAAATCCTCCATATATTGCATTAATCTAGAAAGTAAGTTTCCAGCTTACCAGACAAACAAACAAAAATCAATAACTAGTTGTATTATTATTTTAATAATTCCTACTTATTTTGTGATCACAGGAATTCAATGAAGGACAACCAAGAATAGTGAACAACTCTTGTTCTCCCCGTCTTTCTCTCTCCCGCTCTCTCTCTGATATCAGATTTAAACATTTCATTGTTGAATAATTAATCTCAAGAGTGGGATTAGAATTACAAAGTATTTCTTCAAGATTCCACCTATAATATGTCTAAGTGGAAAATGGTTGTTTTTTCTGCCCTTTTTTACTGCTATTAAAGAGAAACAACTCTCTCTCTCTATATATATGTAATTATCGGGATTCAGAGATCAGTTGTGTATGGAAAATATTATTTGAATTTTCCTTATTCTTTCTATCACTCACTCTCCCTCCCTCCCTCCATCTGCCTCTATTTCCAGCTCTCACTCACTCAAATATACACACATGCAGACAAACTTACAGATTTGGATGTAGTATATATGTATATTCGCTTTCTTACAGATAAGACATTGTCGCGTATCCAGAGTTGCTATGGTAACTGAAAGAAGTAAAGCCCAAAACAAGGAGAAATACTCATGAACATACACCAAATAATCGTATTATTATCATTATTATTATTAATATCACTACTACTACTAGTATTAATTTATGCTTAAGACAGAGGGGTTTTTTCAATGACTTAGCAACTTAACCAGATCAGTCTTAATTCTGTTTGTTTTTCTAGCGTTGGGGAGGGGGGGGGGCAGGTTAGGATTTAATCTACTGGGAAGACATAATAACTTTTTCTCTAGTATTCACGTGAAACAATACTGTGTGTTCTTTCCTCGTTTCTGTTTGTTTCTAGGGTTTTCCCTTTCACATCCAGACGAACAGGATGCCTCCGTTTTTTTTTGTTATTAACGTCATAATACAAAATCATGAAAATAAAACAGAATTACATATTTGTTTTTTCTCTGCTGCTGCCGCTGCTGATGTTATTTTGTTTTCCCATCATGTCGTCCTTCTTTAGTCCCAGTATAGTATATATGTAAGCAAGTATGTATACATGTGTGATAACGCGAGCGAGGACTGTGGGGTGGGGAGCGACACGAGAAAGAAATAAGAATCAGCAGCATGCTTACAGGAATTAAGTTAGCTAGTCTGGATAAACGAGCAAGGTAGGTAATTTTGTACATTTCTAAATCTATCCTGAGAAGAAAAACAGAGGAGAGAATGAAGGTAAGACAGTAAGCAAGTAAGTAAGTAAGTAAGTGGAGGATTTTTCGTCTGTTCCTCCTTCTTACAGATCACTTCCCCCACCTCTCTCTCTCTCTCCCTGCCTACCTATACCTACCTATTTCTTATTATAATCTCTGCAATTAAACCGAATAAACGCACTATCATTATTATTATTATTATAAATATTACATGTAAGAGTATTAGAATTATTAGTAGCAGTACTCTATGGAACGCCCACATTATTTTGTTTGCATTTTAGGGGATAAGAAAAGGGAAAAGGTGGGGGCTGGTTGCGGTTGAATTAAAACAACTTTTCTTCTTTTTTTAAGATCATTGTAATTTAAGTTGGGAGGGAAATTTAGGCATTTTTAAACAACAATAATAATCACAGTAAACTTCTTACCTACAGTACCATTCCCATCTCCATCCTCTCCCTTTATCCAGCTCCTTCCCTCTCTAGTACACTTTCATGAAGTCAATCACACATTCCATCTGACTACTTGAAGGAATCATCTGATTATTATACGTTTCACTCAGACATTTACCTCATCAGTAGAAGACTTGTGTAATCTTTTTTTCCAGTTTGTATATTTTATTATTATTATTATTGTTATTCATTGCACAACTCTAAACCTTTTTAATTTATTTGTTTGTTGTTGTTGTTTTTTCTTCTGAAGTTTTCTCCCATCCTGCTTCCCCTTTCTTCTCGATATCAATCAGTGAACAAACATCACATTGTTTGTTGATCACATGGCCTTCATTCACTTCATCGTAAAATCAAATTCATGCATGAGACAAGTAAAAAAACTAAAAAAAACTATGTACACACACAATTTCGTTCATCCTCAAAATAAAAAATGTCAATAAAAATGCAGACTGATAGGAAGAGGTAAAAATTGAAATCAATATTTTTTATTTAATCAATAACTGCAGCAGAATTAGAAGTGTTTATTCCTCAAATCTGGATTTAGTTTTTTTGTTGTCCACACAAAATAACCTCATTGGACAACTTGTTTAACCTTGAGCCAATCATCAGCCAATCAGAGCGGTTTGTTGTCTTCTGATCTAGACGAACTTTAGTATGGCTGAGAAGAATGTATAAATATACGGTTTTCCTTAATACAGGTCCGTAACCAAGTGTCTTATCTTCTGCTGTTATAGTGGTAGTAGTGTTTAAGATCATTATCTCACATAATTTTTAAAGAAAAGAGGACTGGTGATAACAATTTGAGTAGAAATGCGTTTTTATTTGGTGCTTCGGTGGCACAGCGGTTAGGACTCTCGACGACCATGCACATGGTCCGGGGTTCGATCCCCTGCCGACGCACACCTGATATCTATGGTCGGCCTGCAAAATTTGGGCTACCGATATCATATGTTGAAAATTCCATACCTGTACCAAAAATACGGTGTGGAATCGAGCTATAATCAAATCAAAAAATCAAAAATTCTTGTAGAGATCATGTAACATTGTGACTTGTATGAACTGGTTCGTTCCTTAAGATTCTTGCATCACAGATGGCATTGATATCGGAACCAGGATGTCTTTCTACTTAGGTTACAACCTGTATTATCCAATCTTTAAATAATACTACATTTGACTCTGGGTTATTTTCGCATTCCTTGCATTCTTCCTAGTGAAACGTGGGGCTTCAAGGTTTGAAGTCCTAGAGTAGCGATAATGCTAGTTTTATGAGGTGGGATCGCTAGTTTCACGCCCAACCTTTCCTCCTTCTAAGACTTACTGACAACTTGTAAAGTAGGTGAGATTTAGTAGTATGTTGACTGAGGATAGAACCCGGACCAATTTCGTGGTTGGTGAGTATTCTACGACTGAGTCAACGATACTTTCCCATTGCAGCTGAATTACTTATGCAAATTAGTTTCTGGCTTGCGAAAAGAGTACCAATATATTACTCTGTGTTTAGGGTAGATGTACTTTAGACGCTACTGTTGCCTTACACTAAATTATTATCTCCAGTTTAGATAAAGGTGCTAAGTATATTCGGTGTGCCTTTCTTGACTGCACATTTGCCTTCGACTCTATACCAAAGTTTCTTTTGTTAAACAAGCTTGTTGAGACACAACCAGGGAGCTGGATTATTAAATGGTTGCATTCTTGACTTTCTGATACTAAGCAGTGAACGATATATGAAAAAGTCGTTCACTGTTTTACCTACTGTAGCCTGTGACCCTCTAGGTGTTGTTCTCTCTCCTTTTCTGTTTCCTTTCTTCTTACATGACTTACATCCTGATGAAGCCAATTTTGTTAAGTATGCTGATAATTTGGTTGTTTACATGCCAGTTTCATCTCAATAAGATCATTCCGAAATGAATAAATTTATATCAGAAATTAGTCAGCGGTCTTTGTCTAATGGTCTTAAGCTAATTCTCTCCAGACATCAGGTTGTTAATTTCAAATGAACTGGTGCGTTCCGATAATTCGTGTGTCATAAATGGCAGTGACTTCGAAACCAAGTCAATATTAAATACCTTGGATTATGCCTTTCCTCTGATTTTTCCTGGACTTCTGAAAACATGTCAATTTCTAAAAAAATATTTCGCCAAATCTTCTATGTAAGCAAATTAAGACAGTCTAGTATTATTCAGTCTCTTCTTTTACAGTTTATCGATTGTTTCAGCATTCTACATATTCTTCTTTATTGCTTCCCTTTAATATTTGCTGTCTTACGTAAAAAAGACTCTGTTACACTACAGAGGGCACTAAAAACTGTACGTAGAACGAATGGGGTACTACTAAACCATCTCCTTGGTACTGTTGAAGAAAAACGCTGGAAATCATACAGGAAATTGGGGAATATCATCTTGTCGGATTCTAAGCACTTTCTTCATAAATAACTCTACCATTGTATCTTATCAGGTCCGACTAGAAGCAATTGTAAAAGACTGTACTCTTGGACAGCTAAGTAGGAAACAGTCGACGATACCTTATTTAGCACACACTTTATTTGGTGAGAAAAGTGTTGCGCATGAAACTACTGAATGACTGTGTAAGACTAAGTGAACAGCTGTTTTGATTCTTTCTTTCATTGATATCTTGGTGCTATTATTGTCACTAAAATTTTAATTTTTCCTTAATATTCTTAATGACATTATCAATATAAATGCCCTGTTAATTATTCCCCTTTTACTACGTAAGGTAACCGGAAAGTTATTGTAATGCTGCTGAGAATCCCAGCGGGGTTCAACAAATGAAGTAAGAGAACAGTTGGCTGGCGATTGAGCTACATATATCGAGAATTGTCAGAAGATCGAATTCATAGGTGATTGGATCGGAGTCCCAATGTCTAAATGGTCGACAAACTCGCCTTCTAACTGTAAGGTCTTCGGTTCGAACCCCGGTGGATGCGTAGCGTTGAAGAGTCCCAAGTTAGAGTGAAAAACAACTGTCCAGTACTCACAAGTTTTCCAGAGGTTCTCTAAGTGATTTCAACTCTTAATCAAACCTGTAACCTACCAAACCCCTACAAGCAGACATCCGATAATTCCACGTTGTATAAAATGTACTGTATAATCATCAACTTTCAGGATCTTCCACTTGGAAGAATTCCAACTATTGCTTCATTGCGCATAACTTTCTTCGTCAATAAACTGCCTACTACATCAAAAGTATGTTGTGCATAAGAGTGTGTGTGCGTGCAGCGGCGGGGCGTGTGGAACCAAACAATAAACACTATTACACTGTTTGATTCATTGTAGTGATATATAGTTGAAAAATTGATTGAAACGTAAAGAGTGTACAAATTTTCATTGATCGTCATCAACATGTTCGTCATCCATTGTTCTCCCCGCGATTGGGTTTACATTTCATGCGTATATTATGGGACCATCTAATGAGATCTAGTTGAAAACAGTATATTTTGATCACAGATTGATATTAGTTAACGAGCTATTACAAACCAGCAGTGAGGACACAATAGGGTTACTTCGTCCTAGTTTGGGATTCTTTAGCAGCACGCACCCATTACACAGCCAGAGGTGGGACCTAAGATACTCAGGTTACACAAGGCGAGCTCGTTGGTCATTCAGTCGTCGGGGCAGAATATAATAGCCGATAATATCTAACTTCTGCGAATTCCCTATGTATAATGCCACCACCAGCCAATGTTATCGTCGAGTATTTTTCCCCACATCTCACTTAATGGACCCCGCTGGTCACCACTTCCGACTAGAACTTCAGGTAATTCCATCGTACAGTTAATCGCTAGTAAGCATCAGGTTAATTTTCATGTGTTATTTTATAGGGGGGATTGGGTACCACTAGGAAGAAACAGCTGTACAGTACTTCCTGTCAGTTCTCATTGGTGTTCTGATTGATATCAACTTGTGGTCAAACTTGTTACCATCCAAATTCTTACAAATTAACACTTGAAAATAATTTCGTTCGCTTCCATCTGTTGTTCTACGTTTTACTATGTGAATCTTTAACAAAATTTTCGACTGAATTTTCAGTTTCTACCGATGTCTTGGGGAGTGTAGGTGAATGATGTAAGAACAATTTTTGGTTATTGTGCTAGAGTATAATTCCATAATAGAATAATTTTATTTGATGAAAAACACACTGGTACAGAAGAAGTTGGAATTCATAGGCCGTTGAGTCAGGCCCCAGTGGTTGGATGGTCTAAAATCTCGCCTTGTAAACAGAAGATCCTGGGTTCGAACCCCAGAGAGTGCATACTGATGAAGAGTCCCTAACTAGGATGCAGCAGCTGTCCAGTACTCTCATACTTTCCAGTGGTTCTCTAACTGACGCCAACTCCTGTTCAAACCTGTAATCAATCAAAACCCTGCAACACCAACACCTGATGGTATTATTTCTTTACTAGTGCTGTTTAAGCACGACTTATTTGCTCATATTCATATCAAGGTCCTCACACAACCTCTTGCAGTACTCCCTGTCCTCAAATTTTATTGGTGGTAATATTTTCCATATCTTTGAAATCATTTTTGTTACACAAGTTAGGTGTAGATTCAATAAACAAAGATTCATTGACCAATCTCTCCCTCCATCTAATTATAATACTTTCTAGGACTATAACTCTGTTCCACTTTTGTTATTTGAATGTATAATAGTGGATACATTGAAACTGATGAGATTTTCCATAAATTGTTCATCTTCTTTGGGTCAGTCTTTCAATACTTAAGTAAATCCTCATGTCCTGATAATCTGACTACCCCTAATATACTGACTGGTCTGACCTATATAGCAGTTGACCTTACAGTCATTGCAAGGTATTTTGTAGATTACATTATTTTATCTAACAGGGTCAATAGGGTCATTTAACTTGCATAGCTTATCCCTGGGCGAGATTGTAAGTTTAAAGTGCCACCCGAATTTCTGTTTTATTCAGAATCCAATGACGGTTTTTATATGCTTCGTCCTTATACTTTAGACTCCTTAAATTTCATCTTATTTATGGTTAACAGTTTCACTACTGTTTCTTCATTTGTTGTGTTTTTTAACTTCCTAATGAATTTTATAGGATAGTTACTTAGCGGCAGTGTTTCTTCTATCTGTTTCACTTCATTATTTAAGCTTTCTGACACTGTGTACTTAGAATTTTAGGTCGGTTTGTATGGTACTTAAATAAGTGTGCTTTCACTGATAACGGGTATGATGACCCAAATTCTAAATATCCACTAGTGTTTTAACTTTTTTATAAACACTGGTGCATAATTTCTTGCTTTGTCCTGTTGTGCTACGCTCCAGAAGAATGCAGTCTTCATCCTTCTGAGGATTAAACTCGGGAGCTTCTGGTTACGAGGTAAGTCCATTTATTAGCACCATCACTTTATAAACCGCAAATCGACATAATTTAGAATCTAAGGATCATTGTGTTCCGTATCAGTAGTTCAATGGTCGACAGGCTGGATCCGTAACTTGAAGCTGCTGGATTCAGTCCTCACTGGGGTGATGGGTGCGCACAAAACTAAGATGAAACATCTAAGTCGAATACTTTCTGGTTTTCAATGTTTCTGTGACTCATATCACTTGTTGATTTAACTGGCAGTGATCTGAAGATGACATTCGGGTCGGCTGACCAAGAGATATCATAGCAATTCCTAATAATAATAATAATAATAATAATTTGCTTTATTCCAAAACAGCACTTGTGATACAGAATGGAATTCTCAGCATTTCACTACAGTATTGCATCCAGTTAGTACATTAACAATAAATAAAATTCTACATAGATTAAGGTAATCTCAGTTCATTATGACAACAACATATTGGCATGTCGGTAGCAAAGCCAAAATTGAACAGTGTTTGAAGGTGTTAGAAAAGTAGATGCTAGCATATTTACTGGTGTAAGCGGTAACAAAAGGTTGAGATAAACAGAGTGTGAAAGAACGAAGAAGAATGTTTTAAGCAGAGTTTGTAAGGAAGAGAGAAACAAAACAGCACATGTAGCGGTAAATAATTCCCCAAAATTATTAACCACAGCAATCATCACTCAACATTGGATGCTGACCACCACTGTTTAAGTCGACTTGTTTAGCTGAAGGCTTCCGGTCAAGCATCCCCGCCATTTGGTGCTCCGTCGTGTCACGTGCGTGCACGATTACTAGCTAGCTAAGCATTCACCTCTACCCGCGATTTTGTCCCGAAATATAATACGTACTTTGGACGACAAAATCTGGTCTTTTGCTTTACCATTTGGTACTCGAAGAACGAACACTATAGTGGTTGTTGGTATAAGATCTTGCGTTAGTATAATCCGTACAACTCGCGAACATCGATACCTACAGCCCCCTAAACTGGTGAGCCCGTCAACCACAAAACTGGTGAGCCCGACCACGAACTACATCTTCAATTCACACGCAGATAAACCCGGTGAGTTCGTTCCTTTTTGTGTTTATTCTTGTACTATATTGTTATCGGCATACTTTTCGTCATGAGTGATCCTAGCCCCAAGGTTATTCAGATTCGCTCAGCCGCCAAAACAATCCAGCTAGTACCATATTGGCCCGATAATGCTGAAACGTGGTTTCAGATTGCTGAGTCTGATTTTTGTGAACATGGCATAACTGATCAACGTTCACAGTTCCTTGCAGTTATTCACGCTCTACCGCGGGAATTCAGCAGGTGCGTAACTCTGCAGATGTCGGTAAGTAACTCGTACGAGTTGCTCAAAGCGTCCATCCTCAAGAGAAACGTTCTCACAGATCGACAACGTCTGGATGAGTTATTTCGAAACATCGAGTTAGGAGATCAGTCAGCCGTGAGCATGCTGGCAAGAATGAAAGAGATCATTGGCCAAAGTCAGTTCGATGAAGGACTGTTTAGGGAACTATTTTTATCCAAACTGCCACAGTCAGTTCAGACTGTACTTGTGACACTTCAGGGTGTTCTCATAGATGATTTAGCTGTCTCTGCAGATAGAATTCTAGAGATAACGAAACGGCCAGTTACCGAAGTATACTCTGTTACCGAACAGACTTCGAAGAAGGATTCTGCAATGATAGAGTTAATCAACTCCGTCCAGCAGATGTTTAGGTCAAACAAACCTAGCAATTCCTCCTATCGTCGTTCTAAATCCCCTCAACGGCAAAGCGCACGTGGACGATCTAAGTCCAACACACGTTCTGTCAAAAATCCTGACTGGTGTTGGTATCACAACACCTATGGCAAGGAAGCGAAATGTTGTCGAAAACCTTGTGACTTCGGCAAAGCCTCCAAGTCTGTGGGAAACTATCCCGCCGGCACGCGTTAGCGGCAACCGTCGCCGAAGGCACTAGCCGCTTACTTTACATCCATGATGTAATGAGCCAGACTAGATATCTAGTCGACACAGGCGCCGAAGTCAGCGTCCTTCCTGCTACAGCAGCAGATCGACAGAAGGATCCTAACTTCAACCTACAGGCTGCAAATGGAAAGCCAATTGCAACCTATGGTCGGAAATACGTCTATCTGAACGTAGGTTTACGCAAACCTATTCAGTGGATTTTCCTAATCGCTGACGTCACAATGCCCATCATTGGCACGGACCTGCTTAATCATCATGATTTGCTCGTAGACGTCCGCCGTAAACGACTAATTGACAACACTACTAGTTTGTCTATCAAAGGCATAACTTACAGTGGCCCCAGTTTGTCAATCGTTAAGATGAAGGCAATCCTCGATCCAACTTTTCAACCAATTGTTGACAAATACCCGGAACTCAATTGCCCATCTAACGATCTCCCGTGCATAACCAGCAATGTTATGCACCACATCGTAACCTCAGGACAGCCCGTGACATCTAAAGCACGACGACTGGCCCCTGATAAACTGAGAATTGCCAGAAACGAATTCGATCATATGCTTACCCTTGGCATCATTCGGCCATCGAATAGTCCATGGGCATCCCCATTGCATATGGTACCGAAAAAGGATAGTAACGATTGCCGACCCACTGGTGATTACCGGCGAGTGAGCGCCAAAACAACTCCTGATTGCTACCCTTTGCCTCACATACACGACTTGACGGCAACGTTATCTGGAGCATCTATATTCTCCAAAATCGACTTGGTTAAAGCATATAACCAAATCCCGATGGCAACGGAAGATATTCCGAAAACGGCTATCATTACGCCTTTCGGACTTTTCGAATTCCTACGTATGCCATTCGGCCTCCGGAATGCGGCCCAAACATTCCAACGCTTCATCGATGAAGTATTTCGCGGTCTCGACTTTGTATACGCATACTTAGACGACTGCCTCATTGCCAGTCCAGATAAGGAAACTCACCTTAGACACTTGGACTTGGCATTTGAAAGGTTACGCCAACATGGTGTTACAATCAATATACAGAAGTGTCAAATAGGCGTTGACTTACTCGATTTTCGGGGTCACACTATTGACTGTCAGGGCATTCGTCCACTGGCTACTTCGGTCGATCACTCTAAGAAAACGCGTTCTGGACGTCACGTTAGATTCCCAGAATACCTTCACACCTATTTCACATAACTGAGTGACACATCAATTTTTTTATGTTGCGTCATTTAACACAAGTAAATGATATTTTTCCCCTACATAAAATTAAATTAGATGTATATTTTTTTCCCGATATTTTGAACTTTACATTATTTTACTCTATAGTAGATGCACGTCATTTTTTGGTAAAAAAAACGCTTATTTGGTACATTTTCCTTGACAAGGTTCTCAGCATTCTTGTTTTCTTTTCCAGGTGCAACGGGCACTGGACAGGAAACAAACGAAGCACGGGATCCAACGAACAATACCGAGGAAGCTATGTACAGACACCCTATTAACATAGGCAGACAGACCAGCAGGCTATCGATCAAGCCGCTCGGAAGATTTTTTTCACCCATCAGGGAACCATCGAGATTTTTTTACTTCCGGCTGGTCATGTCTTAGGGTCCTCACACACCCACTAGGGGGGGAGTGAGCTGTAGCGGTAAATAATTCCCCAAAATTATTAACCACAGCAATCATCACTCAACATTGGATGCTGACCACCACTGTTTAAGTCGACTTGTTTAGCTGAAGGCTTCCGGTCAAGCATCCCCGCCATTTGGTGCTCCGTCGTGTCACGTGCGTGCACGATTACTAGCTAGCTAAGCATTCACCTCTACCCGCGATTTTGTCCCGAAATATAATACGTACTTTGGACGACAAAATCTGGTCTTTTGCTTTACCATTTGGTACTCGAAGAACGAACACTATAGTGGTTGTTGGTATAAGATCTTGCGTTAGTATAATCCGTACAACTCGCGAACGTCGATACCGTCAGCCCCTAAACACATAACAAAAAAAGAGGGAAAAGGAAAAGAAAGAAAACGTTGTACCTATAAATGATATAAGTTGGAAAGACGAGATCCAATTTTTCTACTGACTATTTAATAAGTTATAGGTATCCCGCCTAATGCTTTCTTTATCGCACAGAACACGAGCTAAGTAGGGTATGGTTGAGTTTTTGTACTTTCTAGTGCGAGCATATAGTTTTCTATATAGGCTTCTGATTTGGCCTGATGAGATACAAGGGGAGAGTTGTGAGTGAAGAGGGTGGTGTGAGTCAGATAGAATGGATTTAGCCCATTTTTCACATGAGTCCATGTGCCTGTCGACCAGAATGTTAACAAGCTGGTTAAGTGGCACGTTGCTTACCCTGCTGACAACCTTTAACATCCTGCGTAATATGTTATAGTCTTTCTTCAGTAGCCCTGGAAAAAACTAAGGGGAAACAATAAAGAATCATAGGCAGGATGCAAGAGTTAACGAATCGTAAGAGTAAGGGTTGAGTTATTCCAGCCCAGCTGAAAAAAGGCAGTATATCAGTTTAGACATTCTACCTGAATTTATACAATCGTGCAAGAGTCTATTAGGAGTTTTACAACGCGATGGTAAGTAGTGGTGCCTCTCAGTGATGCCTAATTTCACAATTATTATCTAATTTTCTTGTAGGCGATATATATACCTCTCTCTCTCCTACTATTAAGAAATCACTGGTTGTATAATGAACTTTCAAATTACTCCTGACTAATGATTTATTGATCGGCGAATAGTTTATATTCTAAATTATTTAGGTCGTATGCTTAGATATAAATGACGATACATGATGTATGCGTTGATTTGAAAATTGTGCATGCATGTGTCCATATGTGATAGAGTTTTCCGTTAACACTTACCACTTGGTCACATTATTAATCTGTAGGTTAACTAGTTTCACAACAGTTTAGTCTTAATGATCAAATAATCAGTCAATACACAATAAATAATACGAAAACTACTGACAGTAACAACAGACGTAGTGATGGTTATGATGTGTGATTTGACAAAATTTTGAATGTGTTTAGTATTTGCTTTGTGCATTGCACTGATTCCCCAGTCTAAGGAAAGAAAGTGAAAAGTGGTGAATGTTTTACTAATATTGACACTTGTTCAAGTATTGGTTTGTAGGGATGTTGATTGATTGCTTACAGGATTTCATCATGAGCTGATATCGGTTAGAGAACCACTGGAGTACTAGACAGCTGCTTCGTCAGCCTAGTTTGGGACTCTTCATCAGTACGCACCCGCCCCAAGGGTTCAAACCCAGGGCCTTCTGGTTACAAGACAAGCATTAAGCCACTGGGACCCGATCCAATGGCTAGGCTATGAATTCTAACTTCTGCCAATTCCCGACATAGCGCAACCGCTAGCCAATGTCTTCGGCGAGTATTTGTCCTCACACCCGACGTGCTGCCGCACCCTACTGGTCACGACTTCCCACTAGAACCCCCCCAGGTAACTACCTACCTCATTAGGGCCAGTCGCCAGTGAGCATCTCAGTGATATTCAAGTATTGACATTTGTATTAGTCATTACAAACTCGTTCTTGAAGATATCTTGAGATGAATATAAAATGACTATATGGGATCAGCTTACTTCCACAGTCTTCTATGTTGATAAGATATCCGGTTACTTGTAAAAGAGCATAAGTATTGTACAGTAAGTAGGTCATTTTGTTCTGGTTTCTAGATGTGAGAAACAACTACAATAGATGCCGTGAAACTCAAAGTCGTTTTCAAATTAAGTACAAAAGGAATCATTTCCGTAGATTACATTGGGAATTTTCATCGATCGAAGTAACTTAAACCGATGTTCCTTGTGTACACCTCCTACCATTCCCAACAAGCAGTGTTATCTGTTATTATTTTCCTTTCTTTGCTTTCCCAGTGGAAAATAGGGCTCCAAGTTTGAGATTTGTAAAAAAATTATATTTGTGAAGTCTCAGCGAGATTGAAATGAGTAATTCCAACATTTCGTTCGGCAATCTGGTCCGAACTTCTTCAGGGAAATTAATCGAAATTAACATAACATAGGTTTATATATAAAAAGGAACATCACTTGATTTTAAAATTTGTCCAATCATGAGTCATTCAAAAAGTATCAACAAGTATAGTAAACAAAATTTTTATGAGCTGTGATCAAAATTTGACCCCGGACTTACAAATATTGGTCTACCTTTGTTAAACACTTTAAACAGAGTGTGTATATGTGTGTGTGTGTGTGGGTAAACAGCTGTAAAACACTTCTTAACGTTTCCATAAGAAGATATAGACAGTCGAGAATTTTGACCAAGTATTAATAATTAGTGATACATATCCATTTTTATTTATTAATAAGGATTTCCTATGCATCAGCTAACATCACGCCTTCATGTCTGTTCAAAATGTTAGTATCTAGAATTTTATGATTAGACGTATTTTCAAAATTATGGTGTTTAGGATTAGAGTTTAGTAGAAGCACCCTGTCGGACTGATTGCTTTATCTTCTTTCTGAAGATTGAGCTGCTTCATTCGACCTACTGGAGATGTCCGGTGACTCGACAGCTACGGATTTAGGATATGCATTCTGTTGCAGACAACGGAGAGTGAAGACACGAAGATTGTACCAGTTACACAGTTCCTTTGTTAATTTAATTCGATTGCAAAATAATTCAAATGAACTGTCGTCAAGATTTGACAGAATAGTTCTAAAATATTTGGGCGCCGAGTGAGAAGTAGACATTTGTAAAAAATTATATTTGTAAAGTCTCAGCGAGATGGAAATGAGTAATTCCAACGTTTCGTTCGGCAATCTGGTCCGAACATTGGAATTACTCATTTCAATCTCGCTGAGACTTTACAAATATAATTTTTTACAAATGTCTACTTCTCACTCGGCGCCCAAATATTTTAGAACTATTCTGTCAAATCTTGACGACAGTTCATTTGAATTATTCTCCAAGTTTGAGCTTTGAAGTTTCGGTAGCGGAGGTCTTATTTTTATGGGGCGAGGTTGGTAGTTTCATGCCGAACATTCCCTCTTTACCGGGCTTACTACCAGCTAAGCGAGGTTTGGGAAGGCGTCGGATGGGGACTGAAGTCTGGAACACATGCGTAGTTGGTGAGCATTCTACCGCTGAACCTCCGACGCGCAAAGTGCTATCAAGTTATCGTATCGATGCGGGTGGAGATGCCAGAGATCGAACTGGTGATCTCGCGAGTGTGAGGCGAATTATATTCAAGAAAATTTGAAAGTTAATTGTCTGGAATCTCTAATAGGCAGTCTACACCTTTTTATATCGCTCAAACCAACAGTCAAAGTCTTCATGAACTGATAACATTTTTTTAATTTGACTACCCCTACCAAACTGGAAGAACAGGGTAATGGTTTTTCATGCGTAACACATCTGCTAGCCATCTCAATCCATGTAACTTCACAACTACATCGAATGACTTTTTCGCCCTATCTAACAACTCCATAGAGACTTTAGCTCAACACCTATTGTTTTCGAAACACTAAATCGTTATAAACTGTACCATAAAGCCACAATAGACAAATCTTATGCAACGGGCATTAATTATTATTTGTTGGAATTATTATGTTTGTATTTCTCCTTGACTAATCTTACTGGACAGAAATTCCCAATTTTTGTTGACATTTTGGTTCTACGCACGAACAATTTAATGACCTCTGATGGTATTTATGATACTATTTGGTTGATGGTAGAGTCAGTTAATAAGCTAATTGTGATCTCGATCAACCTAAAGAATAGCCGCTATGGAGTGCAAACACACCAACGACTATGAACGCATATCAGTCGTTCGATTACAAAACCTGTCGTTATTACAGCACCAGTATGAAAGCTGGGCACGAACTGATGTGCAAAATCAACCCTAATCTCATCTCTAACTACTGTTTGGACAATCGGTTGATATCGCGCTAAGGTTAGGGTTGGAGTGTTTTGTTAATATTATTATCTGTATTTCTCTTAGAGGTAAATAAATCGGAGGAGATTATTTCCTCGTTCATATAGATGAAACCGTTATAAATTGCTATGAAACTGGTAAACTGATATCCTTCATTGCAACTTGGAAGTATTTCAGAGTTATGTCAGGGTAAAATATCTCCTTCAATGGTGTTTCATTATGATGATGTGTATTTTTCCGAATGTATAATGCACATTAATTTCTATAATTCAACGAATGGTACAGGTTCAGGTGTGATTTGTGCGTTCCAACTCTGTGGTCGCCATTCTGTATGTCA
Organism: Trichobilharzia szidati; assembly: GCA_944472155.2. Classification (NCBI taxonomy): domain Eukaryota; kingdom Metazoa; phylum Platyhelminthes; class Trematoda; order Strigeidida; family Schistosomatidae; genus Trichobilharzia; species Trichobilharzia szidati. The sequence goes on along the minus strand of OX235274.1, from coordinate 93,583,903 downwards.
GCCCATGGCAGGTGGTAGTAGAATCTAGGATCAACACGTCATCCTACTTAGGACCTGTTAGCTGGATGAACCTGCACCCTCATTGAGTAACTGTGTCAACTGAGAGTCGAAATGTCCACAGTGATCGAGGATTTCAACCTAATATAAAGGAGAAATTCAAAGTCTTTAGTTGTTTAACTCATACAATCCGGTTGTTAGAAAATGTATCCATCGAAAGAGTATGAAATATAGAAGCCCTGTCAAGACTAGCAATGCATTCTACTTCATATGTTGGATTAGGTTCAGAGTGAATTCGTGGTTCATAGTGAGTTTTAAAACCTAATACCTGAATGGGGCGGGGGTTAATAGAATCTAATCTTGACAATCTTTGAGGTTTCAAAATTAATCACAAACTAACTTCAGTTAGACAGGCAAACAAGGACGAAACAACAGTGTTGAGTACTCCCAACTAACTTTCAATCCTTCGCTAACTCTGAAGTCAATTCGTGATCAATTCTGAAATCAATGAAATCATTGCAAACTAATACTTGAGAAGCTTAAGAACGATTCATTATTAAGAGTTTTTGAATTCTCATGGTTAAGAATAAACATTTTTTGTTTTCAGAATTTCTTCATAAACTGACATCGGTTAGAGGACCGTTGGAAAACAAGCTGGGAGTACTGCACAGCTGTTTCGTCAGCCTAGTTTGGGACTCTTCATCAGTACGCACCCACGGGGGTTCCAACCCAGGACATTCGTAGACCATTAAGCCACTGGGACCGGATCTAATGGCCGGCCTATGAATCTGAACTCCTACCAGTTGACGATATAGTGCGACCGCTAGCGAATGTCATCGGTGAGTATTTTCCTCACATCCGACCTGCTCTATCCCACAGGTAATAGGGCCAGTCACTACTAGTTATCATCAAATTGATATTCAAGTGTTGGTTTGCAAGGATTTGATTGGTTCCAGAATTTCCTCATGAACTGATGCCAGTCGCCGACAACATTCCCAGGTGGTCGCGCTATATCGTCAATTAGCAGAAGTTAGAATTTATGGCTCATTGGATCGGATCGGATCCCAGTGGTTTAGTGGTCTACGAGCTCGCCTTGTAGCCAGAAGGTCCTGAGTTCGGACCTCACTGGGTACAAAACTGATGAATAGTCTCAAACTAGGTGGGACAAAACAACTGGCCAGTACTTCCAGCTGGTTTACCAATGGTTGTCTAACCGATGTCAGTTTATGAAGAAATCTTCAAGCCAATCGAATCCACTTTTGTTTTAGAACAACACATTTAAGTGAACAATTTTGTGCTTTCAATTAGATCTCAGCAGGCTTAACTCTAATATATATAAGTTTACAAATAAAAATTCAAATATAAACCAATCATGGTGTTTTGTCTATAGGATAATACGATGGTGAATATAAATTGTGCAATTAGTCATAATAGTAGTAATGATAATAGTAATAATAAAAGTAGTCTTATCTATAATAAGGACGAAAAAGTGAGGCAATCTCTGATAACACGAATAATGAAAAACAGCATGATTAAACAAACAACTGTTCAGGTGGAAGTAGTCGATAAAGGCTAGTAAAAAGAAATGAACCTATTAAGTAATGTTAGATTGTAAGGGAAGGATATGAAACACGTTTATAATGAAGATAAGATTAAGGGATGATAAGAAAGGGGTTGAAAATATAAACAAAGGGTGGTGTAAAAGTCATTAGTTGGTTATGTCTTAATAGGCCAAGGGAGGGATAATGGCTGTACGAACCATTTTTGAATTCTTAGTTTAGGTTTAATAGTTCGAATGCCTATCGCCTCAGCTGTGTGTATTAAACGAATACGAAGTCTATTGGAAAGATTCGGTGGGATTCGATGAATTACTTTGAAGGCTCTCGTTTTCTCGATTACATGACCACTATCAATTAAGTGTGACAAAATTGAGCTACGAATTGTTTTTGTCTGTCCTTTGCCAAACCACGATGGGAGATGTTCACTAACACTTTGGCTAAGCTGTCTAGTAGTACGCCCAATATAACTGTCACCGCAGGTGCCGTTGAATTGATAAATGCACATAGATGTGGCAAAACTATCAAGCTTATCCTTCGTTTGCGTCCCAATCATTCGTCGGCTAGAGAATGACAAACATAGGTGTGCTGCATAAAATGTCCTTCGTATACTCCTTGAAAGTCATTGGAATAGAATCTCACTTGATAAGTCACCATTAAATTGTAACTTAATAAATAGAGGTTTCTTACGTGCAGTCAGAATCTCCGGCTTTTCTCCGATGTTTTCATATGTTTCTTTATGAAACTACTCGGATAGCCCATCTCCATCAAGGAATCGTGAATGTATTCAAATTCCTTTTGTAAAAGGTCGTCCGTACATATCGCAAGACATTTTACAACATTCCTTTTATATTTAATTGGCACGTAACTAAGGAAGTGTGTGTATTGCCCTGTGAAAGTGCTTTTTCAATACACGCTTCTACCAAGTGACCCATCTTCTCTCCTACTTAGCAAGACATCCAGGAAATGTAGTTTATTCTCCTGCTCCTCTTCACAAGTAAAGGTAAGCGAAGGGTGGATGCAGTTGAATTTCAGCAACAATTCATCTATGTTTTTCTATAATTCTCAAGATGACGTGGTTTCGTGACCAAAAAAATAAGCTGACTTTAGAATCAATCAAATGCATTTTGACTTAATAATAATATATATGGGATAAGTACAACATATTAGGTCTGTCTTATCGACCAATAGAGAATTTGGCCTTTGTCTGACAACTTTATTTACTTACACATTGTAAATACCAACCAACATTTCTTGTCTTACATTCTCTGGGGTATTTTAATTTTTTCTCCTACAAAATTATTTATTGTTCATTTCCATGTAGTATGATTCATTTTTCAAATGATAGATTTTAGGAATTGTGAAAAGACACAAGGTTTCTCTCTCTGGCTCTTCGCTTTGTCATTATCCTCTCTCTTGTATTCTAGTCACATCATATGTGATCAGGAAAACAAAACCATTCAGCCATTCACTCACTTAGTCACTCATTCTGGTGTATGGGATTTTTGAGGTCAGAAAGCGTGCGACATGCATGGTGAATGTAAGTGCGTGCGCACGAGTGCCCGACAGAACGAGAGAGAGAGACATAAACGTAAGAAAATAGAAATTCACAAACACACCTAGATGGATAGATAGATAGCTGGATAGTGAGGTTATCTGACTAAGGGGAATTTTTCACTAGAAGAGATATTCACACAGACAAATATACACACAAATACACACGTGTCCTGTCAGAATTGTTTATTTGCCTACATTTATTCAGATTAGTCACATCTGCCCACACCACTGACTAACTGACTGACTGATCTGTGATTCTCAATTCACACAGGATTAGTGTATATTGTACTGTGTGTGTATGTGGGCGTGTGTGGATTATTTTAGATGCTGATTGGTTGATTTTGTTGCTTTGTTCAAAAATTGTTCATCTCAATGCCTTCTTTTTCTGTTTTCCATTGTTGTGCTCTCTCTCTCTCTCTTTCGTTTATAAAGTAAATGGGTGGTAGTTATAACTAATAGGATTCAGCTTAGCAATACACTGACTGACTGGTCCACACTCAATATAGTAGTAGTAATAGTAGTGTATAGTTAGTATGCACTTAAAGTATGAACCTATGTTGGTCAACCTTATTGGAATTCACAATCAAACTAGCCACAAATTTATTTATATCACATAAGTCATGAGTCATGAGTCATCATCATAACCATCAATCTTTCTTTGGTGGTAAAATATTGTACATGTTTTTAACGGTGATTTTTTTGTTGTTGTCTTATTCTTAATGTATAGTGCATTTTTTCTGTGTGTTAAAAAAATATCACTTAATCTGTGAAACATCTAGATTTATGTGCCGTCATGTGTGTACACGTGTACAGATTGAGATTTAGGGTAGTTATGATAAGACTAGATGTGGACATCACTGGGGATTATTGTCAGGATTTAGATGAATTTCAGTGTGGATTTTTATGAGATAGATAGTTGGAGGCAATCAATAGGAAACCTTGGATCTAGATTTTGCTGCTTGTCAGCACTCATCAGTCAGCGAGGCGAATCTACTGTCTTGAAGGAACGCATGTCTCTTTTGAGATACGAACCTGAATAGCTCAGTGCTGCGGTCAGTTATTATTATTATTGTTCCCTTGGGTGCCTAGTGGAACATAGGACTTCAACTGCACGCCTCCACTTGCTTCTGTCTTCTGCTGTACTTTTCACTTGCATCCATGTTAGTCCATACTGTTTCAACTCCTCTTCACACGATCTCCTCAATGTCACCCTAGCACTGACGTCCCACTCGCCGCTTCCCTTTCGGGTTCCACTCGAGCAGTGGGCTGACTCGCGATGTCACCCAGCGGCCTCCTCAGCCAGTGAGTGTCCAATCCATCTCCACTTTCTCCTGCATATTTGTTGAGCGATTGCCACTTGTTTTGTTTGTTCCCATAGTTTCTTGTTGGTGATTCTTTCCGACCATCTGATCTTCAGTATAGAGCCAGCGAAGACAGTTGTTGATAAAGGTCTACCTGCAACAGGCTGTTGGAAATATTCTTTGTGACCCGCCAAGTTTCTGATCCGTATAGAAGAACTGACTTGACGTTTGTATTGAAAATCCGAATTTTGTTGTTGATGCTGAGTTGAGTGACGAAGATTTCCAGATTGGATTTAGGTTGATGAATGTGTTTCTCGTTTTTCCCGATTCTCGATTTGATATCCTCGTCCGTTCCTCCTGTAGTTGAGACAACGCTCCCTAGATAAGTGAATGAAGTAACCTCTTTCAAATCCCTCCCGTTGATGGCGATTGGCGCAGGATGTTGCTGATGCTATTGTTGTTGTTGGTTGATTATTATGCTGCGGTCAAAGATGGGCAAAATTCACCAATAGCGTCCCAGGAGTGCGAATGCTTCAATGACCTTGAACGCATGCTAGTCGTTGGCTAACGACACCTGTCATTATTATAGCTGAAATATCAACACCATTCACCAATTTAGGAGCAAATTTCACCCGGATCACGTTTTTAAGTACTGTTTGAACAATTGTTAATAGCTTGTTAGGGTTAGGGTTAGATTTACGGTTAGGATAAGGGTTCTAATTAGGGTTAGGATTAAGGTTAGGGTCAGGGTCATGATTAAGGTTAGGGTTACTATTATGGATAGATTTAGAGTTGATGATATTTATTTCAACTTGTTTTCTTGTCCACATTTTCCTGGTACGTAGTCGTCAATTCTCTTACTGAGAACCGTAGTAATTTCACGGAGGGCTTTAGAGGAAGACTGCACAACAGGATAAGAGAGATAAACGATTCACAAAAAACAGCTCATCTTCAGTCACCTCGGTGAATACATATACAGAAACTTGCTTAACTTAGGAACTGATACTCCTCATTATAACTTGGATGTATTTTTAAGTTATGTTACACAAAGATAGCCTGCTTAGTGTGTTTTCATGCATTTCCTTGTAAATATACGTCATTTTTTGTGCAAAAATTCCTCATTTTTATGATTAATCGGCTGTAGGTCTCTTGTGCGTTCGCATCCTTTGGGACGCTATTGTTGAATTTTGCCCAAAGACGTTAAAGCTGAGGCTATTGGGGGTATTGAACAATGTAAATTTTATCATGAACCAAGATTAGTTAAAGAATCATTCGAAACCAAGGAGCACTGAGCATCTGCTGCATCCTAGTTTGAAACACTTGAATTGTGTCCATCCATGACCTCACTATGGATCGAATTTGTGACCTTTGGGTTATGACATCAGATCGTTGGAGATTCAGAGATTTGCGCTGGAATTCAAAGAACAGTGAGATCTCAGTTTGTGAATATATCATTAAGAACTACTGCCAATAAGTTTCGTTAATACGCATCCACTTCACCTTGAACTGTGATAGACCTCATCATCAGTGATTTCTTATTACAACTTCAGAACAACCATCCAGTGGCTGAATGGTCAACAAACTGGTCTCGTAAACTGAAGGCCTCTACCAGAGTTGTGTTTACGCACAATAAGACGGAACAGCTGTCGCAAAGGAATCTTAAGTTGTCTGTTAACTGAATGTGCTATCCGAGTGAATATTTTACTTTCTTGGTTGAGACTGTCCGAAATGAAAATCATCTATGAGAACTATCGAAAACAGGAAAGTATCAGAAAGGTGTTGAGTTTTTATTTTGGAAATTTTAACTCTTCAAATGACAGAGTTGAGAATGATAAGACTGTAATTATTGATTTGTTGAATTCTATAGGTGAAAATGTTTACAATAGAGTAACAGTTATCCTCTAACCTGTCGTGTTCAGTGAATTAATTTCCCTGAAATTAGGTGGTATGAGATATGCTTTTTGTGACTACCATAATATTTTTATTGAGACGTAAACATAAAGCGTGGAAGATGTCACACAACTTGCTGACTACCCTAGACTGTGAAGTCCCAGACATCATTAACCAGACTGCAATTCGATGCATGGCTACTTACTATGTGACAGCTAAATTTCAGACCATGGATAATATGTAATCTCTTTGATACTATAAGAAACCAAGGAGATTAGTATCATAGTATGTGATGATCATGTCGGCAGAAGCAATGAAGTGGCCACTCGGGGTTTGGATCATCTCAAACTAACTGGCAAACAGTAATTGCTTGTTCAAATAGTCACCAAATAACGATGACAAACAGCAGTACTGTATTATAAATTATTTAAAACACCCTGGGGATATTTTAAATAATTTATAATGATTCAGTCTAACTCGGCGCTCAAATTATACCAGTAAATTCGTAACATTTACTGTCTGGAGACTTACAATCTTAATAGTATTGTGTGGTTGATGGACAAAATGAGTATTCTATATTTCACTACTACTCACCACCAACCGCAACAATTCTATGTTAATTTTATAACTAATGGTGAAATTAAGAATTTCCGTTTTGTTCACACCTAACAATATCACCACAAGAGGAGAAGACCAAGAGATGACTGAGGAGACATTAATTCAAGCAAAAGAGGAAATAAACGAATGCATAGTGGAAAAAAATTTTCTAAAGACTTCACTCAGTTTAAGTTACAGATTTTGTGAACTGGATTAATTTCAATGTAAATTTCTAAGCGAAGCAACATCAGTCACAGGACCAACTAGCTCAAATTGCAGTATGAAGGTGCTGAATCTGACCACCCGTGAGATTATGGGCGCGTACTTCTGAAGTGTCCGCAAAAGAGGGACAAAAACAGCTGACCAGTGTTCCCTAGTTTTTAATGATTCTAAAACTAACTAACTAACTTATTCTTTCAGTGTTTCCTAACCACAATATGATAGTTACCTGGTTGACGAAACCTATACTAGAGACTATAATACAATGATGGGAAAGTCCCTTAGCGTCAGTTTTTAAATGCAAATGATTAAATGCACTGTTGACTTGTAAAAACCACCTATCGCTTAAGAAAATTGATGAATTCCGTACTGGTTTATGCAGGTTCAAATGTCTGAAGGTAAATACATTTTGAAAGTTGCCTATATACCTGATGCTGATGGCTAACTTGTAAGAATCCAGACCTTACTACTAATTAGTCATGATGAATATTAAACACAGATTACTAATACGTGTACTGGTTATTGAGACAGGCTTCCTGTCAATGCGTCTTACAATTATTTCAACATTCTAATTATAATTTAATAATTCCCATTGTAGCATTAAGAACACAATATTCAGCGAAGAGACTCTTTTCAACGAATTTATTATCAAGCTGTACAATCGTATATATATGGTATTTTTTAAAGAAATTATATCCGGTGAGGGAATTAGGTCAAAGGTGTAAATACATAAAATAATAATAGTATGAAATGCAGTTAAAATATTTGTGATTTATAATCATAGTTTAAGGTCAAGTGGCACAATAATTAATGTCGTATATAGAATAGTACATAAGGTGTATCGATTCAATATTGTAAAAAATATAAAAATATGAAAATTAATAATTTTAGGTTTAAAATGTCAAGTAGGTCAAGTGAACAAGATTCAGAGTGAGAATAGTAATCATAATAATGATAATAATATTAATAATAATAATAGTAATAAGGGAAGAGTACATAGAATAACTAAATAAACAAAATAAATAAATAAATGTCTATCCCTCTACGGCCAAGGCAGAAGTAGGGATTGTACATACTTCTTTTGTACACAAAGGTCTGGCTTAAAGTCATGAATTGCCAAGGCCTCAGCTGTCTTTAGAAGTCTGTAACGAATAAAACGCGGGAAGTTAGCATGGATTCTATATATGATCTTAAAATCATGGTCAGGGTTAACAGAGTGACAGAAGTCGATCAGGTGTTCCAAAATAGAGCTTCTCACACACTTCCTTTCTCCCTTATAAAACCAAGCTGGAATATGTTCTCGTATCCGTGTGGAAAGCGTCCTCTGACTACGGCCAATGTACCTTGCTCCACAGGAGCAGGTGAACTGATAGATGCACATGGAGGCGGCCAGACGGGGTAGCTTATCTTTTATAGAGGTAGAGAACAGCTTGCGGCTAGTGAACGTCATATGTAATTTTGCTGCATAGAACGTCTTACGGACTGATTTGGAGAGACGATTTTTGAGCATATCTGAATCTTGATCACCTTTGAATTCCAAGTTCATGGATAAGGTTTTCTTTGGAACTGTGTCGGTAACCAATTTAGACTGCTTTTCTTTCATGTTGCTTTCAATAAATCGGCTAGGGTAACCGTTTTCTGCCAGCGTGGCTTTTAAGAAATCAAGTTCCGAGTCAACGGAATCAGGACTACAAACTTTCCTTATCCTATAGCAAAGCGAATGAATTAAATTCCTTTTCCTGGAGATAGGCACCCAACTGTAAAAATTAGTTAGTTGTCCGTTCCATGTACGTTTCCGGTGGATAGATCTTTTGAGAGATCCGTCATCACGTCTACTAAGGCACACATCAAGAAAGGGGATACTTAGTTCAGATTCCTTTTCTACGGTGAATTGTAACGAAGGATGGCAGTTGTTGAAAGTAAACAGGACATCATCAAGAATTACATTTTTATCGCAGATAACGAAAGTGTCGTCTACGTATCGTTTATAAATGTCAAAATGACCGATGGTTTGACTAAGTTGAGAATTTTCAATATACTTATTCTAACTACTTAAAAGACATAAGTAGTTTAGCTTTACACTCATTTAAACAAATTACATCTTGATTGACATCACCAAGATTTATATCAAAATACCTTTTAAGATTATCAATAGAAAACTATCAGGAGCACATACCTGAAATAAACTGAGGTAATGGTCATCAGTAAAATTAACCCTCCTCCCCTTGATTGTACAAAATCAATTTATTGTTACTCTTAATGTACCTTGGTAATCCTTATCTGATCATGTTTTTCAAGTGTTGTTCTGCAGGGATTTCGGTCGGTTACACGTTTGATCATGAACGGACATCGCCTCGAACTAGGACGAAACAGCTTTATAGTACTTCTTGGTTTTCTGATGGCTCACTAACTGATATCAGCTTGTTAAATCAAACCTGCTTCCTTTTTATTCTTAAATTCCTTATCATTAAAAAAATTTCTATTGACCTCTCATTTGTTTCAATTTTTTCTATAAAAATTGACCTGACAAATAAATGTGTGATCAGACTGTTGTCAAAATGTATTGCGCAGTTATATCATAACACTTTTCTCAGATAAATAATATGAATAATAACAGCTATCAGACGGCCTGTTTAAAACTTGGGTCACCGAAAACCTCCATCAACATACTGAATATAACTTCTCTTGTTCGGTTTGTTTTAATCCAATGAAATACAACTTCATATAGTACTAATTCCTCTCGCGGGCATTTAAAGAGCATAATCCTGGGTAGCAACGTATCCCAATACATGAGATAACTTTTCTCGAATTTTGTCTTCGGTTATCAAAATATTCTCCTGAACTTTTTATAATTGACATTCAAAGAAAAATCGTGCATTTCTCAACGGAGACAGAGGACAGATATCATAATGAATTAGTTCGTATTACGTATGAGGTCAGACAGCACTGTGTCACACAATCTGCTGTCAATTAATGTTTTATTTAAGGACTATAGACGAAGAGAAACTATCATGCAGTAAACTCTACTGAAAATTCTCTACATGATTTAGACACTATTCATAAGAAAGCTATTATTATTATTTATCATGGACAAAATGATTGCACTATATACAAAATTACCAGCTTCCTTTATTGCATAATATTTTACCCTCATCCAGGGGAAGTTAGTAAGTATTAACAATTTATAGTATACTATCTAACGCAATGTTGTTCGATCTGAAGGATAGACATATCTTTGTGATGTATTTCCTTCATTTCCGAAAAATGTGCACAGGTGGTCTGAAAACCAATTAAAAATGTGCTTGAGTACATTTTGCGACTCGATGACATATTTGTGAATGGTTAAGATAATAAAAATTAGAGAAAATATGATGTACTGTGGTAGACAGAATTCAGCCAGCTCAGTGATTCAAGCAGACAACTATCTTCTAATATTGTTTCGTCCTAAACAGTGATTCTTTAACAATTCATAGTCATGACCATATGAAGAGTTTGTCACATGAAAGTCAACAATATAAATATAAATATGATATTTCTAGATTCAGTCTGATGTAGAATAGTGAATTTCTAATGTCAGTGATTTACTCTCTAGAAGGAACGAACTCAGAGTGTTATTAGTATTATCCATATGAGAAAAAACTTAGTGAGAGCCGTCCATACATTCACTCTTTATAGTTTGTTTTCAAAGAAGTTCCTCACTTGATTCTCTTTCTAGATCTAATTCGTTGTGTGGCGTGTGCTACTGATAAGATTTATCAGTAGTACATAAAGAGACGTTCATATGCGTTCTTGTGCGTCGGTGGCACAGTGGTTAGGACTCTCACCGACCATGCACGTGGTCCGAGGTTCGACCCCCTGGTGGCGCACACCCGATATCTATGGTCGGCCTGCAAAATTTGGACTACCGATATCCATGCTGAAAATTCCATACTTGTACCTAAAAATACGGTGTGGCATCAAGCTGTAATCAAAAATAAAAAAATAAAAAAAGTTCATCAGCATAAAAACATCAAATAGCAGCGAGATGGATTTGCTCTCGGAGAAATCAAATGATACAGCGTTGCGGAGATACATGGAAAAGGTGAAAGGAAAACAAAGAAACACAAGATGAAGGAACAGCAGAAGCGATACAACACGTGAGATCTGTGCAAATGGTGCGTTTGAGATAAAGTGTACATAATTTTGCTATACAGAGATACCCCATACGAAATACACATTTCTTTACCCAGTCTCTTATCTTCTACTGGTTACAGTTGTTTCGCGTCTCAGTAAAGGCACTGATATTCAGATATATCCTATTTCATGATATTGGATAGATGGAGGCAATCGGCCACAGGAAGCCTTTCGTCGACCTAGGTTTCGTGCTAGTTGGCACTCATCAGCAAGGCGTATCTGCAACCTCACAGGAACTCATGTCCCTCCTGAGATTCGAACCCGCGTCACCCAGTGCCTCCTGCTGTTAGAGACATTACCACTGAGCTATTCAGGCTCCCAACTGACCTCCTGTAGGACTGTAGTGGGTATTTGTATTGGACAAAGGTAACTAGTGTGACGTGTCTAGTCCTTTCTTTGGTGCAGACTGAATTCTATCAGTCAGGTTTTGCAATGTGGCCACCATTCTAGGTAGCTCGCCATCACGATGCACATTGATTTGATGATATTCGGTGTGATCATTCTCGTATTTCTTGGAGTATACTGATTGACACTAACCGTTGAGTAAAATCAAACGAACTGTCTCTAAATTATATAGTATACCGATTGAAAATGGTACGATTAATTGAGATTAAATTTGGAAGTAATTTAGATTAAAATGTATGATCCGTTTATCAATAAAAATCAAAACTGCAAGTATGGAAGTAGTGTGTGATATTGTAGGAGATTAAAGAAGTTCGTCCATTCACTTGAATATCAATCATTTCACTTTCAACAGTCAGTTTGTTTATCTGTGCTGAGTGGATCAGATTACGAATAAATGGATTTTCAAGGGACGAGAACTCAGCAGCTGCTTTGTCGTGTGATTGTGTATTTCTATAAGTTCTTCATACCATCATTACTAAATGCACCTTTGAGCAGCCGTAAGTGCTGTATTCTTCCTTCATTAGTTAGTAAGGAGTTAAGAACAGCCTGGCTGCCAGGTCAGGTGGGTCACGCTAAAGAGTTAGCAGGTAGTGTGACCAAAGCTCATTTCTAGGTGAAGCCAACAACAGGTGAGCTTGAAATCGTCCAAGCAGCCTAACTAACTAGTTTCTTGGAATATACCGTCGTTGTGTGACTATTAACTGTCAGTGGGAAACATGAGTATTCTTTCAGCAAGTAGAGATGCAGTAAGCCAGTAACCGTTGTACTTATCACAGGGGTAACATATTTGTCTTCTGAAAGAATTAGACATGCTCAAAATTACTTACTTAGAATAGATAAATCTAAATCATGCGCATTTTGGGGATTACTGGATGCCTTCAGAAGTTAGAGAATAGTGACCTAAGCAAAAAAAAGTGCTTGAAAGATCTTGACACAGACAATCACAGTAAACCAGATTATTAAAAAATGGATCTTTCAAAAGTTAGTTTGTAGGGATTTAATTTACTTAAAGTTTCACGCTGCTGGTGAGTGGTTACAGGACGAAGTTGCCTGGAGTTTTAGTGAGAAATCGTGAGCAGTAGGATCCACCTGGTCGGGTGTGGGGACAAACACTCACCGATGACATCGACTGGTAGAAGTTAGAATTCATGGATGAATGGTCTATAAGCTTGCTTGGTAACTGGAAGGTCATGGATGCGGACTACTGAAGAGTCCCCGACTAGGGTGAAACAGCTGTCGCTGGTTTTAAATGTTTCTCTAATTTTTATCAGTACGTGGGCAAACTTGAAAAAAATAGACTGACCTTAAAACAGGTGAAAGAATGTCATACGGAATATCTTTCTGTGAAATGTCGCAAGAATGACTCTCATATTTTATAGGAATGAAGCTATTTATCTAAATGATTGTGTTTCAGGTTTGTGATGCTTATTCCATCTCGATATACAGCTATGGTTAGAGTAGTGTTCGACTAGGCATAGATGAGCGTTAAATGATGAGTAAATTAAACTTAGAGTTACAAATTATGAGTTTAGGTTTAGTTTAAGGTGACGAAGAAGTTAAAATATAGCAACCACTACCCAATAAATCAACTGAAGAGCCTTCAAAATGTCTCTGAAGCAATTAATCGTACCGTTCATGATGAATACTATACACTGATTGCGTTCATACTTCACTCTTGATCAACCTTCTTAATACTGTCACTACATTTTGAGTAATCTACTTTGCTTAACTAAAAAAAACTTTGTTAAAGTACTTAAATCTTAGACAACATTCGTTATAACCATATTATCACCTTGACAAACTCTGGCGGGCCATATCAAGGTTACACCGTAAGCTGAGCACTTTTAGTTCGCAAGATCATGACAAACAAAGAATAGCGACCATGGAGTGGGAACGGACCAATCACACTGAACCTATACCATTCGTTGAATTATAGAAATTAATGTGCACTATACATTCGGAAAAATACACATAATCATAATGAAGCACAATTGAAGGAGATATTTTACCCTGACATAACTCAAAAATACTTCCCAGTTGCAATGAGGGATATCAGTTTACCAGTTTCATAGCAATCATAACGGTTTCATCTATAATGAACGAGGAAATACTCTCCTCCCATTTATTTACCTATAAGAAAAATACAAATAATAATATTAATAAAATACTCCAACCCTAAACTTAGCGCGATATCAAACGATTGTCCAAACAGTAGTTAGAGATGAGATTAGGATTGATTTTGCACATCAGTTCGTGCCCAGCATTCATACTGGTGCTGCAATAACGACAGGTCCCGTAACTGAACGACTGATATGCGTTCATAGTCGTTGGTGTGTTTGCACTAGGATATATGGCAAGATAAAACTGAATAAAGAAGGATATCCGATAAGACCGATTGTAGATTTTAGAAACACACCAACGTATATGCTGTCAATATTTCTCTCAACAATACTAAGACCAACAAGAGACAATTCAAAAACCTAGAATAGTAGAATCATTTGAATTAGTGAGACGACTGAAAAAACACTAAAATAGAAGAAGAGGAAATACTAGTCAGCTTTGATGTAAATAGTCTTTATTCTAAAATACTCATTCAAATGACCATGAATGCACTGGAAATAAGACTAAAAGAAGATGATGGCCTAAAAGACAGGATACAATTATCCATAGAAGAGATCATAAAAGGGGATGAATTCTGTCTGACAACAACATATTTCACATTCGAAGGGAAGATATACCAACAAAATGAAGGAGTAGCCATGGGATCGCCCATCTCACGAATAATAGCTGACGTATTCCTGGATTTTCGAGAAGAGAATGCATTTAAACCATTAAGGTCATCAATAAAGTGCTGGTGCGGATATGTAGACGAAACATTAGTAATAATGAAAAATAATGATGTTGAGAAATTCTTCTCACACACATAAACAGTCATATGGACTCAATATAACTCACTCTGGAAATAGAGGATGGAATTGGGGAACTGCCCATGTTAGACTGCAAAGTACAAGGAGTAACAGATAACAGCATAAAATGAAGCTACACAGAAAAATAACACATTCTTGGAGATTCCTTGATTATCACTCAGCTCATCCACTCACGGTAAAACGAGGGTTAATACAAGGTCTTGCAGACAGAATACGTAGACTTACAACAACACCAAATGACCAACGAAAAGAAATAAACGTCTTATTCAAAATGTTACTCGACAACAACTACCCAAAAGAATTTATCAGAGATAATATAAAAAAGAAGAGAAAAAAGAGGGTAAAACCAGAGAATGACAAGAAGGAGGAAGGCAGAAAAACAGTCACAATACCATAAAAAATGGCACATCAGAAGCAAATCGAAGAGACCACAAAACTTTTGGGATTCACACCACGTTAAAACCAGATCCCTCACAATAAGGGTGAATGAACATAAACGCCTAACTAAAGATCAACCAGCAGGAACACAATTTAGAAAAAAATTCGCCTATAGCTTCACATGCATAGGACAATGTTTGTATTCTGGAATCTAATATGAACAAATGGAAAGAGATACTAATAACAGAATCTATATGCATTTAATTCAATTTTAGATTTTCCCGTTGATTGATTGGACCGAAGTGCTCGGTCTCAGGTTGACATGTCGGCTTCTTGCGCAGATGCTTCGACGATGTCAACGACGAATTAAATAATTAATATGATCCGTTCCATAAGAGCTGGCCCAAGTGGTCTACTGGATAACGCTTTGGCGTTTGAAACTATGGGCACTGGGTTCGAGCCTCGGTGGGAACATCCTCACTCAGTGACTGCGGAATACAGATACATCCAAATGACGAGTCCCAAATAGGACGAAATGTGCGTTATCCTGGATTCCACTGCTAGTTACCATCCGCCAATTAACATCTAGAATCTATATTTATTAAGGTCATATCGGATACATGTAACAAGGGTGACTCAGCACAACTGTCAACAACCTGGAATATACTTCTGGATACACAAAAATGAATGAACAAAAAAATAAACTATGTATATAAGTACAAGTCATGTATGTGTGAATTAAAAACAAAACAAAACAATTCCAACAGTTGGTGTGATCATGGGCAGTAGTAATTTTTCTCGAAATATTACCAAAAACAAACAGAACTTTTCATTGTGTTTAAACTATTGAAATATGAGTTATAATTTATTCCATTGTCTCTATTCCTTAGGTTGGCCAATATCATAACCCAATTTATTAGTTGCATTTTAACAATTTCTACTTTCTTTAACACAGAACATACGGTTAACCTTGAAATTCACGACTTCTCTCAGCATCATCATCATCCTTTTATGAATGGTCAATGGTTCTTTTTTTCCTGTTCTTTTGATGAATCATCAAAAAATTAACTTGAGTTTATTGATTTCTGCTTAAATTTCAGTTGGAAGGTGATTTCAGAAAATCAGACCAATGTACTAAATCACCGTAGATCACGTGACAAGAAGTTTTAATTGATTTTTCTATATCTATGTTGACTAAGTGTATGAGTCATAATGGAAGAAAACAAGATAGGGTTGTAGTTTTATCTTATTTCCTTTTGGGTTTTATGTGCATTAAGGTCATTTATGAATTGTAGGTTAGTAGTACATATATATATATATATATATATATATATATATATATATAGGATGAAAGGAGCAGATTCCATTCACTCTGAAGAGTTTTTAATGTAGACTTTATGGTGAACTGGCATCAGCCCAACAAAGGCTGGCCAGATGTTTTGCTTTAATGTAATGAGATGTCAATGGGATCACTGATATCCTCAACAGCTGTATACACATTCATCGATAGTTGGGAATGTAAAGCTCTTTGAACTTTAAATAGAGATGACGCATTCATTGATGGTTTTCACTCATCTGTGCTTTTCACTGTCGAAGAAGAGTCGAATTCCGCATTTCACTTCTTAGATGTGATGTTAGATAGAAGGGAGGATGACATATCAAAAAGGTCGACTTATCGAAAGCCAGCATTTATAGGGCAGTACACTAACTTCAACAGTTGGGTACCTCTAGGTAACAAGAGAAATCTTATCCATCTTGTATGCTCCAGAATTCGGGAAATTCGCTCTATAGATATGGTCGACATGGAGCTAGAAAACCTTCGCACAACTCTCTTAAATAATGGATATCCTGGAAGGTTTATTGACAGAAACATCAAGAAAGAAGACGTCCCCAGTAAAATCACAGTGCCAAAGATGATACTATTTCTGAATTAATTAAAAATCGTTTATCTAAATGTTTTAAAAGCATTTTTTTATGCAGCTGACTTACATTCAGAATTTAGTAACCGAAATATGATTCAATAATGCGTCAAAGATAAACTACCGCTTATATCCACCTGTGTGTATATATACTCATTCACATGCTCGCGTGGAGCTGATTACATTGGACGTTGTAAGCGTG
This sequence comes from Trichobilharzia szidati, assembly GCA_944472155.2. Taxonomy (NCBI): domain Eukaryota; kingdom Metazoa; phylum Platyhelminthes; class Trematoda; order Strigeidida; family Schistosomatidae; genus Trichobilharzia; species Trichobilharzia szidati. Next base: position 93,566,782 of record OX235274.1, on the reverse strand, counting down.
TCGTCTGTAAACGCGTAGCTGAACTCCACCCAATTTGGTTAATGAAAGGTGAGCATAGAACGACGAAGTCTTCAATTTGTGAACACATTCTGGAGTCAGGTCATTCAGCCCCACGTGATTTATCTTTTAAAGTTATCCACAGGACCAATTGTCTTTATAGTCTGGTCAGGAGCCTAACTAGTAAGCCAGAAGATTTAAAAAATGAAATCAAATGAATAAAATATTACTGGCGGGTTTGTCTACAGATTCGAGAACATTTACCAGCTTAGTTCAGTAACTGTGGAATCAGTTGCATAAAAAGTTGAATTCTATCATACTTAGTAGATACAGGACATGGTATTGACTCTAACATAACCTTCGGGGTTATATATCACATTCCGAAGATTTTATATCACGCAGAGTTCACCTACGTCTTCTACAAGTACTACAGTGTTTTAATATTTAATACCTTTGACATCCTGGGATTCTTTAAACACCAGCGAATTTCTCAATTTATACTATTCTGACTGATTATTAGTGATATTATCCCTTTTTCTCGACATATGACTCTACCTCATTCATTTCGCAGATCAATTACTTCATAATGAACTATTCACCACAGTCTTACTGTCTCCTATTTAGTGTATTCTGTCTTTGAACTAGCCAGTCAGTTACCAAACACCTTTTATAACCTTGAACTGAAGTGTCAGTTTTCCTTCCCTACATTGTATGAATCTGTTATGACTAATAATCGCCATCATTGTCCCGCTTTTTGCAATATTTTGTAAGTGCACTTAGCCCAGAAGATTTGTCACAAAGATACTATTTATTTTGTCACCCTATAATAAATAATTAATCTGTTATTCCACATAGAAAAAGAAGTATCCGCCCCCCCACATAACTGGCTATTACTTTAATGGTGAATATTATATTATTTAAATGTAGGAACATGAAGAGAATATACTGAGAGCAATATTAGACTTTGCAGCTGTTTATTTGATAAGTTCATTTTGTCACAGACACATTATGAATGCACGTATCGATTTGGCACTGGGGCGTAATCAGTGTCGTGAATCCAGTCCTTGTTGACGGTGCTAACTGAATTCTATCAGTCAAGTTTTTGCAGAGTGGTTGAAAAGCCGTGTAGTTCACAATCTGAATCGAAGTTAGATGATTGGAGGCAAAATGTAAAAAGCCCTAGACATGGATTGTGTGTGTATTGATACTCGCCAGATAAGTGTAACTACCGCTCTCCTTATAACTAGTGTCATCACCATAGATTTATAGCTCAGTGGTAAGTTTATTTCTCAGTGTAGTACTGGGTGATGCTGGTTTGAATCTCATAAGTGGGAGGAGGAGACATGATTTCCTTCAAGGTTTCAGATATGCCTTACTAAACATACACACACACATACATAGACAAGGATACTTAAGCATATTGATTTACAGTACAGTACGACACTGACTGAACACCTCAGTAAGCTTAGCCAAAATTGAAGCGTATACATGGAAAAGTTTGCCTAAACGAAGGTTTATTATTATGTGATCGATGATAAGTAATAGGGGAATCCAGAAGGCGCATTTCGTCCGATTTTGGTCTTGTCAACTGGACGTACCTGTAATGCACAGTAAGTGATGCTGTTCGCACTTCGATTAGAACCCAACCGTCATCGTTTCAAACGCCAGACCTTATTCTACTGGACCATTTAGGCGAAGAGGAAGGCTTCAAGATTGAACCATCCAGTTCAAATAGTAGGACAACACAAAAATCACTCACTTGAGCAAACAGAAGCCCTCCATCATTTCTAAGTTTTATTTGCACATATTTTCATGAATTATTGAAATAGACTTTTGTTTCTTAAAAATCTTTTCTTTATCTTTCAATTCCGAGTTCTAGTTTGATGATATGTTCTGTAGGATGAATCGAATTGGGAATAAAGATGTATACTTTTTAAAGCTATCATATCTAGGTTGCATAATGTTGAACTTATAAACTTTGACAATTTTCTAGCGCTAGTTTGCGGAGACTCGTTCGATTCCACTTCTGATCATGAGCCGACTTCTGTTAGAAAAGTGGTGAAAACAAAGTTTTAATGGTCATTTATTTGGTCTTAGTTCGGTACTCTTTAGTAGTGCAACCCATAAGCCCAGGGAGGATTGAACCGAAGACTGTCAGGTTACGAGGGGGGTCGACTGAGAATCCAGTCCCTGGGAAGCAATCCAGTAGCCTACGAATTCTAATTCCTACCGGTTTGTGATACATAGCGCATTCGCTAGTTGATATTACCAATGTCATCTACTAGTAGTTGCGCTATATATATGAATTTTGAAAGTGCTTACTTGCGAATTTCACCAAAGTTACACAGTAGTAAGACTCTCTGTATGGTTAAAAAGCCCGATGAAGGTTTGGGTTTGATCTTGTATGAATTCATGCAGAATTCAGTGAAGAGAAATCTTAATTGTTTAATAGGATGTTATGTATTCGGCGGATAACACTCAATAGAAAAGAAAATATCTTATCTGCATTAAATTTGCTGATTTTATTATCATAACTAGAATCATAATTTTATATCATTATACATGAAATAGCTAAAAGGCGTCAATTGATGGCTTTGTAGAAGGTTTTTATGTCTACTTAATCACAGAACATACACAATGGGTCATAGGAATTATTAAAAAGACGTTTGCAACGAAGAAAATTTTCTTTTCGGCAAAGTCATCAACTAGGCTATACATTCGTGGATTTAAAGTAAGTGTGTAAGAAAGTTCCAGAATTATTCCCGGTCAGAGGTCAAATTAATAAAATTTCAAAATGCAATAAAGACATACTAAGATCCTAATTACTAAAAAACTTGACTGTTTATACAAATTACGGATTAAGGATGTAGGAATAACAAAAGAGGCGGGAAATTAAGATATATTTAAAAATTAAAAATGGCAACCAAATATAGTAAAGCAGATAGGAGTTAAAAACGTAAAAAATAACAGAAATAAAATGGAGCGCTGGATGAGTAAGGTAATAAGGTAATCATTATTGGTGGGACTGACCTTCCATGATGGCTACGGTAGGGACAACGGTTGCACTGGACGCTTTGTTTTTGAACACATAGCGTAGGCTTGAGCTAGTGTCTCAGCTTTTCCTAGATGTCTTGATTCCACTACCTTTGAAAGGTTCGATCTGGGGATCTTGTGTAGGACTTTGGAGGATTTTTCAAATAGATCCAAGTATCCTGAGTTCAACAGATGTTTTTTTACGGAACTACACTCATCTACGTTCTCCGTTTGCTAATCAAACTAGACAGTGTTCATGAGAGCACTTTACAAGCGGACACATGGTACGGCCAATGTACTTGGCTTCACAGGAGCATGTTGAAGTGACCCAATACGACACCTTGTATTCCACGTGTTGGTTGATCAGAATTACAGTATATCAATAATTATAGCAATAAAACACAAGGGCATTTGGCCAAGGAGTTATTTATTGGTAATTCAATGTGGTAATACAAGCAAAATACGCCTACCATGTAATATAATCACAATTTGCACATATATCTTAGGTATTGTGCCAGTTCTGTCTTCTCTGTTGTTCTTGCTTGTCTTCTTTTCATGTATTCCATGTTATTTCAAAAGTGTCCTTCATTTCCTCTCTTTCCCATTAAATCCATCTCTCAGCTATTTGATATTCTTGAAGATGATACACATATTTATCTCCACATCTACATACTACTTATAAATCTTGTCAGTAGCACATGCTGAATAATGACTATGTATCCAACGGAACTTCCTTACTAGAGCAGAGATATGCAAGTTTTTTTCTTATTCTTTTGCATTCCTAGTGGAATATTACGCCTAAGGCTTTGAAGTTTCGGTAGCAGTAGTGTAACTTTTACGAGGTGGGATTACTAGCCTTACGACCAGGCTCACTACTGCCTACACAAGGTTGAGGAGTGCATCATCGCGGAATCAAACTCTGTCCTACCATGTGATTAGTGAATATTCTCCCACTGAATCACTGACACACAAAGATATATGTATAGAGTTTCGAAAAAATGAAGAAAATTATTTAGCTCAGGTATGGTTTAACTGCGAAGCTTTCATTATCCTTCTAGACAACATTTTCAGTACGGCCTTCAACGTCAGTTCCTTTCTTTTTTATCCATTTCGCTTATCCTGTTAATCAAATAATCCCCATTTATTAATTAGCTTCAAATAGCACTCTATTGAGTGAATCAGCCATACAAAGAACCATATTTTTATGAGGATATGAGGCACAACAGGGCAGTGTAAGTCGAAATGACTGATTGACTGCATTTATATTTCCTCTCATTTTCGAATCGAAAAATCAGTAAATTCTGTGAAGTACAACACATACAGAAACATGTTTAAATAATGTAAGAGGATGTTCAGGTTCGATCTCCAGCATTAGGAAAAGAGGGAATACTAAACATCTCTCTCGTTCTAGTTTTTAACCCTTCAATAGTACTCACCCGCAGAGGTTTAAAACTACAACCTTCTGTTTACATTGGCAAGCTCGTGGACCAGGATCCAAATCCCGGTGGAGGCGTACTGATGGAGAATCCAAAACCAGAACGAAGCAGACGTATACATATTCTGTGGTTTTCCAATTGTTATCTCACTGACGTCAAGTCGTGATCAAACCTGCGACCAATCAAATCCCTGCAAACCGGCATTTGATAGGAGAAATGTTCACATTACTCATACTAGCCGCTTACCGCAAGTATTACTCCTACTACGATTCTTTCATTCATTATCAGTACATTATTAATAGTAATCTGTGCAAAGGAGTTGTACATATATCTTCAGTGTTCTGTTGATTTTGTCGCATTCATAAATATGAATAATTGCCCAAAAAATTCTATTACCGAATACATTTTGTCCATCAGAGATTGACTGATTACGTATATCTACACAGAATTTTATGTAGCTCTCTAAGAATAACAATAACAACGATTATAACTGCGTGGAGGATTTCATCATGCAACGACATCAGTTAGAGAATCATTGGAAAACCTGCAGGGAGTACTGGACAGCTGTTTTGTCAGCCTAGTTTGGGACTCTTCATCAGAACGCACCCACCGCCAGGGTTCGAACCCAGGAACTGGTTACAAGGCGAGCTTGTAGACCATTTAGCCACTGGGACCCGATCCAATGGTCCTTGAATTCTAACTTCTGCCAGTTCACGACATAGCGCGACCATTTCGCAATGTCTTCTTCGATGAGTTACTGCCTCATCTTCAACCTGCTGTACTCTCCTGATCACGGCTTCCCATTAGAACCCCAGGTTAACTGCCTGAATAGGGCCAGTCGCTAGTGAGCATAGCATTAATTTTCAAGTATTGGTTTTGTAGGGATTTCTGTTTGATTGCTTGGTGCTCATGATGAAATCCTCCATGCAATCAAACAAAAATCCCTACAAAACCAATACTTGAAAACAATCATAATAATAAAAAATATTTTGATATCTAAATATAGATAGAAAACATTTTCAAAAAGCAAATAAAATAATACAAAATAAACATGAAATATATATATATATGTATATATATTGGATCTTGAATAGAAAATGACATTCTGGTTGTTCTTTTTGGGGTGTGTACTACTTTAAAACATAAGACAAAAAGGAAGTAAACAAATAATGGATTAATGCCGGAGGGATTTGAATGGTTAATTATCGCTTTGTTTATTTATGTTTTTTTATTGAAAAATAGGAAATGCTAATGTGTTGTTACTGCTACTACTGTTCAGCGTGCTACTGACAATATTTGTAAGTAGTATACAGATGCAGATATAAATGTGCAGCATATCCGCGTCAAGAATGTTGAATGGATGAAAGATAGATTTAAATGAATGATGCTTGAGGAATAACATGGAAAAGATGGAAGGGACATAAAGAAGCACAACAGGGAAGACAAAATTGACACAGTACTGGAGTTGTAAATGCAAATTGTGATTCTACTGTATGGGAGACGTATTTTGTCAATATCTGTGCATAGAAATGCAAATAAATAATCCCGTTACAATATTTTTTCATTTTAAGGCGCTACACTACTACTACTACTACTGAGATGGCAGAACTGGGTAGTATTTAAAGCCAGTAAAAAATTTAGGCATTGTGGATTAGAACAAAAAAAATTATAAAGAGTTAAGAGGTGAGAAAATAGACTTAGGTCAAGTTAAAAGGACATATTCAAGGTCAAAATAACAATGAAGACCACTAAACCAGAGGCAATAGTACATCTGCTATGGTATCAAAACAAAATTTACCAAGGAAGGTTAAGTGTGATGACGAATTGTTTTTGAACGCATAAAGGTGGCTTAAACTTTCTAATTGCCAGCCAGGGATTCCACAAACTTTAGGATACGCCCCAAACACGTTTTATAGATAGGTTTAAAAGATCTGTTAACGTCAATTTTATGTCCTGTCTCTATAATATGTTTCGCAATAGAAGAGCTAGGTCTCCTGTTCTCACCGTTAATAGGTTCTGAAGATTCCATTTGTTTCTGGAGCCATTTAGGAATATGCTCTGAAGCCCTTACTTGCTAGCAGAGATCGATAAGTCCTCCCTATGTATGTGCGTCCACACGTACATTCATATTGGTAAATACAGTGGGATGTGACGTCATTTTTCGCATGTTCGAAGGGCTTAGATAGGTATATTGGCTTTACATTCTCCATTATTATGATATTAGCTGCATAAAAGGTCTTTTCAACAGCAGCGTTCAGTCTTTGTCTAGTTATCAAGCTGCTTTGATGCTCCATATAGGGTAGCTTGATGTACACATCTTTCTTAGGGGCAAGTTGGAGAGTGGGTCTTGGTGTTCCACCGACTACTTTATGTCTCCTGATGAACTTGTCTGGATAATTGTTATCAACCAGAGTTTGTGTCAACTTTCTTTCTTCTTCATCAAGTGTGTCTTCAGTGCATATTCGTTGGATTCTAGTGAAGAGGTACCTTACTAAGGCTCTTTTGTACCTAACAGGGCAGAAATTGAGGTAATTAAGATACTGTCCTGTTTGTGGAAATGTAATCACACAAAATGTCAACTGTTTTGAGCAAAGGCACATTAGTGAATAACGAGTTTACATCAAACGAATAGCGTATTTCTTATTCATAATATTAATATCGTCAAGAAAATCAACCAATTCAAATGTATCTTTTAATACATACTTAGAGAATTGTGTTTTAACTGGATGCAATAATTCTACTAACCATTTAGCAAGTTTATGCGTTGGGGAATTGCACATTGACAATATAGGATGTAGAGGATTATTGGGTTTATGTATTTTTTTGGCAAACCATACATATGCCGGAATTTACAATCTGACAGTTTTAAAGAGTCAAATTTATCTTTACTTATAGCATTTAGGCCATGAAGCCTCACTAGATTAGCTGTCACTGTGCCCTGCAATAACTGAATATCTTCTGAGAAGGGATCACGGCTAAATTTGCTTTTATCATCAAGAATAGACATCATTTTAGATTTCGTGCTAGTTGGCACTCATCAGCAAGGCGTAGCTGCAACCTCAAAGGGACTCATGTCCCTTCTGAGATTCGAACCGGCGTCACCCAGTGCTGCCTACATTCAGAGACGTTGCCACTGAGCTATTCAAGCTCGCGATTGACCTCCTGTAGAACTGTATTGGATATTTTTTTGATTGGACACTAGTTAGCAACGATTCACAATGCACCGTAATGGTGAGCCACCTAGCACGGTGGCTACATTGCAAGCTTGACTGATAGAATTCAGTCTCTACTGAAGATAGGACTAGACACACTACACTAGTTACTGACTAGTGTCCAGTCAAAAATAGTTTTAACGCTATTTGCTAGTAGTCCAAAAGCGGTTTAATGTGGTTGAATGTCTGCGAATATTCCGACCAAAAAACTTTGTCTCGCCCAGTACTCTGTTCAGTGGAGCTGTTGACTCCTTAAAGTTTCGCAAAAACTAAACATAAAACACTGCTTTTTCTGATAATCGTGGCAGTTTTCTCTTCAATTTCAGTGCTGTAATGATCCTCATCGTCAAAATTTTTTCAGTCAAAGGCTTTATTTAACCATTTCCCATTTGGCGCCACACTAGTGTAACATACGTTTTGTTGCCTGAGATTTCATCTTGTGGATGTGCATTTTCGACTGTACAAAGCGTCTGGAAACAACTTCTGCGTGTTCTGCACTGTCCTTTTCTGTGTAAATGTGTATGACTGGGTCATCACTGTACACTTCCACGTTCTTCAAGTTCTTAGGCGGCAACGTCATTAGTCGTCTGAATGTGAAAGTTGCACCTACTAATCTGAACAAAATACATGAAACTTATATTGCTGTCTTACCTCTTTCACACTGTTTTGTAAGTATCTGCTAATAACCATACTGAAAATTTAGAACCATGAAGGGGTTAGCATGTTGTAAGTCAACGAGACTGAACAGCTGTACGGATTGTCGGCTTCTCCTCAATCAACATTTTGTGGGTTTGTCTGTTTACTTGTTTCTTTAAATGTAGTGGCACTTTTTTAAATTCCTTTACGTTCCCAGTGGAACATAGGGCTTCAAGTTAGAGGTTTGAAGTTTCTGTAGCAGTGGTGTTTATTTTTACGGGATGGGGTTGCTAGCCTCATACCCAACCTTCCCTCTTTAACAGTCTTATTACTGGCTTAGCAAGGTAAAGGAGTGCGTCTGTGGCCGGGGATCGAACTCCGAACCAAATGTGTAGTTGGTGAGCATTCTATCGCTGTGCCACCAATGCATTTATCGCGTTGTAAAGGTTGTTTTCCCTTGTTCTTCAGTGTGATCTCATGTTTCACCTAATCACAATAACCGTAGCGTTATCCATTTGCTGTGAATAAGCTGGTTATTTAATCATAAGCTACGTGATACTTAGTACTTCCTTTTGAACGTGTGTTATTATTTCTATTTCGGCTATTTCATAATTCTCGGGAATCATAAGCTGTCTGTTCTTTTTATCCATTACTGCACCTAATTCTCTCAGGAAGTCTGCTCCCGATATTGTTCACCGTATATCTGATGTTACAACAAATGGGAAGCATATTCGGCTTGATTCCACCTCCAAAACACCGTCCTTAACATCAAGAACCCGTAATGCACATCACTCTACGGTGTGAACTACCAATGCACGTGCCCTTATATTCCTACACTGCTCTTTGCCTGTTTGGTGAAGTAGCTGCTCCTGTGTCCATCTAAAAAACTAGTTGTCGTCCATATGCTCGTATTTTTCCATACACAGCCCCTCTTTCTATCAGTATTGCTACTTTTAAGTTAATACGAGAAAAAGGAGGAAGATTATATCATTTAAACTTTCGCCTCTCCTTTACGGGTAACTTCTCCACCAATGCCCTGTTCTTGCGAAAGTGAAACGTTTTCAGTCTGATTCACTTTTTCTCAAATTTCTGACACCTGTTTCTGAAGTTATTTGGTTCTCTGTGCCATCTTTTAGGGTTCTTAGCATTCTTTAATGGCTAGTGTAACTGTAAGACCCATTGAATATATTGTGATTTTCAGCATCTAATTGATGTCCATAGGTTGGGTTGCCTTCACTACCTGCGGCTGGTGAGAGATAGCAGTAAGGATACATTCCATAAACCGAGAAGTTAGCACCTGAGTTTCTGAATTTCGTTCAAGTTTGGTAACGCATATCTCAGAAGAATTGTTAGCGTTACTGACAAAGCCAGTGGATCTTCATCTGCATTAAATCGCAGGCTCCTAAATTTCTGCAGCGCCTTCTGTGTCTCCTGGGTCATCTGACTTGGGAACCAGCTCCAGCATAAGCGTTTTCGCCCACCAGCTCAGCAACGACTTCAAAATCCTGCAGAAAGCTCTTTGTATTTCCCTCTTTTCAAGATGTGGGACATGAAATTTTAATTTCTTCACAGGTAGCGAAACTAAATGAAACAGCAGAACAAAATAAAACTTGGCAAAATGATGTGGATTAATGGTAAAATACAGAAACCTCATATGTTATTATTATTGTTTCCTTTAATTCCTAGAGGAAAATAGGGCTTCAGTCGTGCGTCTTCATTGCGTTCGGCTCACTGCCAACGTGTTGACCTGTCTCTACGTCTGTCCACATGCTTCCATCTCCTCTTTACATGACCTCCTCCATGTCACCCCACCCTCGCACTGACGACAAACTCGCTGCTTCCCATTCGGGCTCCACTCCAGTGATAGCCTGTCGTGTGATGCCACTTGATAGCGCTTGACGTGCTTCTCCACATTGAACCTGTGGATATAATGTTGTTGACTTATAATACCTATAACTATCTGTTTGGCATTTTGTGACTGTTTAACGCTAACTAATATCTATAATTCTGTATGTTATTGGATTTACATACCCAAGTTGACCCAAGTCAGTGAGTCTATGATTTTGATATCATTTTTGTTAACTCTTTTTGACAGTGATACTAATGCTACGGTGTTTTTTGTTGTTGTTGTTGTCGCTGCCCTTCCTGTTGTGAATTTTTTATTTTCCTTTTGCTAGTGTTGTTCTGATTGCTTTATTCCTTGTTTTCCTGATTCCAAGGGGAGCAACCGATAAAGTCGCTCCTTCGTAAACTATACACATATATATATACATGTAACAACCCCCTTCTCAGGCGTGAGGCTAGCAACCCCACCCTGTAAACAAAGTTGCTACAGAAACTTCAGTACGATGAGTCTCCTTGAGACAAAAGAGAAATTCTGTGTGGGGGCATGGAAAGACCGCACCATGTATGAGACTGGCAAAGCTGCCCAGATTGCAAACGAGATGAAAAGATATGCTATTCACTTACTGAGAATATGCGAAGGCAGATGGAATGGGAGTGGACTCACCCAGTTATCAACGGAAGAGTCGATGACCTACTCCGATCATCCAGAAGACAAGCACGAGGACACCGAGAGTGCGCCTATCATGATGTCACCAACGACAACGAAGGCCCTGATACAATGGGAGGCGATCTCGTCCAGGATAATGACCATCACATTCAACTCCAAAGGAAGGAGAGTGACAGTTATACAATGCTATGCGCCCACAAACAATGCAGACCTCGAAAAGAAAGAAGAGTTCTACGGAAACCTCACATAGAAATCTCTACTTGAACATGTTTTTTCATTTTGTTCTTTTCTCCTCTTCCTTTCATGCTTTCTATATTTGTCTCACAAGAATCTCTCATTCCTTCTCTTCAAAATTTAATCCATCTTTCCGTTATTCAGCATTCCTGTAGAACAGAAGATATCACACATAATATTTACTACTTATAAATCTTGTCAGTAACACGCGCCACACTATTATTTTTATTATTGACAATAGTAACAATGATGGTTCAAATAAAATTTAATGATGATAAAAATTATAAGAATGAGGGTATTGAACCGTAAAAATAGCACAAATACTTGCCTCGAGAAGAAAAATAAACAATTTAAAGAAGTAGGAAAACCATGAGGAAATATGAACAAAAAAGGGAAGTTTTTATACAGTTTATACTCGCATTTTTGTCCCCTCTCTGGCACACAAACATTACGATTGTCTCGTTTATACTACACCTTAGAAATATTAAGCATTAACTCGATATATATATCTTCTTCAAATGACAAAAGAAAAATTCTAGAATAAAATATATCAGGTCACATAGTGTAGTGATTAATTTATTTTGAGTTCAGTGTTCACAATTGTTCTTTTCTATTCAAATAAACAAAACCAACGTTCAATTTGTTATAGGAATAAATAAATGAAACATGGATAGAATGAAATTAATTAGGCTTTAACTTTATTTTCTCTCACAAACTATGACAAGCTTATTATTATTATTTTTATCATATATGAGAGGCGTTTTCATGAATAATAGTGATAAAAAATAAGTGATTTAACCACTTGGAAAGAAATTATATTTCTTTTTTTAACTGATTAAAAATGCCCATTAAAATTTTCAAATGAATTTTTACTGAACAAAGAGTACTCTTTTCGATAACTTCATCATCAGGCTCTACAGTTATATATACATAATAGTAGTGAATGAATTAGTGTTATGCACAACATTAATGATGTTTAAATAACATCGAATCAATAATATCAATAGATTACAGTTCAATAGCATCAACATAACAATACACTGAACATCCGAAAAATGACGAAAGATTATGCGAGCTCGTGTATTAATAGTTTCCACTGAAGGTCGGCCAGGGCGGTAGTAGGGGCTGGCTAGACTTGCTTCTTTTGCACACAGAACACTGGTTGTTTCACGCGAATTGCAATAGCCTCTAGTGTTTGGAGCATGCTTTACTTCAGTGTTTTTGGCAATTTATTTGTCACCCAGTAGATGATGGAGAAGAATTCTTTAATGCTGGCTTTGTGGCCGGTTTGGACCAGATGGTCTAATATCGAACTGTTGATGGTTTTTACTACATCTTTACTTAGCCATAGTGGGAGATGTTCTCGAGCACGAAAAATCAAGTTCCTAGAGCAACGGCCAATATAACTCGCTCCACAAGTGTAGTTGAATTGGTAGATCCAACTGGAAGTGGCTAGTCTAGGTAGCACCATCGGTCGTGTAGAGAATAAGACGTGTAGGTCGCCAGTATTAAAAGTTCTTTGAACCGATTTTCTTAATTTCCTCGTAATTATCTCACTTGATATATCGCCTTTGAATTGTAGTAGTATGTATAAAGGCTTCTTGTTTACGGATATTCAGTGCTCCTTTTTCGCTTTCTATGTCATGTGTTTCTTGGTAAGTTTGTCGGGATAGCTATTTTCAATCAAGGTATCATATACAATGCTTAATTCATCTTCGATTACCTCTCCTGAGCATATAGCTCTAACCCTGTGGCCGAGTGAGGGTCTTCACTAAATTTCGTTTATACTGGAGATGAATAAAACTGTGAAAATGTGTTTATTGTCCTGTCCATGTACTTTTTCTATGCAAATTTCTTTTTATGCTACCAGCTGGTCTTCTTCTAAGGAGGACATCCAGGAAGGCAATTCTGTTTTGGGATTCCTAAATTTTCTAACATTAAGTTTATTGTTATGTTGATGCTGTTGAACTGTAATCTATCAATATTATTCATTCAATGTTATTTAAACGTTAATGTTGTTCATGACATTAATTCATTCACTACTATTGGGTATATATATAATTGTTGAGCCTGGTGATGAAGTTATCGCAAAGAGTATTCTTTCTTCAGTAACCATTCATTTGAAAATTTCCTTTTTTGTTTAAATATACATGTAAACATTACCTACCTTTTAAAATGTGTCATAATAACCATTGGATACATCGAATTATTTCATATACATTTTGTGATATATATATATATATATGACATGTAAGGATGATTATCTAAAAAACTGGGGAAATAAACGTTTTTGTACAACTGATTTATTAAAGACGCTCATTCTAAATTTCGAAAGACTTACTGATGAATAAGGGATGTTCTTTTCGATAACTCCCCGCCCCTATCCTCATAAGGTTCCACAGTTATATGCATAAATGTGCAGTAAAAGTAATTAACAGTTGCATTTTAAACTGTCTGGTTCAGACAGCCCGTATAGCCAGTACTGGAGAGTCTTTTTTGTATCATCTATAGGATAATGCTGCATGCCAAGTAATCCACAACGGGAAACTCACGGAGTCCTTCAAAGTGAAAATGGGAGTAAAACAAGGTTGCCTACTATCTCCAGTGATTTTTATGATTGCGGTAGACTGAATAATGCAAAAGACAGCCAGCAACGAGGAGACAGGTATAAAATGGACCCACACAAAAGACTCGGAGGATCTGGACTTCACCGATGATATATGTCTGATTTCCCACAAAGTGGAAGACATGCAAGTGAGAAGCAACAAGTCGGCGATAGAAGACTTATCAAAGATACGAACTTCAGGTGAACATAGAGAAAACAGAGGTGATGAAGATTCCTGGGCAACACCATAGACAGCAGCAACAACAACAGATAACAATCAGCACAAATGGGAGAAATCTGAAAGAAGCAACCTCCTTTACTTACCTAACTGGGAAGCATTGTTTCAACTACAGGCAGACCGAAGTGACGAGGATATCAAAACGAAGATCAAGAAAGCATGGTAAACTTTCCTTTTTCTCAGGTCTGTGTGGAGGTAAACAGCATTCAGAATGAAAAATGAGATCCAAATTTTCAAATCCAATATGAAGTCAGTCACTTGTACCATACGGGTCAGAGAGTTGGCCAGCACGTCACGAAGGTCACTTCGAACAATTTACACACCTTCATCAACAGCTGTCTTCGCTCAATACCTCTCAAGATCAAATGGCCGACCAGAAAAAGTCAGCAACAGGGAGGGATCTCTAGCAATGAGCGTTCCAGCCCAGCCGGAACCGATTGTGCAACAAATATGCAGGAAGAAATGAAGGTGGATTGGCCAAACTCTGAGAAAACAAACCATCAAGTGATTGACATCACACTCCAGGTTATCGCTGGAGTGGAGCTCGAATGAGAAGCGGCGAGTTGGTCTTCAGTGCGAGGGTGGGGTGACATGGTGGACGGGGTGACGTGAATAGGAGATGAAAGCACATGGGTCCACGTGGAGCCAGGTGAAAACGTTGGTGGAGAACCGAACGGAATGGAGACGTGTGGCTGAAGTCCTATGTTCCTCTAAGAATGAAAGGAAATAATAATAGGATTTTCAAGAGTTAGTTTGTAGGGATCTGATTTATCTCAAGTTTAATCATGGATTGATGTCAGTTAGATAACTGTTGAATGTTGCTGATGAGTCCTAAACTAGGATGAAGTAGATGGTATCCAGTGGCTCTCTAACTGACATCTAAAGGGTACCAAATAAATTTCAAAAAATGCCTCTAAAAACTGAATACTCCCAATAACAGAAGTCATAGTAATTGCCTTAGAACAACGGGGGCTTTGTGTGCAAAACAGAAATGAATTCATTGAATATTAGTACCCTAGCATGCCATAGAATCTGTAAATTTATAAATTTATAAATACTGTATTACTTTTTCCGGTTTATCTGACATTTGATTTGATGCATATTGTCACATTTACGGTTGTTTTGAAATATAATCTATGGATCTTAATGATTTTATGCTATTCAAAAGAAACACTAATGTTGTCATTGACGACATATCTAAACGTAGGACCCGAAAGTTATACAGGCGACAACAGTAAGTTGATGGAAGAGCTAATGAATGCAAGAAGTCAAGTAAACAAACAATACGCACGAATCACGATGAGTGGGTGGAATTTGAGGGAGGTCACTTCTCTCACTTATCCATGCAGCATCGCTTTAGGTACAAGTAAGGTGACACAGATGAGGGTGTCAAAGCCAGCTAGGATCAGATCGGAAAGTCGAGACAAGCCTTTATTACTCCGAAATCAGTGTGGAAATCTACTGCGGTCATCACAAAGAACAAGATTAAGATTTTCAACACTAATATCAAGTCAGTTCTTCTACATTGTTTGGAGACTTGGCAAGTCCGTCACTAAGATCATGTTCAACAGGCCACTGCAGACTCTTCTCAACAGCTGTTAGAAAGGACACATGACAAGGAAAACTGGAAACGAACGAATCAAGAACCTGTTGGCCAACAGATGTACAGAAGCATATGAAGTTGGATTGGACACACACGTTTGAATGTGACATTGGGGAGATCCTGTGAAGAGGAAATGAAAGCTTATGGGTGATTGTGTATTATTATTATTGTTTCCTTGGATTCCGAGAGAAAAATAGGGCTAAAAAAACATATCTTCACTTCGTCTTATCCTCTGCGATCCTTTTTAGCTGGCCTAACGATTGAATTTAGGCTCTCATCTTTTCACATAATCTCCTCCACGTCACTCTCTAGCAGTCTTCTTGCCGATCACTAATTGGGTTCTACTTGAGCGATGACCTGGCGAGAAATGTCACCCAATGGCCTTCTCAGCGTTTGTACAATCCAGCTCCATTTTGTTCGGCACATTCTTTGAGTGATAGGTTCTTGATTGGTCCGTTCCCCGAGTTTCTTGTAGCTGATTCTTTGAGGTCATTCGATCAAAAATATGAAGTAGAGTCAGCTGTTGATAAAAGTCTATAGCCGTCTGTTGGAAATGGGCTTCCTGACGCTTCAAGTTTCTGATCCATTTAGAAGAACTGACTGACTTAATATTGGTGTTGAAAATTTGAATTTTATTCATCATCAGATTTCCAAGATGATTTCAAATTGATTAAAGTTTTTCTTACCTTTCCGAATCTGACTGGTTTTGACATCCTGATCCATCCTGTGACCTGTAGCTGAAAGGATGCTGTCTGGTTGGATAAGTGAAGGAACTGATCTCTTTCAAATTCCTTCTGTTGATAGTGACTGATACTTGTTGTGAGTGTTGGTTGGTTGTTTGGTTATCTTCATCACATCCTTCTTCTCTATGCTTACTTGAAATCCTGTCTTCTCTGCTTCTTCTGCAAATATGTCGGTTTCCTCCTGTAAGTCTTCGAGTTTATGTGACATTAGACATAAACCATTCTCGAAGTCCATATCTTCTAGAGTCTTCTTATCGGTGGTCCAGCGTATTCCTGTCTTCTCACTCCCCGTATTCTTCCGTATGATCCAGTCCACAACAATTAGGAATATTATCGTTGATTGTAGGCTAGACGATTGTCGAGCCATTTAAAGAAGACTGTAGGGGACAGGATAAAGTAGAGATGTGCAGCTGATTATTCAGTACACTTCTTACTCGAACGATAAAAATGACACTTTTTGTATATTTTTGTTTTAAAACACAACTTTTACCTACGTTAAAACGTACACCCGTCTTTCTTCTTGCTTCGTCTTCTTACTCTCCGCAACCACTAGTGTGCTAATACTAATTCTTTAGCACTTACATTGGGATTTTCAGGAAACATCATATACTCATCGAAAGCGTACTCAAACATCCCTTTAGCAACTTCTACAATCGAATAAAATATCATCGAAGCCTACTTATCTGTCGTACCACTGGATTATACAATTTAAATTGTGGAAGTTTGAACTTTAACCCCTTGTGGAAGTAACTGTAACTTTACATATCATATTTACCTCAACAATTATAATGCACGGTTTGAATATTATAACTACTAATTAACCTCTTTTATTTTGATTTCTTTTATCCCTTTACCTTCCCACTGGAACACAGGGCTTCAAGCTACAGGCTTGATGTTTCTGTAGCAGTGGTGATTATTTATTACAGGATAGGGTTGCTAGCCTCATGCCTAACCTTCCCTCTTTACCAATCTTATTACTTGTTTAGCGAGCGAGGTAAAGGAGTGCGTCTGTGGCCAGGGATCGAACCCCGAACCACCTGTGGCGTGATCGGCAAGCACTCTACCGCTGTGCCACCGACGCACTAATATTTTTGACACTTTATATAATATGAGCTTTTTGTTTAGTCAACCACATTTTCTGTTAACCATCGGCTTTAGTTGGCATTTCTTTGAGCTTTCTCAACAGTATACATCAATCTGTACAGCTATGAAATGTAGTCATGAAAAGAATATTCTTCATTGAACTATGTCTTTTTCATTGGCATCGTAATTATTTACTCTCAGAGATAAATAATTAGGGTGTCGGATATGCTGTAGATTTTCAAACTAGAATCAGAAAACAATTCCTTTTTTGTTTTTACGAGTTGATCACGGATTGATATCAGTTAGAGAACCGTTGAAAACCAGCACTGGGGTACTGGACAGCTGCTGTTTCATACTAGTTTGGGAATCATTGGCAGTAAGCAACCACCATAGGGGGGTTCGAACCCAGGACCTTCAGGTTACAAGGCAAGCTGGCTCGTATACCATTCAGCCACTGGGACCCGATTCAACGGCCAGTTCATGAATTCTAACTTCTACCAATTCGTGATTTAGCGTGACCCCAACCACCGTCGTCGGTGGGACATCCATCCAAACACGTGATTGGGTGGACCTCACTGGTCACGACTTCTCACTACAACTCCAGGAAACTCCATCCTGTAGCAAGTCACTAGCGAGCATCAGATTAATTTTCTACAACCCAAACTAGAGTTCCTTTTTTATTTGGGCTGCTTAATAGCATCGATTTGTAATAAACCTTAACCGTAAACACATTAGGTGAAATGCTTAAATAGTTAGTGTTTTCCAGCTATTAGATTTTCGTTCACGAATCAACATCAGTTTGACAGATTACTGAAAACCAGGGAGCACTGGAAATAATCCCATAATCTAAACATTATTCAGTAGCTTATTGATCACTACTGCATAGATGTCCTGAAGCTGTACAGAGAAGTTGTGACCAGTAGAGTCTACCATGTCAAGGGGAATTAGATGCTCGTCAAAGTGATTGTTTGAGGGTAGCCCGCTATTTCACGAATCGACAAAGTTAGAACTCGAGGGTCACTGAATTCCCCCCTCCCAAGTTTCTGAATGTTCAGTGAGCTTCGTTCCGTAATTTGAAAGTCGCGGGTGGGGTGAGGCATCAGTACTCCTGGAAATTTCCAGACTAAGACGAAACAGCTGTCCAATCCCTCCTGGTCTTCAGTGAACTCTGACTGATGGTAGTTCGTGACGGGAATTTTAAGAAGTGAAATTAATCTGAAATCCTCATGGACACCATAATCTAATTAATTTTTTGTTAGTTTTATAATTTAGCTTTAAATTATATAAGGAAAATAATTTCTTTTTCTGTAAAATTATACATTGGCGCCATAATGGATAAGATAAATCAATGTACTAATAAGGACAGAAAAACAAAACTGCAGTCGATATAAACTAAGACTGCAACAGATATTTGTTTTAATTCACTGTTATGCGTAACAAATAAATAGCTAGCCATGTGATATTAGATGAACGTAGGTTTTTTGCTTGTTGCTACTCGTCAGCAGAGTCTATTTGGAGTCTTGAAGGGAGTCATGCCTTCTCTGAGATTCGAATGGTACATAAAAAAACTGACTGATATAATCCAGTTTGCTCAAAAGATAAGCCACATTGCACTGGTTACTGCCCAGTGACCGATCAGTGTAAATGAATACTGATTACAGATGCCCACTGAAGATTGATTACTAGTGTACAAAGAATATTCTTTTCGATAATTTCTTCATCAGGTTCTATCATCGATAATAATTAAAGAATTTATTTTTATTGTTGCTGTTAATAACATTTTTTTTATTCCTTCACGTTCCCACTGGAACATATGGCTTCAAGCTAGAGCCAGCTTGAAGTTTCTGTAGCAGTGTTTATTTTTACAGGATGGGATTGCTAGCCTCATACCCAACCTTTCCTCTTTACCAGCTTTTTTATTACTGGCTTAGTGAGGTGAAGGAGTGCGTCTGTGGCCGGGGATCGAACCCCTGACCATGTGCATGGTCGGCGAGCGTCCTAACCGCTGTGTCACCGACGCACTAATAATAATAACAATATTAGTGTCTCAAATAAGGTCGTGTGAACTGGATCATCAGTAGATTACAGTTAGAGAGCATCCGTAAGTGATAATATACATCAATTTAACACTAATCTGAATAGCGGATAAAAATATAAAAAATAATACAGAAATTGTCAATTAATAGGTTCGGCAGTAGGTTAGGGGAGCAGTAGTGGCTACAACTGTCTCGCCTGCACCCAAAGCCCCGGTTGTTTTGAGCGAAATGCAGTGGCTTTTCCTATTTGGAGTGATTGATATGTACTTATTACTTCTTTATTTATTTATTAATTACCCAATAGATGACGGAAAAAGATTCTCCAATGTCAGATTTATTGCCTGTTTGAGCCAGGTGGTCTAACATTGGATAGCTGATAGTTTTTTTCCACACCTTTACTCAACCATACTAGTAAGTGTTCCCGAGAACGAAATGACTAAGTTCCTAGAGCAACTGTAAATATAGCTGGCTCTAAAGGAGCCGTTGAATTGGTAGATACAGTTAGAGGTGGTTAACCTATGTATTTCATTTTTTTTATTTTTGGAATCACAACCGTTTCTGTGGAAAATACAGGCTACGGCATTGAACGTCCTTTGGATAGATATTCTCAACCTGCTGGTTATTGTTTCACTTGCTACTTCACCTATGAATTGTAATAGTACATATGGAGGATTTCTGTTAACAGACACAGAAGAATGAGTTTCTACAATCTTGGTTATGTGTTTTGCAACGAACTTTTCTGGGTAGCTGGGTGTCGTCTGTCTGTCTGTTTTCAACATTGAACTTTACACCTATGTGCAGCAGTTCAAACTGCCACACTCCATGTAACACACAAAGCAAGAGAAGAAAGTAGAAGAAATGCAAAATATGGACAGTAAACAGAGATATGAGGCAAAAAGAATGGTAATAACGAAGAACAATATAGTTTTGTTGGAAATTATAAGCCACATAGAGCGGATGCATCTACACCAGGCATTGAGAACGATCACTTTGAGCCATATCACCAACTGTCTCCAGCCACTGGTGTTTACCCTTCAGAGGACCCCAACCAGTCAGGAAGTCTACACTTCCTACATGGCTTAAACTAACTGTTGTGGATTTCATTGACTGGTGCCATGTTTTGGTTTGACCGCCGCTGGCTCTTTTCCAGCCTGACCATATGTCAGCTAACATTGCCCGTCGAGGATTTCAGAGGTCTTAAGTAGCATAAATGTCTTCTTTGCATGAGAAAAACTGAACCCTCGTGGGGTTGATAAAGGTCTAAGTAACTCCCTGGTAATGCTTCCGTTTCATCACTCAACTACACAGCTTCACATCTATAGGAAGGCATCAATTGTGTTTAGATTTTAAAGACATCTTGATAACGACCGCCAACAAACATCAATGCTCCGCCAGGCAGAACTTTCTAGTGATTTTTTCCGAACCAGTTAACATTATTTGGTCAAGTTATTTTGTATTTCCCAAATACTGGGTCAAAATATTTTATCCCTGCTCATATATTATCTTTTATTACACTTTCAAGGATGTCTGATGATCAACATGGTGTTATTTTTCGTTGATTGTGACTAACAGTACAATGAACAAAACACTCCCATATTGAGTCATAAGAAAAAGACGTAGACAGCGAAGAAAATTTTCTTGCCGACGAGTTATTTTCATAAAGGCTGTACAATCGTAATTATATTTAATAAAGAATTGATAAGATCAATTGGATGCTGGTAAAATTTGTTCCCGAAAACGTAAGGCGTAATCTACAAGGGGTGACTAGTTGGAAATTAGGATTAGGGGGAAGAAGTTGGAGTGACGTAATAAGTGTGAGAAAATGGCCAATAAATATGATTGTATAGAATGGACAGGAACTAGTGGAAAGACAATAAAGTGTTTTCACAAAATCTGTATAAAAACGCAGTGCTATTAATAAACAGTAGTAGAGTGATAATAAAATATGGAGAATGAGAATAATGCCAGTAATAGTAAACTTGCATAATAAAAGGAAGCAAAATTATAGTGAGGACGCTACTCTGACCACGGTAGAGCGAGTGAACGTATGTAGTGCTTTTGAATGCAGAGGTTCTGTTTCAGATCCCGAACAGCCAAAGATTCAGTCATGTACAGATGGCATATTCGAAGTCCTTTCGAACGATATTGAGGGACTATGTGTAGCACTGTGAAGCCTTCATGTGTGGGTGCTCGATGTCCAGAGCTGACAAGGTGTTCGAGGATGGAGTTGCTAGTGTTCTTCTTTTCTCCTTTAGCTAGCCAAGCTAGACAGTGTTCCGGAATACGTTTGTGGATGCATATTCCATCCTGTTTGAAACTGGTCAGCTGGATGTACTTGCCTCTTCAATTAGTGATGATGTTCGCACTGAGTTTTAAACTTTACAGTAATCGTTTCAAACACTTTATCCACTTGGTCATATGGGCCACGAAAGCCTCCTCTTGTGCAGCAGATTTCGGTTGTTATTTTTTCAGGTTAACTGATGCTTCACATGACGAAGATCTCAAAGTCAGAATCGGAAAGGCAAGATACGCCTTCATCAACCTGAAACCAGTTTGCAAATCTTCCGCAGTCACCATAACGAACAAGATTCCGATTTTCAACACTAATGTCAAGTCGGTCAATGCTTCTATACGGGTGAAAAACCTGCACTACATGTCACGAAAAGCATCTTCAACAGGTTGCAGACTTTTGTCAACAGCTACCTTGACTGGCTCCATATTAAAGATGAGACGGACAATCAGTAAGAATTAGCAACGAGAAACTCTAGGGACGAGCTAATCAAGGACCTATTACTCAACAAGTATGTAGGAGGAGATGGAGATGGATCGTGCATACGTTGAAGAGACCATCGAATGATATCGCGCTCAACGCAGACCATCGCTTGAGTGGAATCCCAGTGGAAAGCGACGACGAGTGAGTCGTCAATGCGAGAGAGATCATGCGAGGAGGAAATGAGAGATTATGATCAGACGTAGGCCCAGTTGAAGAGGACGACAGGAAGCCCTATGTCCTCCTTGAGACCCAATGGAATAATAATCTAAGCCAACTGCATAAACAATAAGACATCTGTCCGATGGTTGGGGGGGGCGAGCAGTTGCCATAAAACCTTGAATCCAAGTAGCCTTCAAAAGACAGATTCCTCCCCTGAGATTCAAACGTACATCACCTAGTGCTATCATCATCAACGTTGGAGCTGAAGCTTTCTGGCCGATGACTGACCTCCTGCAGGGTTATAGCATTATCCAATGGCCAGTCAGTATAACTTTTGAGTATCTCTTTACTCACAAATATTACAGCGCCATATAACGACTGGACTTCCATTGAAGTTAAATATATTCAAATCTAAATTACACACTCACTAGAACTCAAAGAATACTTCAACTGGCACGACATTTAGAAGTTATTTCTGATGATATCAATTATGATGATGAAACTTCTGTGATCAGATATCAAAGCTTTGAAGATACAAAACAAGAACAGTAGTTCGTGAGGAATCAAATGATATCATCATTCATTGCGTCGGCTTCTCATCAGCTGTATACAGCCTATGGAAATGATTATTATTATTAAGTTTATGTGCACAACAATTTTAATCTACCTCCAAATGTTAAGGGAGACAGACTCTAAACTTATTGAAACAGTGTTCAGAAGGTTCAAGTTTAAACAGAGAAATAAAGGCTTGGATAAATCGGCCGAAAAGTTACGTAATGGGGACAAATAATGAGTAAAATTGTGATTATCTTATAAAGTGAGTAACAACGTGTTGAATTCAACTCATATCGTAGAAACAAAAGACAGACAAAGTTACTCTATATAGGGAAGTGAAGAGGTTAAAGCCAGAGATTGCGTAATCGATTAAGAGAGAGAGAGGGAGTACAGGCATCCAGTTCAGTCGGTCGGTTTTCGACATAGAACTTTGCACATATGTGCGGCAGTTCAAGTCACCACACTCCATGTAGCAAACAAAGGAAGAGAAGAAAGTAGGAGAAATGCATACAAGAGACAGTAGACAGGGATATGTGGTAAAAAGAATAGTAATATCGAAGAACAATATAGTTTCATTGGAAATTATAAGTCACAAGGAGTGGATGCATTGCGCCAGCTATTAAGAACGATTTTGAGCTGTATCACCAGTTGTCTCCAGCCTTCATTGGTGTTTACCGTCCCGAGGACCCCAACCAGGAAGTCTACACCTTCCTACGTGGCTGGCTTAAAGTAACTGTTGTGGATTTCATTGACTGGTGAAGCCATGTTTTGGTTTGACAGTCGCTAGCTCTTTTCCAGCCTGACCCTATGTCGTATACAACCTTAAGTTCACCTTCAATCACATCTTCTGAATGGATAGCTCTGACCATATAGCTGAGAGTCTCTATCAAATTTCTTTTATACTTGAAGGTAACAATGCCCTGAAAATGTGTATTTTGACCTGTTTTTTTTATTCTGTCACGTTCCCAGTGGAACATAGGGCTCCAAGCTAGAGGCTTGAAGTTTCTGTAGCACTTTGTATTTTTACAGGGTGGGATTGCTTGCTCCATGCCCAACCTTTCCACTTTACCAGCGTTGTTTCTGGCCAAGCGAGGTAAAGGAGTGCGTCGGCCGGGGATCGAACTTCGGACCATATGCATGGTCGGCGAGCATCCTAACCGCTATGCCACCGACCTGTGCAAGTTCGTTTTTATACTACCGTCAAGTCTTCATGTCAGTAAGACGTCTAAAAGGGCAATTTGAATGAACACTAATGAAATTGTTTTAAGGGCTGTCCCACATGTTAGTTTATGAGAGGTCCGATATTATATGGGATATGAGCTTCAATCATATTTGAAATTGTTCTTTTCAGTAATGGTTGAAAATCAATAAATATATGGTATATTTAGATGGTTGAAAGCTATTGAAAGCCAGTTATATATCTAGGTTTCGTGCTTATTGGTACTTACCACGAAAGAGTACCTAAAAACCTCGAAGTAAGTGATGCCCACACACGCTACCCGGTGTTGCAGTCAGTGATGTTACCACCGAGGTATTCGTACTCGAAGTATGGCTTTAGTTGTAACTAGTAACTACAGTCCTTTTTGGTTAGGCTGTTTAATTCGTTTGATCAAATTTTGAAAAAAAAGGTGTCATTTAAAGTTTTACTAAATATGGGTTGGTTTTTGGTTCAACATCTGATAGGTATTTATGGGCGATAACTACTGTCTACAAGGTATGGCAGTTACGATGATTTCATAAACCCACCGAGGAATGTAAATATTGTGTACACATGTAGAAAATTTAGCAAAGGTGAAGAATACCAACCGAAGAAGGCGCTTACTTAAATAAATACCTTAAAAGAAACAATACTGATCAAAATAGTTGTAGGGGTTGTAAAGAACGCAGTATAAAAAGAGGGGTATAAGAAACAGAATGTTAAATATTTGTGTGTATGCGTTAGTTGTTCAGGGGGAGAATGCTTTCTAACCAAACGTGTGGACGGGGTTCGATTCCCGTCTAACCCGTTCCCAGACTGTAGTAATTGTCAAAAGAAGGTTGGCTGGGTGTGGGGGACTGGCAACCCACTCCGTAAGAATAACTTCACCATTAGTGAAACTTCAAAGTTTAAAGCTTGAAGCCCTGTGTTCCGCACGGAATGCAAAGGAAAGGAAGAAAAAGTTTAGCAGATTAGGAATCCTCACTGATAATGTAAGGGACTCTAAATTTCTTCTGGTAGTATCCACTATGAAGTCAAACATTATTTTGTACATGAATTCATACAAATAACTATGGATAGTTTTCATTTTAAGATGTGTTTATTCCACTTCTTTGACTTTCGGACATCCCTAAATTCAAGAGAATGTCTAAGGATATCCAGTTAAAGCATTGTAGAATGTAAACACATACGGCTGTCACTGGTTTTGTTTAATTTCTATTTGCTCAACAAAATCACAAGTAGACAACTTACTTCTTCTAACTGTGTGTGTGGGTGAGGATTAATGCTGTATCTGCTCATAATAATACTCATTTTCAAGTGTTAGCTTTCAGGGATTTGATCAAAAACTGACATCAGCTAGAGAACCATTAGAAAACCAGGAATTATTAGACTGCTACTTCGTCCTGGTCTGGAACTCCTCAGCAGTACACATCCACTGGGACCCGATTCAGTGGTTCATGAACTCTAACTTCTCCTAATTCCCTATATATATGGCTCAACATGCAGCCGATGTCATAGGTGATTAAGTGTCCTCTTACCTAACTCGGTAGACACCACTGGATCCGATTCCACTGGTTGAATGGTCTACGAGTTCACCTTGTGATCATAAGGTAGTGGGATCAAATTCTGGTCGGTGCATTTTGGTGAAGAGTGCCAAACTAGGACAAAACAGCTACTCAGAACTCTATGGTTTTCCATTGGTTCTCTAATTGACGTCAGCTCGTGAAAAACAACCTGTAAACAACATTCATGATTAGTAATCTCATTTGCTCACCTAACTAGTTGTCGAACTACTTATTTTAAGTTCATTTGGTTGGTCTTTCATCATGGTGGTCAATTTACTTTGTTTTCATTGAAGATTTGGAAATATAACTTCTGTATCAATTACTTCATTATTAAATTTATTCTGAAATGAAAATGATTTCATTACAGTGGATTTACAACTAAGTTGTCTAATACAACATTGAGAATTGAACATTGACCACTTTGTGCGGTACAAATGAATGAATATCTCCTGCTTCAAACACTTTCTCATTATGAAAACTAAACTATCTATAGATAACAAATTATTAAATTTAATTAAAAGTTTAATTAAAACATTTTACAATTATTTTTATGATTACAGTTTTTAATGTGAAATTAAATTCTTTTATTACACTTTGAAGTTATTTGCGCGCTATTTTCAAGTTCAAACGGATAAGTGAAATGTGATTATATACATACATATCCTTTGTGTTATTCCTTTCCTTCTTCCTTGCCTACTCTCTCCCTCTTCCCGCAACACATTCTTTTGAGTTTTATAAATATAATTTTCTTTGCGTATATTTTTGTAATGCTTTTTTCTTTCCTTCTGCATCAAATCAAACATTCTAGACACAGTAACAGTACGGAGAAACAAAAAATGTTCTTACTTACCAATACACTAAGAAATTAGTAGTTATAGTAATAATAATAATATTAGTAAATGGAATCTGTAAAACAAAAGGTGGTGTCCACAGTAGGAGAAAGAGATGGAGGGAGAGAATTCGCGAAACAAAAACTTGTTAACTTGAAACAAACAAAGTTAAAGAAATCAGACAAAAATATAAAATTTAATTTTAAGCAGTAACAATAAGAATAAAGAAAACAACACTTTCTACTAGTAATATAGTAGTAGTAGTACAACTGTTATTATTATTTCTCCCCTTCTTTTGGTAGAATTTTTCCGGTTCAACATCAGTTTTGACAATCTAAAATCCTGTAGATTTTGAGAAAAACAAAGGAGGCAATATATGTATATATTCATGTAAAACAGTAGTAAAGTCAGTCATAACAGTAGTAATTATTATTAAGGCCTCATTCTTACTGTCTACCATAGACAGCCTGATTATTTCTGCACTTTTCAGTGACGTTGTGGGTTACTTTTGTCGAACATCTCTAGTCAATTGAGGAGAATTTGTTGAATTAGAGGAATGTGATAAAAAACAGCATAACAATATATTGTGAGAATACAAAAAGGTAGATAGTTGAGTAGAGTTTTTAGTAGTATTTGTATGTGTGTATGAATGTATGTAGGTATATGTAAACATGTATCCAGGATAAGATTAAGTGTGCATAAATGACTAACGCTCACACTCACGCTGACACGCCAGACACAAACACACACACACTTGTGTATATATATTCATTTGAACTGACAATTCTCAATGTAATAATAATAATAATAATAATCTTATTTCCACCATTAAAGAAATCATGAATTTTGTTATTGCTCATGAAGAAAAAACTATGATAAGGCAGGGGAGGGTGGGGACTAGAAGTAGGCAGTTAGAAAACTGGAACAATTACAGGGAAAGACAGAGAAATCTTAAAGGAGGATACCAATATCAAACAAATTCTTCTTTGTAGATACTTTTGTTGTCCCTTTTTTGGTCTAGAAAAAATGGGAGGGTGTAACAAAAGAATGTTTTGTTATAATAGTAATAATAATCATAAAAGTACAACAAAAGAACGGAAAACCTGGAAAGCTTGTACTTTTATGCTTGGTTGCCATGGTAATTATCCGATTACTATCTTGATCACCATTAGTTACTGTTTCATATGCGTATAATATCTGTTTGTGTACTTTTTTTCTCCTTCTGAATAGTCTAAAACTTTAGAAATATGACCACATTACAAAAAAAATATGTATATATTTGTAATGACAAACACTAGCTACAATAAAAATAAAAATAATAATAATAATTAAGAATAGTAGTTTTCATTTTTATGAGCATTTCAAATTCAACAAGGTGTATCTTGGCTACAATGGGATATTCACCCAACAGATACGTATAGAGATAGAGAAGAGACAGGGAAGAACGCAGAGAGAGAAAGACTGTGTTGTGTATAGGCCTGTCTATTTCAGTTGCTTTCGTTACATATAAATGTGCATACATATAATCAAGCCCAAAATTAGATCTGAATATTTGATTAGACTAATTTCGTGTGTTTCTATTTTGTATTTCTCTTCATTAAAGTGTTGTTTTGTTTTGCTTTTCCAATATTTTGTCTGCTTAAGTGAACGCGCGTAATTCTAATTAATTTAAACTAAAGAATTAAGTGATAAGTGGATAGTAAACAAGAGAGACTTAATGGCCTTATTCTTGTTTCCTGTATGATCAGACTACAGTGAAGCAACTATGATTGTATACCACTCACTCACTCACTCACTCACTCACTCACTCACTCACTCACTCACTCACTCACTCACTCACTCACTCACTCACTCACTCACTCACTCACTCACTCACTCACTCACTCACTCACTCACTCACTCACTCACTCACTCACTCACTCATTCACTCGCTCACTCACTCGCTTACTCACTCACTCACTCACTCACTCACTCACTCACTCATTCACTCGCTCACTCACTCGCTTACTCACTCACTCACTCATTCACTCGCTCACTCACTTACTCACTCACTCGCTTACTCACTCACTCATTCACTCGCTCACTCACTCGCTTACTCACTCACTCACTCACTCATTCACTCGCTCACTCACTTACTCACTCACTCACTCACTCACTCGCTCACTCACTCGCTTACTCACTCACTCACTCACTCACTCATTCACTCACCGGTGGTGTTTGCTTACTAGCCATATCAAAGTGCCAGCTGAAATGATCTGATCTGCTTGATACGGAAAATGGTAATCAAGAAATCAAGTATCAGTATGTTAAGATGTACATTACTGATTAATCGATATAAGCAGTTAGTTAGATACCGTTCACATCAGCTAGTAGGCCTCGATGACCTATTAGATTTAAGTGGCCTAAACACTAGACAGTTAGTTTGCTGGTGTTCGTGACGAACTCCTCAGCGGTGTACTTGAGATGATTAACCTCAGAGAACGAAGTCAGTTCAAACCATTGGAATTCTAGCTAGATAATATTAGATGGTTGGAGGCTATCGACCATAGAAAGCCTTGCATGATCTAGGTTTCGTGCTAGTTGGCACTCACCAGTCAGCAAGGCGTACCTGCAACCTTGAAGGAACTCATGTCCCTTCTGAAATTCTGATAGAATTCAGTCTGCACCAAAGAGAGGACTAGACGCATCACACTAGTTACTAGTGTCAAATAAAAAAATCTCGCTAGATAACACTACTCTTTAACATGATTGGTATCCAACTTACTACTCATACTAGTCAATAAATCAGTAATATATATCATTGCTTCAATTCGTTTGTTCTCTTAACTGTCATTTATGGTAGCAATCAGTGCAGATATTGTTATCAGAGTGCTTACAGTTTGATGAAAGGAATTGAAGAGATTTCTCATTTTGGACCATGTAATTTACAAATTACGACTTTGATTACAGCTATCAAAAGTATTGGCTAAATGATCTACGAGTGCACCTTGTAACCAGAAAGTCCTAGGTTCGAGACCCGGTGGGTGCGTGCTGTGAAGAGTCCCACAGTAGGACAAGATAGTTATCCATTGCTCCCTGGTTTTCCAATGATTCTCTGAATGACCTCGAGTTGTGGTCAAACTTCTGACCAATCAAATCCATTCAAACTAACATTTGATAATTCTCACTTGAGTAGAAAACAGAAGTTTTTAAAGTCAATATTTTTTGCGTTTATTTTTCGTAGGAAAATGTAAAGTATGAAATTTTTTTTGAATATTTGTTGTGTTTTAAGATAATTCAAAAATTAATAATAATTTAATTGCTGGATGGTGACTATCAGTGGAATCTACGATAACGCATTTCGTCCTATTGGGGATTAGTTATCTGGATGTACCTGCATTCCTCAGTGAGTAAAGATGTCCTCACTGAGACTCGAATCCAGTCCCTACAGTTTCAAACTCCAAACCTTTATCCAGCAGACCACCTGGGCGACGAGAGTCACCTCTTGTGCAACGTGTCATATTAATCATTTAATTGAATTTCAGATTTTCCCGTCGATTGATTGGACCGAAGTGCTCGGTCTCAGGTTGACATGTTGGCTTCTTGAGCAGATGCTTCGACGATGTTGACGACGAATTAAATAATTAATTTGACCCGTTGCACAAGGAGGTGGCTCTCGTCGCTCAAGTGGTCTAGTGGATAACGCTTTGGCGTTTGAAACTATGGGCACTGGGTCCGAGCCTCGGTGAGAAGATCATCACTCACTGAGGAATGCAGGTACATCCAGATGACGGGTCTCAAATGGAACGCAATGTGCATCCTGGATTCCACTGCTAGTCATCACCCACCAATTAAATTCCAATTACATGCTCAGACATCGTCGAAGCACCTGCACAAGAAGCCGACATGTCAACCTGAGACCGAGCACTTCGGTTCAATCAATCGACGGAAAAATCTATTCAATTCAATAATTAATAATAATTCTTTTGCAATGCAAATATTATCCTGTATTTTTCATCAGGTTATATTATAAAGCGGTCAGTTGTTTTAATTTGTACTTTCTCTAACTTGTTAGATAGTTGGCAGGAGGCCCAGCCTGACCTAGGTTTTCGCTTGTTGGCACTGGTCAGCAAGGCATATATGAAATCTTTAAAGAACTCAAATCCCTTCTAAGATTCGAACCCTGGTCATCCAGTGCTACAGTCACAGACGTTACCCCTGAGCTATTGGGGCCTCCGATTTACCTTCTGTAGGATTTTAATGAACGCTTTGATTGGATACACTAATGTCATACGTGTCCAATGAAAGTAAAAATAACTTATATACATAAACCAGTCAAACAGTTGAAAAAATCATTTAAAGGCAAATCGAAGTATGCCAAAGTAATTCCTATGCTGAATATTAGTTTTTTTAAAGGGATGTTTTAATTTAAATTGACCAAATTAGGTTAAAAGTAATGATGTCCTCCTGATTTGTTCAGGTGACAATCTGTTAAATATGCTGCCAACTTATTTGTACTACAGAAGCTCTCGCCAATATGCATGGAAAAGCCGGAGCTATGGGTTCGAAAGAAACTAGTCCAAAGTGTATATTTACCATGGATCTCGTTCAGTTTGACTCTTTAGTTTTCGTTTTTTTATTTCTTCATTCCCCCTCATTTCTTGCCATTCCAGTTATAAAACCTATTCCAATTTGTCCTCATGCTCATCCCTTTTGCGCCTGTATTCTTTAGAAAAAGCCAGTTTACAGCTGTTTTCCAATCCTGTGTAATTTTATTTCTAAGCCCCTTGTAATCTTGATTCACATCTTCGAACTTCCATGTCAAGTTGAAAATTATTATCATCTTTAATCTCCTTTTTTTATTGTACAGAGTTAAGTAATAATTGTAACTGTGTAAACTTATGTATATAAGTGCGATTGCGAATGAAATCGCCGGGATGATATCTTTGCTGAATTTCTTGTTCTTTTCTCACTGAATGCATCAAAAGTCGTCAGATACCCTTCTCATGTTAACTAAAACTGTGCATACAAATTTACGTGTATCTGCGGGAGCAGATACAACATTGAAAGAACAGAAAGATGGGCACACCTCCGATTTTCTGAACATGTGCCGAAAAGCCTATGGCTCAAGGGAACAAACTCTTATAATAGCACTATTACCAGACATCTCCTCGATATGGGTCATGAGGTGGAAATCGCGAAATCCTTTAAAATTATCAACAGACAAAGGAGTTCGATTCTCCTCAAGTATTTATAAGTTTTAAAAATACAAGTTTCCTAAAGATTGAAGAAATATTTTACTTATAACTATGGAGAGAAGTAGAACTCAGGTTGAGAGATACAGATTGACAGAATTCTAGAATATCGGAGAGTCAGTCTGAAACGATAGAAGTTAGTCAATATGTAAAATTGTGTATCACAGATTTTGGGTTTGATGAAAGTGGATTTTAAGTCATTTCTAAAATTTTATAGAAATTCATGATATTCAAGTATTGATTTGTAGGGATTTGGTTGATTGGTGACAGGATTTCATTATGAGCTGACGCTGGCTAGAGAACCATTGGAAAACCTGGGAGTACTGAGAATTCACGGGCCACTGGATCGGGTCCCAGTGGCTTAATGGTATGCGAGCTTGCCTTGTAATTGGAAGGTCCTGGGTTCGAACCCCGGTGGGTGCGTACTGATGAAGAGTCCCAAACTGGGGCGAAACAGATGTCCAGTACTCCCAGGTTTTCCAATGGTTCTCTAACCAATGTCAGCTAATGATGAAATCCTGTCACAAATTCATGATACTTTTGACTGCTGAAATTGAAGTGTCTAGTTCTGAAGCCTTCGAGTTATTCAAGCATATTGGAATATGCTACAAGAACTGCCGTCTCTAATCCTCACATCCAGTATTTAAACAATGAAATTTTA
Organism: Trichobilharzia szidati; assembly: GCA_944472155.2. NCBI lineage: Eukaryota > Metazoa > Platyhelminthes > Trematoda > Strigeidida > Schistosomatidae > Trichobilharzia > Trichobilharzia szidati. The sequence goes on along the minus strand of OX235274.1, from coordinate 93,534,439 downwards.
ATGGTAGTTTAACTATTGATCAATGAAAACAGGCGATTCCACCTAGTTTTATTTATTTTAAACTAGATATACATTATGCAGATCAGTTTTGGGTGGGTAGAATGATGATAAAATACAAAAGGCTGCATACCTTTCATCTAAATCACAAATGATTTATATTATTTATTTATTGAATCTTAATGAAATACTAATCTGATTATTTCATTATTTAAGAGCGATATTTTGATCTCCAGAATGGTAGGCATCTATTTTTCCAATTCACAGTGCACCGTAATGGCGAGTCACCTACTGGCATGATGGCCATATTACAAGCTTGACTGATAGAATTCAGTTTGCACCGAAGATAGGACTAGATACATGACACTAGTAACTGACTAGTGTCCAATCAAAAAAATATCCACTGCAGTCCTACAGGAGGTCAATCGCGAGCCTGAATAGCTCAGTGGTAACGTCTCTGAATGGAGGCAGCACTGGGTAACGCGGGTTCGAATCTCAGAAGGGACATGAGTCCCTCCGACGTTGCAGTTTCCATTAACAGTTCGATATTGAACCATCTGGTGCAAACCGGCCAAAGAGCCAGGGTTGAAGAATCCTTCTCTATCATCTACCGGGATACAAATAAATTGCCAAAATCATCGAAGCATCGCATACTCCAAACAGGAGAGGCTATTGCAATTCGCCTCAAACAATCAGTGCTCTGTGTTGAAAAGAAGCAAGTCCAGCCCGTACTACTGCCCTCGCCTTCAGTAGAAACTATAAACTCATGCATTTGTAATATTATCCTTCCTAATTTTTCTGACATTCAGCTTATTTTATGTTGATGCTATTGAACTGTAATCTATCTACCAATATTATTGATTCGATGTTATTTAAACAACATTAATGTTGTTCATAACACTAATTCATTCATTCACTATAATGTATATATAACTGTAGAGCCTGATGATGAATTTATCGAAAAGAGTACTGTTTGTTCAGTATCCATTCTTTTGAAAATTTTCAATAAGTTTTTGTTTGTTCCCTTCCCAGAATTCTAAGTTGTTCATTTTTTCTGGAAATCTAATCTTCAGTGTTCAGGCACTGACCTCATCTGGTGACGGAGATTTGAAGCTTGTTGAAAATGGATTTCATGACGTACTAAGTCTCGGAATCATATAGAAATAGTGAATAGCTTGACTTTAGTGTTGAAAATCCGAATCTTGTTCTTTATACTGAGTGCAGGTGATTTCTACACTCATTTCAGAGTGATAAAGGTCTGTTTCGCTTTTCGAATCCTGCTTTTCATATTCCCATTTTTGTCGCCTGTTGTGGAAAGGATGCTACTTAGATAAGTGAAAGAAGTTACCTCCTTCAAATTCCTCCTGTTGATAGTGATTGGTGCTTGTTATTGTTGGTTAGGTACTTTCATCATCTCTCTTTAATTTTTCTTTTATTCCTTCACTTTCCCAGTGAAACATAGGGCTTCAAGCTAGAGGCTTGCCTCATGCCCAACCTGACCAACTTTATATCTGGCTTAGCAAGGTAAAGGAGTGCGTCTGTGGCCGGGGATCGAACCCCGGACCATGTGTGTGGTACGCGTTTCGTCCTATTTTGGACTCGTCATCTGGATGTACCTGCATTCCACAGTCAGTGATGATGTTCTCACCTAGGCTCGAACCCAGTGCCCATCTGGGATTCTACTGCTAGTCACCATCCACAGATTAAATACTAATTAAATGCCTAGACATCGTCGAAGCATCTTCACAAGAAGCCGACATGTCAACCTGAGACCGAGCACTTCGGTCCAATCAATCGATGGGAAAATCTAAAATCCAGTTAAACAAGAGGTGGCTCTCGTCGCCCAAGTGGTCTAGTGGATAACGCTTCGGCGTTTGAAACTATTGGCACTGGGTTCAAGCCTTGGTTGGAACATCATCACTCACTGTAGAATGCAGGTACATCCAGATGACGAGTCTCAAATAGGACTAAACGGGCATCCTGGATTCCACTGCTAGTCACCATCCACCAATGGGATTCTAATAGTTTAACATAGACAGATTAAAGCTATGAAAGAAGGAGTGACTGAACAGACTTTTTTCGGTGTTTCTTTGAAAGAAGGGGCTATGGAAATAAGGTGACCATTATCAACTATCTTCTTATAGCCGCCATTTCACCTCCGATTTATCATGTAGGATAGCGTTATTGAACCTTCTTGGATAAAAATCGTGTGAAACGATCGATATACCTAGCTCCACAGGAGCAGGTGAAACAAATTCATGTACAGTTGGTCAAGTGTGGAATCTTGTCCTTCAGGTCAACTAGACGACACTATTCTCAGTTATGCTGCGTAGAATTTTCTTGCCAGGGACTGTGAGATCCTTCTTTTAAGGATGCTGGCAGCTATGCCATATTTGAATTCACGATTCATATACAGCATTATCTTGGTTAAAGAGATTAAATCACATTTCAAAAGTTCTAACTGTGTGTCCTTGTCCGTAAAGTGTGGCGGGATTCCACTTTCCATTAAGATTTCTCTTGGATGATCTAACACTTCCATCATAGTATCAGGCCTTTCACGAAATAGAACCTTAGTTTGAAGAAAACCACAGTGTAAGCATCCACAAAATTATTAATTTCGAAACTTCGCACCCTGGGGGACACTTTATTCCAGAATTAAATAAATGCACTCACACGAGATATCGTGTAATAACAGAAATTATTTGAAACGATTTTCCTTGAAGGCCACTACCAAAATATCAAAAATGAGATGAACTACTCAATAAATTGTAAGTAATATACATTATACACACAATTTAAAAGAAAACAAAACACGTAGTTCCCTATAGTTGGTTTGTTAGGATTAGTTTTGTTTTTTACGAGTTGATCACGGATTAAAATCAGTTAGAGAACCATTGAAAACCAGGGAGTACTGGACGGCTGTTTCACCCTAGTTTGGGAATCATCGGCAGCACGCTAAATAGCGAGTTTATAGGAGTTAGAATTCATGGGCTGGCCATTGAATCGGGTCCCAGTGGCCTTGCAAACGGAAGGTCCTGGGTTCGAACCATGGTTTTGGATGCGTAATGCCAGTGATTCCCAAACAAGGATGAAACAGCTGTCTAGTAATCCATGTGGATGGTTTTCAATGGTTCTCTAACTCATATCGGTCCGTGATCAACTCGTAAAACACAAAACACGTAGTTCCACGAAGAGTATCTACTCATCAGAAAGAAGCTTTATCCCTTGGACTTAGATTTTGTGTTCCTCTCAAGCGATTTACGGATTTAGCCATCCATGCTGAGTTTGAAAACTTATTTGTGTATGTGTAGACATTAGGTTTGTCCGATAAGAATTAAAGTAAATTGGGGTTATTGTTGTCAAGACATTTCAAGAATGTGGTTAGTCGTCAAATTGTAACCAGGCAGAGGGGTGAAGATTGGTCAGAGGGTAGTAGTGATGTGTTGTCAAAATACATATTTACTGACACAAAAGTAGTTGAATAGGCGCAATACAGTTACGTAATACGATTAAATAGTTTAATGAGTGAGTTGTGATTAGGATGCACATAGAAACAGAGGAAAATATGGAGTTATTTAAGAGTTCTAAAAATCACAGATGTTATGAGGAGTTAGAAAAAAAGAAAAAGAACATGCAAACATCAAGTCGGTAGAAGTCAACACGGCTGTTACCATGATGGATAAGTGATTGGATGATTTTCTTTGAATTTTCCGACTGAATGGCTAAAGCTTCAGCAATACAAAGGAGACGAAAGCGTATTGCCTTCGGTAAGTTATTCTTCAGTTTGTAGATCAAACAAAAGGTCCGAACGAAACATCACTTGTTTTAAAAAGATTCTTTACTGAATCTCGATTTCAAGGGAGCCTTAGCTTACAACATCCTCAAGAGAAAAATTTCAGCATCTTTGAAAAAATAATTATTCGCAGCAACGCTAAGAGTAGTGATCTCCAGTCGTCCACTGATCTGCAGAAGCCTTAAGGACAAGATCCCGCATCTGGCCACTTCTGTGTGCAAATATCAGTTTACTTGTTGCTGTGGATCCAGATACATTGGTCGTTACAAGGACTACTTGTTCTTCATACCGATGCATCACCTATTTTATCAAAATTATCAATAATATGCCACATGGAATTCCTTCAGTTTCATAAAGATGTAACTCAGAAAACAAAGACAATTATACAAAATAAGTTGAAGAGTTCAACTGGTGATCGAAACCGCGTAGATCTTTTTCCAGTGGATCCTGATGAATATGTTACAAATCTTTCTGATGTTACTCTATCTACTCATCAGAAGGAAGCTTTATCTCTTGGACTTAAATTTTTGTGTTCCTCGCTTGCAATTTACGGATTTAGCCATCCATGCTTGAATGAACAACTCAAACCTCTTGCGGCAACAAAAATTAGTATATATAATTCTGATTGTATAGCTAAGTAAATGAGTTCGTCGAAGTGATACTCTTCTCGGAACTAAGTGTTCTATTTTCATTAATATCTGAATGGGGATTATTCACGACAATTTTAAAACTCTTGAAAACATCTGTAGATTTTTGCAGTGAAATCCGGGTGTAAATAAATGCAAATGTGTCTATCTTTTTTTGTTTAAATCATTTTGATTGTAAGTTGTTGTTATGTTAATTTCATGTGAATAGCCTGAAAGTTCCAGTTTTAATTCCCGGGAAGGAGGGGATGGTGTAAATGTGGGCCTACTGCTGATGTTTCCCGAAATAGGAAGAAATATAAGTCTCCAGACAGTGGATGATATGGATTAACCGGAATAATTTGAGCGCCAAGTCAGATGCAGTCATCACAAATTACATGAAAGGATCCCAGTGTGTCTGAAAAACAATCAAAACAAGATTTTTATGAACGTTTTGCTGTGTAGGCCACAGCTTCTTCAGCAGAACTACTCGGATTTTATTAACCATCAAAATATATACTCAACAATTACATAAATTGTTTCGTCCTAGCTGCCCATTACTCCCAGGTTTTCCAGTGGTTCTCTTACTGATGTCAGCTCATGATGAAATCTTCTAACGTCAAATTGTTATAGGTGTATATTTGTCTGTATGTGTGTGTATGTTGTTAGTTATTAAAAAAAACACCGATTCATATATAAAAAACATGGTATTATTTTTACAGAGTTGTCAACATAGGATTGAATATTTTTTTGTCTTTTCCCACCTGTTTTGCCATATTAAAGTCTGCCATATTGGCGATAAATCTAACCCTTCTCTCCAAATATGCAAGGCTTCAGCAGTTAACAATTCTTTAAATAAATGTAAGCCTTTTTCTAGAATTTTGAAATTGTTGAAATCTATCTAACGTCCTCTTTCTATGGCACGCATTGTTATAGGTGATATTTTTGAAGAATCTTTAATTCTACTTCATTTCTAGGCGGACTTCTCATGTACAGCCTGTGTTCATTCACTATAACCTTCACCTATATACTGCTTTCCACTATATAGCAAGCCTCACATTCTGAACGCTTCATCCTATACACACAGTTTTGTATCATTCTGGGCAAACATATCTTTGACATTAAGCAAAGCTTTCTCTAAAGAATTAGAGGGAATGAAATAGACTTTAGTATTATATGAGGCAAGTTGTTCAGCCGTGTCCTTTCGATATTGAACTGCTTTCGTAGATACTCGAGATTTTTCAATTTTCTTTTCCCTCTCTCACTTTCTGTTGAAAATTTTCAATCAGAACTTCTTTTATATTCGAAATCTCTTTCTCCCTATCATCACTGCTGTTATAGTGTTTCTAGCTCTGTTCACGAGATTTAAAGTTACTAAAACTTTCATTCTTATTGGATGATCCGATTGTAAATTAAAATATTTGTTTGAATGTGTTGGTTTCGTGTATATAGTGAACTTTAGTTTTCCGTCAGTTTATCTTTTTACAAGACAATCCAGAAAGTGTAGAGTCCCCTCGTCCAGATCTACTTCACCAGTAAACTTTATATATTTTGAGATTAGGTTAAGTTGTGTTAGAGAGTTTTCTTTCTCACCTTTCTTAATAATGATAAATGTGTCAGCTAGATATCTGTACCATGTTTTAAGATGAAAAATAAAACTTATCAGTGCTTTTTTTTCAAGACCTTTTGTGTAAAGACTTGCGACATCTGGAGATATTTTTGATTGCACACTAGTCAGTAACTAGTGTAATGTGTCTAGTCCTATCTTCGGTGCAGACTGAATTCTATCAGTCATGTTTGCAATGTGGCCACCATGCTAGGTGGCTCCCCATTACGGCGCACTGTGAATTGTTGGTATTAGATGGTTGGAGGCAATCGGCAGGAAGCCTTGGACCTAGGTTTCGTGCTAGTTGGCACTCATCAGCAAGGCGTATCTGCAACCTTGAATATCCAATGCAGTCCTACAGGAGGTCAGTTGCGAGCCCGAATAGCTCAGTGGTAACGTCTCTGACTGCAGCCCACTGGATGACGCTGGTTCGAATCTCAGAAGGGACATGAGTTCCTTCAAGTTTGCAGATACGCCTTGCTGATGAGTGCCAACTAGCACGAAACCTAGGTCAGGCAAGGCTTCCTGTGACCGATTGCATCCAACCATCTAATACCAACATCTGGAGATGCTGGTGTACACAATATGGAATGAAGTGATTGTGTTGGTTTGTTTGCAATATCTATTTACAGTGTTTTTGGTATTCTGGCCGTGATTCCAGAAACATTCTTTATATAAAGGGTAGGAAAAATTTTTTTGTAGTTGCTGAGAATGCATTCTTGCTGATAGTTTAATGCGAGTTTAGACATTTTGTTAATGAAATCACAAGGGTGTCAGTTTTTTTGATGACGGTTATTAGGTACTTCTATACTATTCTTCAGAGGACTAGAGTCCTGAAGGGTGTTCTAGCTGTTTCATTTTAATTAAATATTTTGGAGTAACAAGACAATTTCAAACCAAATTTTGGTGTGTAAAATGGTTCTACTTACTTTCTAATAAGTAGCTTAACTGTCTCAAAGAAAAAAGAGATAGTGATACTATAGTGAGAATTCAATTGGTTCGAAAAAGACAATGTTTGTATATCGTATTCCTCTTGCTACGTTTGATTAGTTACATAAAACTCTCATTTCCCTGGTGTTTCTGGTCAGGAAGTTGTAGAACATATTGTAATTAGTTTACCTTCGAACACTGAATCTGTGTATATAATCTTGTTGACTGATAATACCTATAACTAACTGTTTGGCATTTTGTGACTGCTTAACACTAACTAATATCTGTTGGATTTACATAACCAAGTTGACCCAAGTCAGTGAGTCTATGGTTTTCATATCATTTTTCTTAACTGTTTTTGACAGTGATACTAATGCTACGGTTTTTTTCTTGTTGTCGTCGCTGCCCTTCCTGTTGTGAATTTTTTATTTTCCTTTTGCTAGTGTTGTTCTGATTGCTTCATTCCTTGTTTTCTTGATTCTAAGGGGAGCATCAGATAAAGTCGCTCCTTTGTAAACTACATATATATATACATGTAACAACCTCCTTCTCAGGCGTGAGGCTAGTGACCCCACCCTGTAAACAAAACTGCTACAGGAACTTCAGTACGATGAATCTCCTTGAGACAAAAGAAAGAGCCTGTTTGGGGACACTGAACGTCCGCACCATGTATGAGACTGGTAAAGCTGTCCAGGTTGCAAACGAGATGAAAAGATATAGTATTCAGGTACTGAGAATATGCGAAAGCAGATGAAATGTGAGTGGACTCACCCAATTGTCAACGGAAGAGTCAATGATCTACCCCGGTCACTCAGAAGACAACAACAAGCATATCGAGAGTGTGGCTATCATGATGTCACCAACGACAACGAAGAACCTGATACAATGGGAGGCGGTCTCGCCTAGGATAATGACCGCCAGATTCAACTCAAAAGGAAGGAAAGTGTCAATTATACAATGCTATGCACCCACAAACAACTCAGACCTCGAAAAGAAAGGAGAGTTCTACAGACGACAATGGACAATAATCCAGTCGGTGACATTAAAATACTAATGGAAGACATGAACGCTAGGTTGGGACCATACAACACAGGAAGAGAACTCATTATGGGCAGAGAAGCTCTCGGAGAAATGAATAAAAATGGACAACTCTTCGCTGACTTCTGCGCCTTCAATGAACTAGTGATTGGTGGCAGCGTATACATGCACAAGGATATCCACAAGGCTAGCTTGACTGTCTCAAAGAAAAAAGAGATGGTTACATTATAGTGAGAATTTAACTGGTTCGAAAGGGGTAAACGTTTGTGTACCGCATTCCTCTTGCAAAGATTAAGTTTATGTAGGATACGTCCCATCTATACTAGCTATTCATATCCAGAGAATATTTCACACACCTATTCTTGTCCATGAATTTGTAAAGAGTAAAGTAACGGTTCCTAGAGAATAACGTTGTATCATCATTGATTCCATCAGTTTCTTTTTTGCTGAATACAACGCAGTAATAATTAATTAGGAATTATATTATCTGCTGATAATCTTAGAAAATTTGAGGATGTCCACTTCATGATCCGTATTAACAAAATGCCTGACAGTGGGAGTATTAAAAGCATTTGTTCTCTTGAGAAGTAGGTCCTTTTCAGTACATGTTCAGAGAATCGAAGGTGTGCCCTAACTTCTGTTCTTCCAATGTAACTGCTACCATAGATACATGTGAATTTTTACATACAGTTGAATTTTACATCCAAGGGTGCGTGTCAACCTTCGATCTCACTAAAGGGCATATTGTTCGATAGAGGTTCTGGCTATTCCAGCAATATGATCACCCTTACATCAAGTTGTATGAATGTAGGAATTTTGTTCACTGTAAATGGTTTGGCATTAAAATCTCCAGATCCTTCGTACTTGTTACTGGATTTCTAATGGTAACCGTTCTTTTTAAGCACCTTCTAAATATTCAGAAAGTTTTAACATACATAGCTAATAAACTGTCAGTAAATTCGTCACCTGGTTGTGGTAGTTTCAGGTGTAAGAATAAAATTAGCCTACAGCTTTCTTCATTCAACACTGAGCACTGACCTTCACCATTTAAGTCACCATTGGGCCATTTCAGTATGCAGATATCAGTTCGCTTGCTCTTGTGAATTTGAGTACATTGACTGTACGGTGCCTCTGCGTGTAAAATGCATTTGGAAACGCTATCCAGCCTGACTAACAAAAGAAGAACACAAGTGTGTGCATATAATTCAGTAATAGGACCTCTGGTGAACTCAGGATATCCAGCTCATTTCTAAAAGTCCTTCAAGGTCATATAAAAGATCCGATCAAACTTCTCAAAAGAAGTGAAATCAAGGCATCTGGGCATGACTGATGCGGTAGCAAACCAAAAGTTCAAGCCCACGCCATGTATTCAAAAGAAATACTTCCAACTATTGTCTCTACCGTGGTCATCATACAAAGTCATTTCTTTCAATATTGATTATCCAACAGTTTTTCTCCTCCGACCATTATCAAGTTACCAGAATTTACTTCCATTCTATTCACATGAAATATTAACATTGAAACAACACCTCATCAAAATGATTTAAACACAAAAAGGTAGACACATTTGCATTTATTTACACTCGGATTTCACTGAAAAAATCTACAGATATTTTTCAAAGTTTTAAAATTGTCGTGGATAATCCCGATTCAGATATTAATGAATATAGAACACTTAGTTCCGCGAAGAGTATCTTTTCGACGAACTCATTCATTTAGCTGTACAGTCGGAATTACATATTGTTATTTGTGTTGCCGCAAGAGGTTTAAAGTTAGTCATACAAGTTTTCAAACTCAGCATGGATGGCTAAATCCGTAAATTGCATGTGGGGAACACAAAAATTGAAGTCAAAGGGATAAAGCTTCTTTCTGATGAGTAGATAGAGTAACATAAGAAAGATATGTAACAGATTTATCAGGATTCACCGAAAAAATACCTACGTGGTTTCGATCACCAATTGAACTCTTCAACTTATTTTGCATAATTGTCTTTGTTTTCTGACTAACATCTTTGCGAAGCTGAAGAAATTTCATGTGGTATATTATTGATAATTCGGATAAAATAAGTGACGCATCGGTATGAAGAAAAAGTAGTCCTTGTAACGTTTGTCTAACATTTTCGATATGTGACTTTGTAAGACAAGATTAGAATATACGTGTGGACACACATACATAGGGAGGACTCATCGATCTCTGCAAGTAAGGGCTGACTTCACGGCCTATTCCTAAATGGCTCCAGAAACAAATGGAATCTTCAGAACCCATTAACGGTGAGAACAGGCGACCTAGCTCTTCTATTGCGAAACATATTATAGAGACAGGACATAAAATTGACGTTAACAGATCTTATCCAATCCTCCAGTTTATTTCTGTTTATAATTACATTTTAATCCCTATTTGCAATTTGATTAATGTGAGTCTTGACCGGAGATAGTTCTAGAACTTTCTCACCCATTTAATAAAAATACACAATTGTACAGCATTGTTGATGACTTTGTCGAAAATAAAATTTCCTTCCCTGCAACTGTCTTTTTAATATTTCTTATCGACTGGTTAGGCTGAAGGTTCGTAGTCAAGCGTCTATGACATTTAGTTCGGTTTTTCCTGCATACAAAGCAGGCATGAAGGCTCTACATTTCTGATCCCGAAATATATTTTATATAATGAATTACCAGTTCATTGTTTTGATTTGGTTTAAGTAGGGCAAGTACATCTGCATATTGCTTATCTTGAGTACCCGTCGACATCCTTCATTTTCTGAACTAGTGGGTGTTAGCCGTAAAGTTCTAATTGATGCAGCCCATGAGATACTGATTATTTACTTGTGTTTAAATTTTCGTGGATGTGTAAACGATAAATAGGTGAAGTTCAACAATAACGTCCCAGGAGTATGAACGCTCCAATGACCTTGAACGCATGCTAGTCGCTGGCTGACGGCACCTGTCATTATCATTCCTGAAATATGGGCGCTATTCACCAACTTAGGAGCAAATTTCACCCAGATCACGTTTATAAGTAGTGTTTGGACAATGTGTTAATAGCTCATTAGGGTTAAGGTTAGGTTTACGGTTAGGACTAAGGATAGATTTAGAGTTGATGTCATTTATTTCTTAGTTTTTTTTTATCCACATTCTCCTGGTAAGTAGTCGTCCACTCTCTTACTGCGAACTGTAGTAATTCAACCGAGAGATTTTGGGGAAGACTGCACAACAGGATAAGAGAGATAAACGCCTCACTTAAACAGCTCATATTTAGTCACCTCGGTGAATACATGTACAGAAACTGCTTTAACTTAGGAACTGAAATTCCTCATTATAACTTGGACGTATTTTTAAGTCATATCAAAGAAAGATAACCTGTTTAATGTGTTTTCATGCATTTACTTGTAAATATACGTCATTTTTTGTGCAAAAACCCCTCATTTTTATGATTGGTCAGCTGAAGGTAACTCGTGCGTTCTCATCCTTAGGGATACTCTGTATTGTGGATAAGAAAGGTTGTTGTTGTTGCAGTTAACTCTAACTTCTGTGTGTACTTCAGTGTGAGAAATATATTTCCAAGTGATCAGTGGGCTATAGGGTCATCATGCTTCAATGTGTATTATAGCCAAAATAGAAAACACCCAACAAACACAGCGTACACTCAGTTATAACACTGGGGTTATAGCATAATTTTATAATAGAATAATTTCTGATAATCTAACCATTGAGGCTACCAGCTAGTCAGTCGGAACTAATTTACCAGAGTATACCGGTGTGGGTTGTTTGTTCAGTCTGTGTGTGTGTGTGTGTGCGAAAGTGAAGCTAATTCTCAATTTGTAACCATCCCCATGAGAGGAAAGAAAACCAGGGTAGAAATCAACATTTTTTGTTTCCATGTAATAGGGCAGAAAATTCTGAGTTTTATTCATCAATTTATGATACTTTATGACCACCCCTAAGACGTCTGAGGGTGATAGGGAGGAGATCGTGTGAGGACGAGATGAGAGACTGTGGACGATCGTGGGGCCAGCTTGAGGTGTATGTACAGAATAAGACAAAGTGGAGGTGTGCTGCTGAAGCCCTATTTTCCACGCAGAACCCAAAAGAACAATAATAATAATATATTATTTATTATTATTTCCTTTAATTCCTAGAGGAACATAGGGCTTCAGCCATGCGTCTCCATTGCGTTCGGTTCTCTGCTGTAGTTTTCACCTGGCTCCAAGTCTGCCCACACGCCTTCAATTCCTCTTCACATGATCTCCTCCAGGTCACCCTTGGACGACCAACTCGTCGCTTCCCTTTTGGGTTCCACTCGAGGGCTTGTCTAGTGATGTCACTTGCTGGTTTCCTCAGAGTGTGTCCAATCCATCTCCATTTCTTCCTGCCTATTTGTTTCACGATCGGTTCCTGGTTGGTTCGCTCCCAGAGATCTTTGTTGCTGATCCTCTCCGGCCATTTGATCTTGAGTATTGAGCGAAGGCATTTGTTAATGAAGGTCTGTAGCTTGTTTGAGCTGCTCTTTGTGACACGCCAAGTCTCTGATCCGTATAGTAGTACTGACTTCACATTGGAGTTGAATATCCGGATCTTATTTTTGACGCTGAATGCTGTTGACCTCCACATAGACTTGAGAGAAATGAAAACTTGTCTTGCTTTTCCGATTCTGGCTTTGATATCCTCGTCAGTTCCTCCTGTAGTTGAGACGATGCTTCCCAGGTAGGTGAAAGAAGTTGTTTCCTTCAGGTTCCTCCCATTTATGCTGATTGTTGTCGGTTGTTGCTGTTGATGTTGGCCAGGAATCTTCATTACCTCTGTTTTGTCTATGTTCACTTGAAGTCCTATCTTTGCTGCTTCTTCTGCCAATTTGTTGCTTTTCACTTGCATATCTTCCAGTTTGTGGGAAATCAGACATATATCATCGGCGAAATCCAAATCCTCCAAGGCTTTTGTGTCGGTTCATTTTGTGCCTGTTCCCTCGTTGGTTGCCGTTGTCTGTCGCATTATCCAATCAACTGCAATCAGGAAGATCATTGGTGACAGTAGACAGCCTTGTCTCACTCCCGTCCTCACTTCGAAGGATTCTGTGAGCCTCCCGTTGTGGATTACTTGGCATGCAGCGTTGTCATACAGCTGTTGGATGAGATGTATAATTGTCGGCGGCACCCCGTAGTAGCGAAGTAGTTGCCAAATCACCTCTCGATCGACGCTGTCGAAGGCTTTCTCAAAATCGATGAAGTTGAGATAGGGAGGTGACTGCCATTCCAAACTTTGTTCAATGATAATCCGTAGGGTGGCGATTTGGTCAATGCATGACTTGTTCCTCCTGAATCCGGCCTGTTCCGGACGAAGTTTTTCATCTAGGGCTTGTTTAATTCTCTCCAGGATGATGCGACATAGTATCTTGCTTGGAATGGACAGAAGCATAATTCCACGCCAGTTTTTACATTGACTCAAATCTCCTTTCTTTGGCAGTTTGAATAAGTATCCGTTCTTCCAATCCTCGGGTACTTTGCCCTCTTTCCACACCTTCTCTAGTAGTGGCGTCATCAAGTCCGCTGTTGTCTCTGGGTCTATTTTCAAAGCTTCTGCTGGGATTCCATCTGGTCCTGGCGCTTTCCCAGCTTTTAGCATCTTGATGGCATTCAGGACTTGGGATTTCGTCGGAGGGTCGATGTTCATTGGTAGTTCTGCTTCCGTTGTTGGTATTGTTGGACGCGTTGTAGGTGGCGGACGATTTAGAAGTCTTTTGAAGTGTTCAGCCCAGTGCTTCCTCTGTTCCACCTCTTTGGTGATTGACTTTCCATTGTCGTCCTTTATTGGCTTAATCTGTGTCGAACTTTTGCCCGAAAGGTGCCTAGTTGTTTGGTATAGTGTAGCGAGGTCTCCTTTGCCTGCAGCTTGTTCTGCTTCGTTTGCCATGGTTTCACAATATTTTCTTTTGTCTTCCCTGGCACTTTTCTTCACTCTTTTGTTCAGTGCATTGTAGCTTGCATTCAACTCCTGTTTCTGTTGCTCGTCAGTGCACTGGATAATCTTTTGTTTCGCCACCCTTCTCTCTTCTATTAGTTTCCAAGTGTCCGTAGAGAGCCACTGTTTGTCCTGTCTCTTTTTTCTGCCTAGGACTTCCATGCAGGTTTGACTCCACACCGTTTTCAATTTGTTCCAGTGCTTTTCGACGCTGACCTTTTCGTTGGTGTTGATTTGTGTCTCGGCTTTTTCCCTTATGTTTGCAATGAAGATGTCCTTTGTAGCCTGGTCCTTCAGCTTTTGAGTGTTGAACTTGGCTTGTGGTCTATCTGCAGCTCCTGTTTCCCTGAAAGCTTTTAATTTGATTTGGATTGTCCCTTGTACGAGGTAGTGGTCTGAGCCAACGTCTGCTCCTCTTCTTGCTCTTGTGTCCAGTAGGCTGCGTCTCCACTTCCTCGATATTGTGATAAAGTCAATTTGGTTTTTGGTTCGCCCGTCTGGTGACACCCATGTAGCCTTGTGGATATCTCTGTGCTTGTAAACACTGCCACCAATCACTAGTTCGTTGAAGGCGCAGAAGTCGGCGAAGAGTTCTCCGTTTTCATTCATTTCTCCAAGAGCTTCTCTACCCATGATGAGTTCTCTTCCTGTATTGTCTGGTCCCAGTTTGGCGTTCATATCTCCTATTAGTATTTTAATGTCGCCAGCTGGAGTATTGTCTATTGCTGCCTGTAGTTGTCTGTAAAATTCTTCTTTCGTTTCGAGGTCTGCGTTGTTGGTGGGTGCATAACATTGGATTATTGACACTTTTCTTCCTTTGGAGTTGAATCTGGCGGTCATTATCCTGGACGAGATCGCTTCCCATTGCATCAGGGCTTTCGTTGCCGTTGGTGACATCATGATAGCCACGCCCTCGGTGTGCGTGTGGTTATCCTCTGGGTGACCGGAGTAGATCACTGGCTCTCCCGTTGATAATTTGGTGAGTCCACTTCCATTCCATCTGCTTTCACATATTCCCAGCACTTGGATTCTGTATCTTTTCATCTCGCTGGCGATCTGGGCAGCTTTGCCAGTCTCGTACATAGTGCGGACATTCCATGTCCCCACACAGACTTTTTCTTTTGTCGCAAGGAGATTGCTCATGGTGAAGTTTCTGTAGCAGGTTTGTTTACAGGGTGGGGTTGCTGGCCTCACGCCTGAGTTTCGTCTTCGGGTACCTGAAATGGAAGAAAGGTTAGTGTTGCGTGACCGCAGAGCCCAGGGGACATCTGCTTGAGGCCGGTCACACGCGGCCTGGTGTGTCTCAGTAGTGTACTTATCACTTCTGCCCTGTGACACGGCAGCAGAAAGCGCGGTCGTTGTTAATCCGGGCCACGGCCGATCCGGCATGATATTTCTTGGATTTGTTGGGTTCATGGGTTTGGATTGATGAATGATGGCGACTAAGTCCAGGTCAAAATAATCCTGTCTGTCTGTTTTCGACATAGAATTTTGCACATATGTGCGGCTGTTCAAGTCGCCACACTCCCCACATGTAGCACACAAAGCAAGAGAAGAAAGTAGGAGAAATGCATATTAGAGACAGTAAACAGAGGTGTGAGACAAAGGAATTGTAATGACGAAGAACAAAACAGTTTCATTGGGAATCATAAGTCACAAGGAGTGGATGCATCTGCGCCAGCCAATGAGAACGATTTTGAGCCATATCACCAATTGTCTCCAGCCATTGGTTTTTACCATCCCGAGGACCCCAACCAGTCAGGAAGTCTACACCTCCTTAACTGGCTGGCTTAGACTAACTGTTGTAGATTTCATTGACTGGTGCCATGTTTTGGTTTGACCGCCGCTAGCTCTTTTCCAGCCTGACCCTATGTCAGCTAACATTGCCCATTGTCGAGGAAGGCGATGGCTAGGCATACGTAGCACATGTCCTAACCATCTCAGTCGATGTAATTTCACAGCCTCGTCGATTGATTTCCCCTCCTTACCTAGCACTCGACGCCTAACCTCAATATTGCTCACCTTATTATACCACTTCACGCGGGAGACAGAACGCAGACACCTATGATCGAATACAGCTAATCTTTTCATGTCTTCCACTCTCAATGGCCAGGTCTCACAGCTAGCCATAAAGTAGGACGGAGCGGACTGATGAGCAGCAGTAAAATAATCCTATTAAACAATGAATCTGACTGCATTTTATAAAACTCCAGACAGAGAATAATAATATTAGCTTTATTCTAGACACTGTTTTTATAGTGTACAGAATTCCCAACCAAATTTATTACTTAACACTTTCTCTTCATCCAACATCTTCAGGTAAAGTAGTCCCTGGTGATAGACTGCATGATGCAATTGAGTCTGACCTGAAGCGCAAACCAATCTCTTATGCTATTTCTTCTTGGTCTCCTTCTAGAGCTACACTACATTTGTTTGAAAGCCAATTAAAAAATACGTACAGTAGTACATTTTGAGACCCAAAAAAGGTACCTGAATAACTGAAGACTTCGACAAGGTTAGTTTTATTTCTCAGACAGTAGCAGTTTGTATTGAAAATCTCAGGAGAAATTATTTTGTGTATTGGCATACATTGCCACCCTCGATGTTGCTTTTCCTCATGTGGTACACATTTCCAGTACTCATGAAAGTAGGAAATACCACTAGAGATCATATTTTAACGAATTAAAACAAAGTAGACAAGAGAAATTTTATGAAATATCATGATGGAGGTTTCAGGTAGCTCAAGTTTTAATCAGACCACCTCATTTCCAGGAACTGACTTTTCATGAACCATACTTAAACATACCAGTTGCCTAAGCTGAAGAAAGTAGGACGTGACATGAACCCGTAATCCACCAACTGCAGACCTGGCTTTTCATTCACAAAGCCATATATTCACTGATAGTATATCGAGACACATTGTCTAAGCTGATTGTTAATTGTTCCTCCGGCTAATTAAAATTTCAGTTCATAAAACAGACAACTCAAAAGTTTGGTTTCACACAGCTCGATATGATTTCAGGATATATACAAGTACTTCTAATCAATATATATATATATATGCGCATTATATTAGAAGTTATTAGAGACCAACCTTTTGGGTACAGTAAGCGTCCTTTGTTGAAATACTATGCTGTACTGTAGATCTAGTAACATCACACACTAGGACCATGCGTGGAACCCAAAAAGGAAGTAACAAGTTAGACATTTGAGAGTGACATGGATATCATGTGAAAAGAAAATGAAATCTTATGGCCACTCATGGAGTCACCTAAGAAAGCTTGCAGAGGACAAAGGGGAATAATAATAATAATTTGCTTTATTCCAAAACAGTACTTGTGATACAGAATGGAATTTTCAGGATTTTTACTACAGTATTGCATCCAGTTAGTACATTATCAATAAATAGAATTCTACATAGATTAAGGAAATCTCAGTTCATTATGACAACAACATATTGGCATGTCGGTAGCAAAGCCAAAGTTGAACAGTGTTTGAAGGTGTTAGAAAAGTAGGTGCTATCATATTTACTGGCGTAAGCGAGAGAAAGAAACAAAGCAGCACATAACGGAAAAGAGAGAGAGAGAAAAAAAGAAAAGAAAGAAAGAAAACGTTGTACCAATAAATGATATGAGTTGGAAAGACGAGGTGCAGTTGTTCTACTGACTATTAAATAAGTTATAGGTATCACGCCTAATGCTTTCTCTATCGCACAGAACAAGAGCCAAGTAGGGTATGGTTGAGTTTTTGTACTTGCTGGTGCGAGCATATAGTTTTCTATATAGGCTTCTGGTTTTGCCTGATGAGATACAAGGGGAGAGTTGTGAGTGAAGAGGGTGGTGTGAGTTAGATAAAATGGATTTGGCCCATTTTTCACATGAGTCCATGTGCTTGTCGACCAGAATATTAACAAGCTGGTTAAGTGGCACATTGCTTACCCTGCTGACAACCTTTAACATCCTGCGTAATATGTTATAGTCTTTCTTCAGTAGCCCTGGAAAAACTAAGGGGGAACAGTAGAGAATAATTGGCAGAATGCGAGAGTTAACGAATTGTAGGAGTAAGGGTTGGGTTATTCCAGAATGTTTTAACTTCTTGATGTATAAGGTAAGACGGAATATTTTCTTAGAAATCGCCAAGATATGAGACGACCAGGAGAGATCAGCAGATAGAATGACACCTAGGTATTTAATTTCCGATTTGGTTTCTATTTCAGTGCCATCTATGTTGCATACCTCGTGAGAGCCAACCAGTTTGTTTAGGTTGGATTTATGCCTAAAGGTGAAATTGACTGTTTGGCATTTGGAGGGGTTTAGGGTAGGGCTGTTTTCCTTGGACCACTGGCTGATTTCTGACAGAAAGCCATTAAGTTTAGAGCAGTCACTGACATTTGACAGGCAAAGATACTGTCAGGTCGTCAGCATATTTGACAAAATTGATGTCATTTGAAGATGGTAAGTCATGTAGAAAGAAAAAGAAGAGAAGTGGGGAGAGTACAGCACCTTGGGGGACACCAGCGTCAGTGAGCACTGCAGAGGGGGATTTACCTTTGTATACGGTGTACTGCATTCTGTTAGAGAAATAGGAATGCAACCAGATTGTGACCCAGGACTCAGTTTTTGTCATAGAGAGCTTATTTAGCAAGAAACATCTAGGTACAGAGTCGAAAGCAGAAGGGAAGTCGAGAAACGTGCAGCGGACGTATTTGGCACCTTTATCTAATGATGAGACGATACTGTTGTGTAAGACGGCTGCAGCGTCTAAAGTGCCCCTACCCTGTCTATAGGTAAATTGTTTGGGGTCTTCAAAGTTTTTAAGGGAGGGTTCAAGTTTAAGAAGTACTAGTTTTTCCAAAAACTTTAGAAACGGGGAAGTAATGGCAGTGGGTCTGAACTTTACGTTCTTGCTATTTCCAGGTTTAGGGACAGGGACAATTTTAATGTCTTTCCATGCAACAGGTACGACATTTTTGGAGAAAGAAGCATTTAGGATGTTAGTTAGTGGAGAACATAAAGCATCTGCACGTTGTTTTAGAACATATGCAGGTATACCATCAGGGCCAAGGCTACGTGAGGGCTTGAGCGTTTTAAGACATTTTAGAACATCGAGGGCATTAAAGTCATGAAAGTTATCAGCTACATGATTGGAGGTGTCATAATGAAGCCCTTTATATTCCACTCGGGACCCAGGGGAACAATAACAATAATATAAGGAGACTGTTTATCTAAAATATATTTTTCAGATTTCATTTAAAATATACTTACAGGGAATATATAATCTAGTTCGTTCTTTTTTAAAATAAGCATGTTTTTTCAAAAGTTTACATTATTACTTCAATGACATTCACCACCTGATTGGTTACTGGTTAAAATTCATTTATAATACTCATTTCTCATTGGATAATTCAACTTTCGCGCCAACTTCTCGCAGTCTTTTGTTTAAATACATCAAAATACAAGGTGAAATAGGAGAAATTCACTTTTACACATTACACATTATGCTTAATCAATATAATTACGTTCCAATTCGAATATTAATTACTATTATTATCATTTTATTTTTTCTCTTATTTGCATTACATCCATTCAAATGGTTTTTAATTAGTCAACAAATGCAATTAACCCCTGGTAGTAGATTATATAATCAATGGTTACAGCCGACAATACCAATTCCAATGCAATTCTATTTTTTTAATCTAACCAATCCATTAGAATTTCAGTCGGGCGGAAAACCAATTTTACAACAATTAGGCCCATATACTTATCATGAGAAACGTTCCAAAGTTAATGTTAAGCATGATGCACAAAATGGAACACTTGAATACAATGAAATTAAACAATATTATTTTGATAAAACTGCATCTATCGGTGATGAAAATGACACAATAACAAGTGTTAATTTAGGCTTTATAGGTATTGCCTCAAAATTATCCTCAATGCCATGGATTATAGATGCTTTAATTGAAATTATTGAACATCATAATAATTATAGCTTGTTTCAGACAAGAACAGTAAAAGAATTATTATGGGGTTATAAAGATGACTTTTTAACGCTATTATCAAATTATTCAATCAGTGTTCCAATGACAGAAATCGGTATATTAATCAATAAGAATAATACACTAAGTGATACTATCCTGATAAATAATGGTGTTAAGAATCAAAATATGTTGGGGAAAATTATTGATTTTCATGGGATGCAAATATTACCTTATTGGAAATCGTTAACAGCGAATATGATCAATGGTTCGGATGGTACATTGTTTCATCCATTTATACAAAAACATGAGAAACTTTATGCATTTGCCAAGGAGATATGTCGTTCAGTAGAATTTGTCTTTGATTCAGAGACTGAAACCAATAATTTACCAGCTTATAAATATACTCTATCAGAGGATACATTCAAGTCAGCGAAGACATGTGAAGCGAATAAAGGATTTTGTTTAAATTGGCCTAACTGTTTCAATGATGGTGTTTTAGATATGTCAACATGTCAACCTAATGCACCGGTGGTTGTTTCACAGGCGCACTTTTTCAATGTACGTCAAAAGAATCTTTAAATATGAATTATTTTTTGTGATATTATTGTAGTTTGTGCTGAGTAAGATAGTGCCGTCATTTATTTCTTTGAGTTCTCATCAGCTGCGTACAGCCCAAAAAATTACTAAGTTTATATGTAGAATAGTGTAGCGGTAAATAATTCCCCAAAATTATTGACCATAGCACACATCACTGAACATTTAAGTCGACTTGTTTAGCTGAAGGCTTCAGGTCAAGCATCCCCTCCATTTGGTACTCCGTCGTGTCACATTCGTGCACGATCACCAGCCAGTTAAGCATTCATCTCGGTCTGCGATTTGGTCCCGAAATATATCTCGTACTTTGGACGATCAACTCTGGTCTTTTGTTTTGCCCTGGTCTACGAGGAACGAATACTAAAGAAGTTGTTGGTATTAGATCTTGCGTTAGTATACTCCGTACAATCCGCGAACGTCGATACCGTCAGCCCAACCGCGAACTTCATCTTTGGTAAATACACAGACAAATCCGGTGAGTTCGTTCCATTTTGTATTTGTTCCTGTACTGTTTTTAAACTTTATATATTCCACCATGAGTGATCCTAGTCCTAAGGTCATTCGTATTCGCTCAACTGCCAAAACCATTCAGCTCGTACCATTTTGGCCAGATAATGCTGAAACGTGATTTCAGATGGCTGAGTCTGAGTTTTGTGAGCATGGGATAACTGATCAACGTTCACAGTTCCTTGCATTTATTCATGCCCTAACGAGGGAATTCAGCAAGTGCTTAACTGTGCAGATGTCGAGTCCAGAGGTAAGTAACTCATACGAGTTGCTCAAAGCATCCCTCCTCAGGAGAAACGTTCTCACGGATCGACAATGTCTGGAAGAATTATTTCGTAACATCGAGTTAGGGGATCAGCCAGCGGTGAGCATGCTGACAAGAATGAGAGAAGTTATTGGCTAACGTCAGTTTGACGAAGGACTTTTCAGAGAACTCTTCTAATCCAAACTGCCACAGTCAGTACAGACTGTACTTGTACTGTTTCTGCAGATAAAATTCTAGAAAAAACCAAACGGCCAATTACTGAAATATGCTCAGTTGCCAAACAGACTTCGAGTAAGGATACTGCAGTGATAGAGTTATGCAACTCCATCCAGCAGATGCTTAGGCCAAACATGCCTTGTAATTCCTCCTATCGTCGTCCGAAGTCCCCTCAACGGTGAAACTCACGTGGTCGATCTAAGTCCAAGGCGCGTTCACTAGAAAACCCTGACTGGTGCTGGTATCACAACACCTACGGCCAGGAAGCAAAATGTTGCCGAAAACAGTTTTAACATAGTTACAAATGTTACTTGATATCAGTCGACAGGAGACTCTTAACTCTGGAATTACAGAAATTACAAACGGTTCAAGCTTAAACGAGAAAGGTAGAGGTTTGTGCGAGAGGTGATTATGATGAAACAATTATCAGGCATCTCATCGACAAGTATCATGAGGTGACTACCATGAAATCCTTTAAAATTACCATTAGACAGAATAGTTCAGTTCCTCTCAAGTTTAGCGAAGCAATCTCTACCAGACGCCTTCAACCTGATTTACGTATTCACTCCTTGTTATAGTGAGTGGATGCCTGTACTCCCTCTCTCCCTCTCTCTCTCACTCGATTACGCAATCTCTGACTTTAACCTCTTCGCCTCCCTCTATAGAGTAACTTTGTCTGTCTTTTGTTTCCACGATAAGAGTTGAACTCACCACGTTGTTACTCACTTTATAGGATACACACAATCTTACTCATTATTTCTCCCTATTACGTAACTCTTTGACCATTTTATCCAAGCCTTTATTTCTCCGTTTAAACTTGAATCTTCTGAACACTGTTTTAATAAGTTTAGAGTCTATCTCCCTTAACATTTGGAGGTATGTTAAAACTGTTCTGTACATAAACTTAATAATTTCTTTAGGCTGTATGTAGATGATGAGAAGCCGACGCAATGAATGATGATATCATTTGATTCCTCACGAACAGCTCTTCTTGTTTTGTATCCTCTAAGCTTTGACATCTGATCACAGAAGTTTTATCATCCTAATTGATATCATCAGAAATAACTTCAAAATGTCGTGCCAGTTGAAGTATTCTTTGAGTCCTAGTGAGTATGTAATTTACATTTGAATATATTTAAATTCAGTGGAAGTCTAGTGGTTATATGGCGCTGTATTATTTGTGAGTAAAGAGATACTCAAAAGTTATACTGACTGGTCATTGGATAATGCTTTAACCCTGCAGGAGGTCAGTCATAGGCCAGAAAGTTTCAGCTGCAATGTCGATGACAATAGCACTAGGTGACGTACGTTTGAATCTCAATAGAGGAGTCTGTCTTTTGAAGGCTACTTATGCGGATTTTGTCCAGTGTGAATGAGCAGGAAACCTGGATTCAAGGTTTTATGGCAACTGCTCGCCCCCTGCCCCCAACTATCGGACAGATGTTATATTGTTTATGCAGTTGGCTTAACTTATTATTCCCTTGGGTCTCGAATAGGACATAGGGCTTCAACAACACCTCTCCACTTTGTTCCATTTTCTACCGTCCTCTTCAACTAGGCCTACGACTGATCGTAATCTCTCATTTCCTCCTAGCATGATCTTCTCCATGTTATCCTCGCACTCACCACCCACTCGTCGTCGCTGCCCACTGGGATACCATTCAAGCGATGGCCTGTGTTGAGCATGATGTCATTCGATGGTCTCTTCAACGTATGCACGATCCATCTCCATTTTCTCCTGGATACTTGCTGAGTAACAGGTCCTTGATTAGGTCGTCCCTAGAGTTTTTTGTTGCTAATTCTTTCTGAGTGTCCATCTGACCTTCAATATGGAGCCAGTCAAGGTAGCTGTTGAAAAAAGTCTGCAACTTGTTGGAGATGCTTTTCGTGACATGCAGTGCAAGTTTCTTACCCGTATAGAAGCACTGACTGACTTCACATAGGTGTTGAAAATCCGAATCTTGTTCGTTATGGTGAGTGCGGAAGATTTCCAAACTGGTTTCACTTTGATGAAGGCGTATCTTGCCTTTCCGATTCTGACTTTGAGATCTTCGTCATGGGAAGTATCAGTTAACTAGAATAAATAACAACCGACATCTGCTGCACAAGAGGCGGCTTTCGTGGCCCATGTAACCAAGTGTATAAAGTGTTTAAAACGATGACTATAAAGTTCAAATCTCAGTGCGAACATCATCGCTCATTGAAGAGGCAAGTACATCCAGCTGACCAGTTTCAAATAGGATGGAATAGGCATCCACAAACGTATTCTGTAACACTGTGCAGCTTGACTAGCCAAAGGAGAAAAGAAGAATACTAGCAACTGCATCCTCGAACATTTTGTCAACTCTGGACATCCAGCAACCCCCACATGAATGCTTCACAGTGCTACACATAGTCCCTCAATATCTTTCGAAAGGACTTCGTGTATGCCTTCTGTACATAGGTGAATTATTGGCTATTCGGGATCTGAAACCGGACCTCTGCATTCAAAAGCACTATATACATTCACTCGCTCTACCGTGGCCAGAGTAGCGTTCTCACTATAATTCTGCTTCCTTTTATTATGCAATTTTACTATTATTGTTATTATTCTCATTATCCATATTTTATTATCACTCTACTACTGTTTATTAATAGCACTGCGTTTTTATACAGATTCTGTAAAAACACTTTATTGTCTTTCCACTAGTTCCTGTCCATTCTATACAATCATATTGATTGGCCATTTTATCACACTCATTACGTCATACCAACTTCTTCCCCCTAATCCTAATTTTCAATTAGTCATCCCTTCTAGATTACGCCTTACGTTTTCGGGAACAAATTTTACCAGGATCCAGTTGATCTTATCAGTTCTTTATTAAATATAATTACGATTGTACAGCCTTTATGAAAATGACTCCTCGACAAGAAAATTCTCTTCTCTGTTACGTCTTTTTCTTATGACTCAATATGGGAGTTTGTTCATTGTACTGTTAGTCACCATCAACGAAAAATAACACCATGTTGATCACCAGACATCCTTCAAGTGTCTGTAATAAAAGATAATATGTGAGCAGGGATAAAATATTTTGGTCCAGTATTTGGGAAATACAAAATAACTTGATCAAATAATGTCAACTGGTGTGAAAAAATATCTCCAGACAGTTCCACTTGACTGAGTATTAATGTTTGTTGGCAGTCGTCATCAAAATGTCTTTAAAATCTAAACACAACTGATGCCTTCTTATAGATGTGAAGCAGTCTAGTTAAGTGATGAAATCGGAAGCATTACCAGGGAGTTATTTAGACCTTTATCAACCCCACGAGGGTTCAGTTTTTCTTATGTAAAGAAGACAGCTATGCCACTTCAGACCTCTGAAATCCTCGACGGGCAATGTTAGCTGACATATGGTCAGGCTGGAAAAGAGCTAGCGGCTGTCAAACCAAAACATGGCACCAGTCAATGAAATCCACAACAATTAGTTTAAGCCATGTAGCCTGGTTGGGGTCCTTGGGACGGTAAAAACCAATGGTTGGAGACAGTTGGTGATATGGCTTAAAGGGATCGTTCTCAATGGCTGGTGCAGATGTATCCACTCCATGTGACTTATAATTTCCAACAAAACTATATTGTTCTCCGATATTACTATTTTTTGCCTCATATCTCTGTTTACTCTCTCTATTTTGCATTTCCTTTTACTTTCTTCTTTTGCTTTGTGTGCTACATGGAGTGTGGTAACTTGAACTGCTGCACATCTGTGGAAAGTTTTATGCTGAAAACAGACAGACAAACAGACCAGACCATCTAGAGCGTATCGTTGACGAGTTTCTATTTAAGGACAAAATAGCTTTCTTAATTTCTGGGAGATGATATCTGATCTAGATTGTAGATTAATTTATTCTAGGGTATGAAGTAAACATGTAGATAAATCATTATTATTATTATTCCCATCGATTCCATGTTGAATATAGAGTATGTCATTTCATCTTTTTCTGTGCAGTCACCTTCAGCTGGTTATACGACCACCCATAAACTTCCATCTCCTCTTCACACGATCTTCTTCATGTCACCCTCCAATTCAAGCGGAACTCGTCACTCACTTCCAATTTAGATTCCAATTGACACCCTGCCTTGTGTGTGGTGTCACCCAACGGTCTCTTCTATCTCTATTTCTTTCTCCATATTTGTTGAGCAAGTCCCTTGTTTGTCTTCTTTAGCCATCTGATTTTCAGTATCGTGAGAAAGCAGTTAGTTCCCTTTATGAATTTCGACAACATAATAAGAAGACGGCGCTTATCTGAAAAGTGTAATGTATTTGCGCAACTCATTTCGGACATTGTGATAACACAAGTACTTCTCATATACAGTTATACTGAAGGCAAGAAAGGCATGAATCATCACAATACAGGTCAGATTGTGTACAGGTCAAGGTCACAAATAATGGGTAGGGAGATGGAGTAAAGGTGTGGGTAAGAAATGAAGAAAAAACAAGAAGCAAAGAAGGGATTAAAAATATTATGAAGAAAATTGATCCTTGGTTCTAAATTGGATTACCAAGGCAGCTTTAAAGTAATAACAAATTACTTTTGTACACACAAGATAGGTTTAAGTCGTTTTTACGGCCAAGGCTTCAACGAATTTAAGTATGTGATCCAACCTTGTTTTATATATGGGCTTAAAGGCATTGGTAAAATCAACCTTATGACCCGTCTCTATAATGTGCTTCGCTATAGATGATGTTGGACATCTTTTTCCTGGATCACTTGTATCTGGCGATTTTGTTTGTTGTTCAAGCCACTTTGGAATATGTTCTGTAGCCCTAACCTACAGAGACTGGTGGGTTCTCTATATGTACATGTGTCCATACATACACGTAAATTGATAAACACAATTGGGATGTGACACTATCGTTCAGATACTGTCAGGGTGTAGAGGATAGCATAGTTCTCATTTTCTCTATGAAGATAAGTTTAGCTGCATAAAAATTCTATTAATTACCTTCTTGAGTCTTTGTTTAGTGACCAGACTTTGTTGATCACCCCTGAACGGCAAGGATATATAAACATCCTTTTTGGGAGCTGATTGGATTGGTAGAGCTCTTTGGTTGACACTTCCGTAACGCCTAATAAATCTCAGCGGGTAAATGTCGTCTAACAATATTTCAGTGAGGTGTTGTGTTTCTTCTTTAATTGTGTCGGCAATACATATACGGTGAGTGCGTTTGAATAAACACTTAACCAACGCCTTTGTATACTGTAGTGGACAGAAATTATGATAATTTAGATACTGTCTCGTCTATATGAACCTTCTGTAGACAGATCGTTTTACTGACCCATCTTGTCAGCAAGTTATGAGTACATCTAATAATGGCAAGCAGTCATTATTCTCTTTTTTCTTTGATTATAGCTTCATTCCACACAGTATTTTTGGTACAAGTATGGAATTTTCAGCATGTGATATCCGTAGCTCAGATTTTGCAGACCGACCATTCATATCAGGTATGCGTCGGCAGGGGATCGAACCCCGTATAACGACAGAAGGCAAGAGTCAGGCAACAGATCTTTTATTAAGGAAAATCAACACATATTTATAGATTTTAATGTACATTATTGTAGATTATTGTTAGTAGAAACTATTGTCTTTTGACTGGTTGTTTCTCACAGAAAGTTAATCTTGCATCTCTTTGTGGCTGTGTCAGATCATCCATATGCTGACTGTATCCGCCTATGCAAAGCCTTTGTTTTCATTTTCTCACCAACAATATTGGGGACATAAACATTGACGTCAATTACTGTTTACCAGCTTTGGCTAGCAGCCAGCTCTCACCACACCCGGACCATGTGCATGGTCGGCGGGAGTCCTAACCGCTGTGCCACCGACGCACTCTATTCATCTGGTTTAGTACTTCTATAGCGTCTGTCGGTTTATCAGAAATGACTATCATCTCACCCATGTATCTCTTTCTGTCATTCCTGCCAAGTCTGTGATGTATAAAGAACCACCGAATGACTCGATCTTAATGTTGAAAGCCCAAATCTTGTTTCTTATACTGAATAAAATAGATTTCCACAGTGATTTAAGACTAATGAAAGTCCGTTTTAGATGGTTTAACCTCCTTATCTATGCCACTGTCTGTAATCGAAAGGATACGGTTTAGATAATTGAAGCAGACGACTTTCCTTAAATCTCTCCCGTTGATAGCGATTGATATTTCTAGATAGTTATGTAACTAAAATGCTACATAACTCAAAATCAGTTAATTCTGACATAAAATGATGTCCACTTAAAAGTTAATTGGTGCATGGTGACTAGCAGTGGAATCCAAAATGCGCATTTCATCCTATCTGGGACTCTGCATCTGGATCTACCTGCACTCCACAGTGAGTGAGGAAGTTCCCAACGAGGCTCGAACCCAATGCCCAGTGCGGAATGCTGGTACATCCAGCTGACAAGCCCCAAAATGAGATGAAATGCGCCTCCTGGATTCCACTGTTACTCACCATCCACCAATCAACTTCTAATTACATGCCCAGACAACTTCGAAGCATCTACACAAGAAGTCCACGTGTCAACCTGAGACCGAGTACTTCATTCCAATCAATCGATGGGAAAATCTAAAATTGAATTAAATATATATTCATGAATGTTTACTATTCATCCATATGTGAATCTAATTACACCTAAATTATTAAAAACATCATTGTTATTATTAATGATAATGAACACTGTTGATATTTCACAAATTCCAAGGGAGGCTGTTCAAAATGTTTATAAAATCTGACTAGATTGATCTTGAGAGAGAGAAAAAACAGCCAACCATTGTGCAGTGTTAAACTCATGTAAAGTAACATGTAATAAAATCTTAGATTATCTCTTCCTATAAAAAGTAACCTGCCATAGAACGAAACTCTTAGCTTAGACTAAACTGTCTAATCAAAGGTGTGTATGAGTGTGTGTGTGTATACGTGTCCGCGTGCATGAAAGGATCTGAATGACTGTTTACAGTAACATTTGTGTGACTACGTCATGCAGTGAAATAATAGTTATAAGTTTTTCAATCGTAATATATAGCTAGCTAGCTTTTCTCTCTTCATCTCCATGTGTCTGTCACTCAGACATTCGAAGTCAGTTAATGAGAAAAACGGATCCAGCGAGGTTTTGGTACTTTGTAAAATTTATAATGAAGTGTGTATTTAATTAATAACTTGAATGTAACTGAAAAGAAATCTTAGGGATTTATGATATTGAATTGAATTTTAGATTTTTCCCGTCAATTGATTGCACCGAAGTACTCGGTCTCAGGTTGACATGTCGGCTTCTTGAGCAGATTCTTCGACGATGTCTGGGCATTTAATTAGTATTTAATTGGTGGATGGTGAATAGCAGTGGAATCCAGGATAAGGCGCATTTCGTCCTATTTGGGACTCGTCATATGGATGTAC
Source organism: Trichobilharzia szidati (assembly GCA_944472155.2). Taxonomy (NCBI): domain Eukaryota; kingdom Metazoa; phylum Platyhelminthes; class Trematoda; order Strigeidida; family Schistosomatidae; genus Trichobilharzia; species Trichobilharzia szidati. The sequence goes on along the minus strand of OX235274.1, from coordinate 93,505,514 downwards.
CTGCATTTCTCAGTGAGTGATGATGTTCCCACCGAGGCTCGAACCCAGTGCCCAGTGCACATCGTCGAAGCATCTGCTCAAGAAGCCGACATGTCAACCTGAGACCGAGCACTTCGGTCCAATCAATCGACGGGAAAAATCTAAAATTCAATTAAATCAATATGACCCGTTGCACAAGAGGTGGTTCTGCTCGCCCAAGTGGTCTAGTGGATAACGCTTCGGCGTTTGAAACTATTGGCACTGGGTTCAAGCCTTGGTTGGAACATCATCACTCACTGTAGAATGCAGGTACATTCTGATAACTACTTCCAAATAGGACGACATGCGCATCCTGGATTCCACTGGTAGTCACCATCCACCAATTAGGATTTGTGAAATTATCTTTCATATATGGGGAGGACTCATCGATCTCTGCCAGCAAGTAAGGACTGGCTTCAGAGCATATTCCTAAATGGCTCCGGAAACAAATGGAATTTTCAGAACCTATTAACGGTGAGAACAGGAGACCTAGCTCCTCCATTGCGAAACATATTACGGAGAAGACAGGACATAAAATTGACGTTAACACATCTTTTAAACCTATCTATTAAACGTGTTTGGGGCGTATCCTAAAGTTTGTGGAAGCCCTAGCTGGCAATTAGAAAGTTTAAACCACCTTTATGCGTTCAAAGCAACAATTCGTCATCACATTAAACCTTCCTTGGTAAACTTTGTTTTGATACCAGCCAGAGTAGATGTACTATTACCTCTGTTATTTGGTTTAGTGGTGTTCATTGTTATTTTGACCTTTGATATGTCCTTTTAACTTGACCTAAGTCTATTTCCTCACCTCTGAACTCTTTATTAATTTCATAGAAATAATCTTTAAAAAATGCATAAACTGTATCCCACCGTGAAAGACTAAATAATGCATAGGAATCGGTTATTGGTTAGTAATCATTAAGGTTTTCACTCGATGAATGGCAACTAGTACTGGGGTTCTGGGTGCGCATTTCGTTCTGTTCGGGATTTGTCTGTTGAATGTACTTTCTTTATGACCAGTGAACGATGGTGTTTCTAATGAGACTCGAACCCAGCACCTATCGTTTCAAATGCCGAATCGTTATCCACTAGATCACTTGAGTCACAACAGTCGCAGTAATGACACCATCACTCACTAGGGATTGCAGATACATCTAGATGACGAGTCCCAAGTAAGATGTAATGAGCATCTTGTACTGAACTGTTAATTACCATCCACCAAGTAACCTCATGCTGATCCTCAGACATCGTTGGCGACAAGTAAGCGCCAAGGATGGCGATGACAAATCCAGAAGGTATATCAGAAAAACAAGGCAGACCTTGATTAATCTGAAATCAGTGTACAATCTTACTGTACTAACCAAAGGAGAGTAGATTTGGATCGTCAGAACTAATGTCAGGTCTTTTGGTGCTTTCATAAGGTTCAGAGACTTACTGCATCACGAAAACTATTTCCAACGGGCTACAGACTTTTATCAGTAATTGCCCTCTTCTCTGCGGACTGAATATCAGATGGACAGTTGAAAAGAGTGAGCAACAAGGAACTCCATCTTTTTTTTTCCTTCACGTTCCCCAGTGGAACATAGGGCTTCAAGCTAGTGGCTTGAAGTTTCTATAGCAGTGTTTATTTTACAGGATGGGGTTGCTAGCCTCATGCCCAACCTTTCCTCTTTACCAGCTTTATTTCTGGCTTACCGAGGTAAAGGAGTGCGTCTGTGGCCGGGGATCGAACCCCGGACCATGTGCATGGTCGGCGAGCGCCCTAACCGCTATGCCACCGACGCAGTGAACAAACCAAGAACCTGTTTGCCAACAAATATTCGGAAGGGAATGCAGGTGTATTGGGCATATACTGAAAAGACCGTTGAGTGGTAGCACGCACCAGACAGGCCTCCGAGTGGAGCTCAAATGAGAAGCGATGAGCTGAGTTTGTGTCAGAGGATGACGTGGAGGAAATTAAAGCTTGTGAGCACTCATGGAGCCAGCCAATAAAGGCTGTGGAAAATGGGGTAAAGAGGCAATATGCTACCGAATCCCAATGTTCCACTTGAAACCCAGTGGAATAATGATGATAATAATAGGAATAAGTGATTAATGACGTATATTTTTACTTTTCTGATGAATTTCTCTTACAGTGGTAAACTAACAGGCATTTGATTCCACATTAGATGAGTTTAATCAATATAAAAGGCTCTGATTCACACAGTATTCATAACAACTGGATGACGTTTCGAGCACAGTTTACTGTGCGTCTGTGGCACAGCGGTTTGGGCTCTCGCCGACCATGCACATGGTCCGCGGTTCGATCCCCTGCCGGTGCACACCTGATATCTATGGTCGGCCTGCAGCATTTGGGCTACCGATATCACATGCTGAAAATTCCATTCCTGTCCCAAAAATATTGCGTGGAATCAATCTGTAGTCAAAACAATAAAAATACATTAATATATTCACATGACTTCTTAAATGGTTTTCTATAAATTTACTCTTTTCTGTTCTTTACTGCAACATTTTTCATTCTTCAAAATAGTATAAATAACAGAGAAGCCAAGTCTCGATAATACTGTCCTATAAAGAAGAAGGAATGTCAGAAGGTTCACATAGGCTTCTTAATGTAACTGAACTTAGGATGGCATTACGGCCAACCCATTCATTAAATCTTATATATGTTCAAACCAAGTTCACTTTTAACAGTTTGAAAAAAATTTGGGTATTGGGTATATGATATTCATTAGAATAAAGGTTTTTTGTATTTCCCAATGAATGAAAAACAAAACGATATTGTTTTCACTGACGTTTCGCTATTTAATGCTGCTAATAGCTTTATCAAAGTAGTGATATTAAACCAGAACTTACAAAATCTCAACTTAGATAACAACTTAGTCATCCTTCCTCATCATGGGGTTATTTTGCGTTGTCAAATTGGGTAATTGGTAAAGATAACAAAACCAGGTGTAGATTGATAGATCTGATAAGTGTGTTTATATAGTGAACTTTTATATCACATTCGTGTTGATTTTGTCACTTCTTGGGGGAGGGAGGTGTTGTAGCCAGGTCAAATTCTGTTTTAGTCCATTATTCTGACCATTCAGACAATTTGGATTCCACTTGATATGGAGTGCTTCTGATGGTATTAGACGTTCTTTGTGATTTCTGAAATGCTTTTTCTGGATTATTTCAATATTGTCAAAATCAATTTTGTGGCCTGATTCTACAGCGTGTAGATGACCTATGGCTGATGATTTTCCAAGCTTTTCTAGTTCAACAGGATTTCTCGGTGGTCGAACAGAGACGGCTTTACAGTGTTCATTTCTTCTGATTTTGATTTCTCTCTGGTGATGTTTGTCCGATGTATATCGCATCACATTCCGAGTATTTTATTTTATTTTATAGATACAATTAGATAGAGAATCTTTGGGGATTTGGTCTTTTATATGGACAAGGTTGTTCCTCAGTGTGTCTGATGTTTTGAAGAAAACTCTGATGTCTCTGATATAAGTTCTGGTTAAATACCACTACTTTGATAAAGCTATTAGCAGCATTAAATATCGAAACGTGAGTAAAAACAATATCGTTTTGTTTTTCATTCATTGGGAAATACAAAAAGAACCTTTATTATATTGAAAATCCATTAAATCTGATTGGGAAATATAATATAATTTGCATAATATCATATAATAACTCTGAGGTCATTTACATAGGTGAGACTAGTAGATTGGGAGTAATCAAATCAACGGAAAATACAAATTAAGCCAGATCTAGAATCGTTGACCGTCATAAATTCAGTAATCTAAAGAAAACTCTCCCATTGTAATGCATTCACTTGCATTTCATCATACAACGGCATATGTCAAGTGATCCACAACGGAAAACTCAGCGAGGCGTTTGAAGTAAACACAGGAGTCAGACAACAGTGCTTATTATCACCGATGATATTCCTAATTGTGGTGGACTGGATTATGCGTCAGACAGTGGGAAACGAGAAGACAGGGATATCCTGGACCAACGTGAAGAATCTAGAAGACCTGGATTTCGCGCGTTGATGATTTATATTTGATGTCACACAAAATCAAAGACTTACAAGCGAAAACCGACAAACTGGTCGAAGAAGCAGCCAGAGAAGACAGGACTCCAGGTGAACATAGACAAGAAGGAGGCTATGAAAATGACCAAACAACCAAAAACAACAGCAGCAGCAACATCCAGCCCCAATCACCATCAACGGAGGTGATTTGAAAGAGGTTACTTCATTCACTTATCTAGGGAGCATTGTCTCAACTACACCAGGAACGGACGAGGATGTCAAATCGAGAATCGGGAAGGCGACAAACACATTCATCAACCTGAAACCAATCTGGAAATCTTCGTCACTCAGCCTGCATCAACAACAAAATTCGTATTTTCAATACAAACGTCAAGTCAGTCAGTTCTTCTATACGGATCAGAAACTTGGCGGGTCACAAAGAATATTTCCAAAAGCCTGTTGCAGACCTTTATCAACAACTGTCTTCGCTTTATATACTGAAGATCAGATGGCCGGAAAGAATCACCAACAAGAAACTATGGGAGCGAACAAAACAAGAACCAATCGCTCAACAAATATGCAGGAGAAAGTGGAGATGGATTGGACACTCACTGAGAAGACCGCTGCGTGACATCGCGCGTCAGGCCAGTGCTCGAGTGGAACCCGGGAGGGGAGTGGGGAGTGGGACGTCAGTGCAAGGGTGACATGGAGGAGATCGTGTGAAGAGGAGTTAAAACAGTATGGATTAACATGGATGCAAGCGAAAAGTACAGCAGAAGACAGAAGTAAATGGAGACGTGTAGTTGAAGCCCTTTGTTCCACTAGGAACCCAAGGGAACAATAACAATAAAAAAATAATAATCATACAATAGGATGGTTTAGGTTAGAAGTATGAGCAAGTGATACAATTAGGTGAAGATGATGAAGTTGATGAGTGAATCATTGTTCGTCAAACCAACATCAAGCACGTGCAGTCAAAATGACGCAACACTTATACCGGATATCACGAGTGTATATTTATGGTATTTCACGTTATTACCATGTAATTAATGTTAGTTTTCAATTCTCAGGTATAGTGTGTATTTACAAGGTATACAGTATGAATCAGTTCTATGATTTCCATTAGAGAATAACGTTATTGAAATCACAGTGTATGGATGGCTTTCCTGAAATTCTGTCACAGGTGAAGACAGAGAGCATAATTGATGTCTTGTGTATCCCAGCTACTGACATAAATAGTTGAAGACCTTCCGTACTGTCGAGTAGTGTGTTCCTTCAATGCACTCATATGAATAAGTAGTACAGAGTAACCATTCAGGGAAACAGAACTCCTAGAACAGATCTCTTTGAATGTAAATTGTTTGACTGCTTAGGCGGTCACATTTTAATCAAAACCAGTCACATTATGCCGTGTATCTGACCAACTGACATATAAATAAATTTTGGTCAAATTCAAGGTTTTACAGGGATTCGGTTGGACATCAGATGGAAAATCATTGAAAACAAAATGAATTAAGTTGAGAGTTAATGGAATTCTGAAATCATGAGTTCCTAAGTTCCAATCTAGTATTATTATTCATCTTATAGGTTCCAAACGGAACGTGGGGTTTTACTACCACATTTCTGTTTCATTTTGTCCTCAGCTATCCTTTTTAATTTGACTTTACCATTGTCTACAATTTCTTATTTCCTCTCCATATGATTTCCTCCATGTTACACTCGGACGTCCAGATCGTCGCATCCTATTTGGGTTCCCTCTGAAGACTTGGGGTTTAATGTCACACGGCGGTCTCCTCAGAGTGTGCCCTATCCACCTACAATTTATTATGCACACCTGTTGAGGATAGGTTCTTGGTTGATTTGCTTCATAACCATAGTCCCGATCTAGTAGTTGAATTTTAAATGTGTTCACTTCCTAACCTGGAAGTGATTACCTCTTTCTTTGAAAGCGTGTGTATATGGTTCATGAAAGTGGACTTTATTGAAGAGTTTCAAATGAACTTATCAAGGGTTCTCAAATTCATACCAGCTCATCAGAAGATGTACATTGAAGTGAATTTAACTCAGCATTACAATCAAAGACTAAAATATTTATCTAAGTTTTAACTGATTAAAAATGCCCATTAAAATTTTCAAAAGAATGGATACTGAACAAAGAGTACTCTTTTCGATAAATTCATCATCAGGCTCTACAGTTATATATACATTATAGTGAATGAATGAATTAGTGTTATGAACAACATTAATGTTGTTTAAATAACATCGAATCAATAATAATATTGATAGATTACAGTTGAATAGCATCAACATAAAATAAGCTGAATGTCAGAAGAATTAGGAAAGATAATATTACAAATTCATGAGTTTATAGTTTCTACTGAAGGCCGGCCAGGGTAGTAGTAGTAGGGGCTTGACTTGCCTATTTGAACACAGAGCACTGGTTGTTTCACGCGAATTGCAACTGCGCTTGTGGGGCGAGTTATATTGGCCGTTACTCTAGGAACTTAATTTTCCGTGCTCACTCGAGAACTTCTCCCAATATGGCTAAGTAAAGGTGCAGTTAAAACCATTAACAGTTCGATATTGGACCACCTGGTGCAAACCGGCCACAAAGCCAGCCAGCGTGGAAGAATCCTTCTCTGTCATCTACCGGGTGCTAAACAAATTGCCAAAAATATTGAAGTACTGCATACTCCAAACAGTAGAGGCTATTGCAATTCGCCTCAAACAACTAGTGCTGTGTGTTCAAATAGGCAAGTCAAGCCCCTACTACTACTACTAACTTGGCCGGTCTTCAGTAGAGACTATAAACTCATGAATTTGTAATATTATCTTTCCTAATTCTTCTGACATTCAGCTTATTTTATGTTGATGCTATTCAGCTGTAATCTATCAATATTATTGATTCGATCTTATTAAAACAACATTAATGTTGTTCATAACACTAATTCATTCATTCATTCATTCACTATAATGTGTATATATAACTGTAGAGTCTGATGATGAAGTTATCGAAAAGAGTACTCTTTGTTCAGTATCCATTCTTTTGAAAATTGAATTTTAGATTTTCCCATCGATTGATTGGACTGAAGTGCTCGGTCTTAGGTTGACACATCGACTTCTTGTGCAGATGCTTCGACTGTGTCTGGGCATGTAATTAGAAGACGATTGGTGGATGGTGGCTAACAGTGGAATCCAGGATGTTCAATTAAATAATTGATATGACCCGTTGCACAAGAGGTGGCTCTCGTCACCCAAGTGGCCTGGTGGATAACGCTTTGATGTTTGGAAACTATGGGCACTGGGTTCGAGCCTCGGTGGGAACATCATCACTCACTGACTGGGGAATGCAGGTACATCCAGTTGACGAGTCCCAAATAGGAAGAAATGCGCATCCTGCTAGTCACCATCCACCAGTTAACCTCTAAAGACTAAAGTGCTTAAGTCAGCAATCAAAAGTTAAGTCTACATTTCATTTGTAACAAAATGTGACCCTGTGCAGAGAGATATTTAATTCGGTGTTTTTATTGAACAAGGTAATCAATTTTTCTCAGATTATTTGTGCATAAATCTTAAGAAAATCTGAAACAACACGTGCACAACAGAAAAGTGAAAAGAAAATGCGATAAATATTTAGCCATTTGGAATTAAATTTCACGATTCTATTCTCACTGATTATATAACTAACCTACATTTTGTAGATTGTAACTGAATGAGTGGTAATCAATTAGTTTATCGACTAAAACAATTTAAATCAGCTATCATATACTTAACTACTATTTATTACTGAGTGAGGTATAGGTACATAGATAAGAAACAAGCTTGGTGGTGCATTCTATTTTTCGAAATTCCGCAGCACATTTATCAAAAGCCATATGTACTTCACACCAGCTGGCTTTATCCTCACTTATCATTGTGAAAAAATAACCAATGAAAGTAGACTGGTTTTTGACTACCAGTGTCTTCATTACATTACACACATCTTGATAACGGGTGCTCAGATTAGAAGCTGAGTATTAGGTATGGAAGGAAAATTAACCGACGAGATTCTTGTTGTTATTATTATTCTCATGGGTTGTGAGTGGAACATAGATCCTCAACAGAACATATCCATTTTGTACAAAGAAAGAAGAAACATTGGCACAGAATAATCTGGATCCATCCAACAGACAACAACCAGAAAATGGAGATAGATTGTACATATGTTGAGGAGGCAGTCGAATGATATCGCACTCTTGAGTGGAGTCCCAATGAGAAGTGACGAGTGTGGCGAGGAGGACATGAGAGATTGTGAGTAGTCGTGGGCCCAGTTGAAGAGGAGAGTAGAAAATAGGAGAAAGTGCAGATGTGTTGTTGAAGTCCTATTCTCCACTCGGAACCCAAGGGAATAATGATAATAATAATAACAAGGTTAAAAGTTTTTTTCAGTTAGCCTGTCAAATATATCTTTCTCATTCTTTTCTTTTATTCCTTTTAAATTCTGAATGGAGTATAGAACTCCAAGCTTTAAAGTGTCAGTAGCAGTGGTGTTTTTATATATATGGGGTGAAGTTGCTGGCCTAACGTGCAGTATTCTCTCATTTCTAAACTTACTGTAGGCTAGGCGAGGCTAAGAAATACCCAGGTCGACAATCATACCTGAGTCTCCCACAATGACAATTTCTACTATTTATCTAGTGAATTGTTTGAAGATGAGTTTCCTGTGGTTGTGATGAGATCTGTGCACCAACATTACTATCTTCTCGACTATGAATTTAACAATTTAATGAATAAAACTAATATTCCATGGAAATTTATGAACATGTAAACATGAGTTCATTATCGTATTTTTTGTGAGAATGCGATAAGCAGTAGAAAAGTTAGGCTGGAAGTCTGGAAATGTTATAGTATCAAAAGCAACTGTTTTTATAATTTTGTATTTACTGATACAATAGTAACATCGCCTAGTTCACCAGTTTCCTCACCGATCCTACGCCCTGGAAAATAGGGGAATGTGGACGCGTGGCTAGCAACTCTATCCCGGATAATCCATCCATTTTCCACTGAAATTTCAAATAAGTATGAAAAATCTAAAAAAATGAACTCATACTTCCCTGAATTCGGAGAAAGACGTTGAGGCGGGCTAGTAAAATCCCTCGAAAAGCCAACCATCGAATGTATCTTCTTCCGATGAAAGTGAAAATAAGCGTGATGATATGGATTTATTCGATGCGCTAGGTTCCACCTGGAACCCAAGGTGATAATAATATGATAATGACTCGCCTATAAGATTTGTATTACTTGATGTAGAATGACAATGTTTTAGAATCCCGAGAGGTTTGACTTCACCTAGTAAATATTTCGTTACGAAGTGGCATATTTAGAAAGATGAGTAGTTTTATTTACTCCTGCCGGTTATTTCATCACTCTTACATACTTAGTTGAGCAAAACGATCCAAGAATTAGATCGAAAAATTTCATCAATGAGAGCATTGAAGTACGGTTTAATTCACCGTTTTACCTACACATCTAACATAATAATTAAATATTCAAGATTTTGGTAATAATAAAGTGAATCTGTCTGTCACTATCTATCTATCTATCTATCTATCTATCTATCTATCTATCTATCTATCTATCTATCTATCTATCTATCTATCTATCTATCTATCTATCTATCTATCTATCTATCTATCTATCTATCTATCTATCTATCTATCTATCTATCTATCTATCTATCTATCTATCTATCTATCTATCTATCTATCTATCTATCTATCTATCTATCTATCTATCTATCTATCTATCTATCTATCTATCTATCTATCTATCTATCTATCTATCTATCTATCTATCTATCTATCTATCTATCTATCTATCTATCTATCTATCTATCTATCTATCTATCTATCTATCTATCTATCTATCTATCTATCTATCTATCTATCTATCTATCTATCTATCTATCTATCTATCTATCTATCTATCTATCTATCTATCTATCTATCTATCTATCTATCTATCTATCTATCTATCTATCTATCTATCTATCTATCTATCTATCTATCTATCTATCTATCTATCTATCTATCTATCTATCTATCTATCTATCTATCTATATGTCTGTCTGTCTGACTACTTTTATTCTCTGGTGTTCAATTTTAAGGGGAAATTTGGTTGGGTTGGAAGACCATTGATAACCCGAAAGCGCTGGTCAGATGTTTCAGCCTACATTGACACTTTTCAGCCATTTCATGACTCTTACTCATTTAAAACAGACTTTGCATATATTTATTCACGCAAGTTTCTTTAACTTTGTAGATACTTCTTGATAATTAGTGTTGATAAGCCCAATACCTATCTCTAAACCATTCTAAACATTGCATTTAAGCATGTAAAAACCACACCATATTGTAAATAATAGATAACCTGTCATTCTGTCGAAGTGGCCTGATAATTTTGTCCTTTTACATGTTTTTTGCATAGAAGTTGTACAAAATCAATTAAATTTACTTGGTTTAATGGTGGAATTATCACCAACCACGAGGAAGGTCTAGGTTCGATCGTCGGCCAACACACATCTAAATCTCGCCTAGCCTGTAGGAAGCCATGAAAAGGAGAAAGATTGGTTGTAAGGCTACCAGCCGCACTCTGTCAATACAGCACCCATGCTAGTGGAAGCCTCAAGACCAAGTCTTGAACCCTATATTATACTCCCAGCGCAATATATATATTTATATATGGACCTAAATGGGAGCTATGAGTTGAAAGGTAATGAAAGCTTTGGGATAACCATGGAGCCACCTGTAAAGTCAACAAAGAACACAGTGAAATGGAGATGTGGTCCTAAAACCCTCTGCTTCATTGGGAATCCGAGAGGGAGAATAATAACAATAGTAAATATGTATCTGAATGAATATAAAGAAGTTCAGGGAACTATATTACCTGTTCACAACAATGTCTTTAATTGTACCAAAAATAATAACTTCTTATACAGAATTTTCCCTCCATATAATTTACACTGGTTATAATACGCATGTGTGTATTAATGTTATAACTCTAAACTGGTTTGTGATTTTACTACACACAATGAAATCACTTAAGTCAGCACGGATATAAAATGTAGATTTTGAATTTACCTCTCATCTGTGACTAACCTCAGGCTGAACTTCCTTGAAATCCTGATCATAGGCATTTATTATTAGGTTCTACTATATCAATTATGAAAACATTGAAGGTATTTCTCAAATTTTACAGTTTGACAATCCAAAAACATTCAAGTTCAACTCAGTGGCTACATCTCAAGGTGTTGATTTTGAAACTTGAATATTCTAGACTGATTCTGTTGTAAGATAACTGAATTTACGCTGATAAATAATACCACAAAAAATCTGCAGTATTTAACCAATAGTTTTTCATTTCCGATTTTTCTCTCCGTAAGATAAATTACTGAATAACTTCACCTCAAATCGTTTCAGTCTAGCTTACCAGTTCTTTTTTTATTCTTTTACGTTCCCAGTGAAACGTAGGGCTTCAAGCTAGAGGCTTGAGGTTTCTGTAGCAGTGGTGATTATCTTTACAGGGTGGGGTTGGTTGCTAGCCTCATACCCAACCTTCCCTCTTTACCAGCCTTATTATGGGCTTAGAGAGGTAAAGGAGTGCGTCTATGGCCGGGGATCGAACCCCAGACCACCTGCGTGGTCAGCGAGCACTCTACCGCTGCGCCACCGATTCAGATAACCAGTACTAATGGTTATTGGGAGTGTTATTCAACTACTCATATCAGCCAATCAGTAGTATATAATAGTGTCACGCAATTATGGTTACTTTCTTGATTAACATTTATGGTATCAGTTAGATCATATATTTTGTGGCCTGTATAATTTCAGTTTTCAAAGGAAACTGTGGTGAAGTTCCACCTCTTCGAATTGTGTAAACTGCAAATTGTGAACTTGATTTAATGTATAATGTAGTTTACCAAAGTAGTTAGCCAGATGTCAGTTAGTTTTAACTGATTCATTTCTCTGAGTTGGATCAGATTGGGAACACTATTCGTAGGTCAGCCTCAAAAGAAGCTAAATGATTGTTAGACGTTTAAATCACTTCAATAATCTGGTTGATATGAGTGGCATCCAGCTACGCAGTAGTAGCTGGGTAGTAGTAGTAGTAGTAGTACATAGCGTCATTTGTTTGGTTGTGAGACGATCCAGTTGCCAGACTGCCAGTGTTTGATGATTTGATTATATTAGATGGTTGGAGTTAATAGGCCACAGGAAGCCTCCAGACATCTCATATCATCAAATCAATGTGCACCGTGATGGCGAGCTACCTAGAATGGTGGCCACATTGCAAACCTAACTGATAGAATTCAGTCTGAACCAAACAGCAAGGACTAGACACATTGCACTAGTTACTAGTATCCAATCAGTGTTCGATAATGTTAAATAGACAATGGTATATCATTCACTAATGTAACAGCTGGGCATTGCAATGGAATGGTCACCTAGTTTGTGACTCAGCTAGAAGGCTGCAAATTCTAGGGCAATTTGTTTGAGTCCCTCTCCTATTCAGATCTTCATTTCACTTCCAGTCATCATTGATTGATTGATTGATTTTCGTCTCTATTTTTGCTAACAGGCTGATAAAAGTTATCAAACTGCTGTTGATGGGATACATCCAAGTGATGAATTCAATACTCAATTTTATATAGAACCAAATACTGGTGTTATATTAAATGTTCAAAGTAAATTTCAAGTGAATATTATCCTGAAAAAGAATAAAAGTATTAAACAATTATCAAAAATACCTGATCTATTATTATTACCATTGGTATATTTCAATGAATCAGCTAATTTAAACAATTCTACAATTATTGAACTAATCAGTATTGTAGTTAAAGGTCCAATGATACTTGAACAAGTTATGATATGCAGTATTATTATTACGATATTAATATTATGTTCAATTTTATTGAAACCATTTATTTATATGCATAGAATTTATGATTTTAGAAGTAGAAAAGAAGAAAAACAACATTTATTAAGTGAACGCGAAAAGGAATAAAACAGAAAGGGAAGAAAGAAATTTTTCAAATTTATTTTAAAAATGGAGAAAAAAGTGAAAAATTGAAGAGGAAGAAGACACATCAGTGAACCTTTGTTTACGTTATTTCCAGTTTTAATCAACTCATTCATTAATTTGCAGTCATCTCATGTGCATTTTGTTTCTTCATTTTGAATTTCGCGCCAAATTACTTTTACTATCTAGTAAAACAAAAAGAAGCCATATTTCATTTTCTCCCAGTAAATGATGTCTTCATTCTCTTTTTACACACACACACACACATTGAAGGTGAAGATTGTTCTTTTTTTCGAATCGACCATATGAATTTTTTGATAATTTCTAATCCGGTGATTATTGATAACATATACCAGTATACAAGTGAATATTGTTTAAAAAAATTGTGTAATACAGTTAATTTTCCATAAAGTGTAAATTACTTCTTTCTATAAAACATTTACCGCTGTTCATTTTGAAGAAGGAAAATACCTCATTTAAAGAACAGAAGTTCCCTCGGTGAGTGATAAATCTATTGGGTGGGGCAGGGGGGGGGACACTAAGTTAATACCAGGGGAAATGATGGGAAACACAGCTTGTGGAACAGAGTATCGTTTGTTTCTACCAAGCTGATACCTGAAACTACTTTCAGGCGTTGGTTTGCAGGGATTTGATTGGTTGAAGGTCTGAACACCAGCAAACATCAGCTAGGGAATTACTGGAAAGCCAGTGAGTACTTCTTAGCTGTTCCGTCCCAGTTCAGGACTCTTCACCACTACTCAGCCACCCTGGGTCGAACCCGGGACCTTTCGGTTTCAAAGCAGTGGCCCATTGACAGAATATTCGTTACCGATGCATATGGTCTGCAGTGTGTTCCTTAGCCGACGCCTTCTTAAACCTCATCCTAGTTTAACAATCGGTAGTAAGTCGAAGAAAAGAAGGAGGGTTGAGCGTAATTGAAGCTAGTAACCCCACCCCATACGACAAATACCAGTACTATCGCTATTTAAAACTTCAAATTTGAAAGCTTGAAGTCCTATATTTCACTCAGAAGGCAAGGGGATAAAAACTAAAATAAAGTCCCATAATTAACTCAATAACCTTGATTTTTATATTGCAAACAGTATGATAAGTGTTCTTTACGACTGTATTTTAAAGGGTGATAATTCATTAGTGTAGAATGCAGTAAATTTGAGGTCGAATTGGTTCAGATTGATGAAATTCGCAAGACTTTACAGAAATTATTTCAGAATCTTTCCAGGGATGCCACTATTTTCTTCAACGGGTTTTTAACCACAATTTTCAGAACTTTTAATTTATAACTATCCAGTTTGTTCTAATCACTGGCGAAGTTAAACTTTAAGCACTACTAACTACCAATCAGCGAACGACCTTCAACGAACCAATCACATGAAACAGGGAATTTTGATTATGGAGAACGTATATTTCTGGGGAAAAAAGCATAAAAACTGCATAAAACTTTTACATAGAGTATCTTTCTCTAACATGGGACAGAAACATCTCCCAGTTTAGAATAGGAGTGTCAACAGAAAAGTTACACCACATTCTGTACATATATTCATCCAAATGACTATAAATGAGATCCATTTATAGCCCTACTCTTATTTTCTAATCTCCCCCAAATTCCTTTTGTAGAATTCGTATATGTATCCCTGTAATTGGATCAACAAAATCACTGGAATTATTCACTCTGTGATGAATATATCCAAGGGATGACAGCGAGATATAACCTTTCCATTCATCAGTATGTACCATAGATCCCTGTTTCACCAGTTGAGTGACAATAGGTACTAAGGTAGGAGATTTTCTGTCTGGTATTCTCTCCACGAATCCTTTCCGTAGGGAGATGTCACATGAACCAATCACCCAAACATTGTTGGATCGCTCAAGACCACGGTTGTATTTTTTTCTTCAGTAACACAGTTTCGTCCACGTGCACGACGATGCCTTCTTCGCCTAACAGCGAAGTAATTCTCTCCATTTTCCTTAAGGCGATGTCTCTGCGGTGCTGGTACCACTGAACTGTATACACGAGGCTGTTTTCAGTTCAGCAGCTGCACCTCCCACAGGCTGTTTTAAAACCCAGTAATTACAAATATGCGAAATCTGGGTTAGGGAGAGATGAGACCTAGCAAAAAATGTTCCTGCGAAATTTTAAAATTTTCAACTTATCTTCGCTGACACTAACTCGTCTCAAACGAATTGCACAACGATGGACATATCCATCAATCGACCTGCTAAAGCTTTTTAAACTCATGACACCACCTCTCCTTCCTAAGCAACCTCAAATCCAGGCAATACTGCAAAACCTTATCGTCCTCGAACTGCAAGCGTAAGTTCGTTAGAGCATGCATTTGATACGAATCAAGCGGAATACAACCTTGAAGTCAAATGCATGATCCTCATTGGACCATTCGAGGTCACTCGCTGATTGGTAGTTAGTGGTGCTTGAAGTTATTATTATTATTGTTCCCTTGGGTTCCTAGTGGAACATAGGGCTTCAACTGCACGCCTCCACTTGCTTCTGTTTTCTGCTGTACTTTTCATTTGCATCCATGTTAGTCCATACTGTTTCAACTCCTCTTCATACGATCGCCTCCATGTCACCCTTGCACCGACGAACAACTCGTCGCTTCCCTTTCGGGTTCCACTTGAGCGTTGGCCTGACGCGCAATGTCACCCATCATCCTCCTCAGCGAGTGTCCAATCCATCTCCACTTTCTTCTGCATATTTGTTGGGTGATTGGTTCTTGTTTCGTTTGTTCCCATAGTTTCTTGTTGGTGATTCTTTCCAGCCATCTCATCTTCAGTATAGAGCCAGCGAAGACAGTTGTCGAAAAAGGTCTGCCTGCAACCTGTTGGAAATATTCTTTGTGACCAGCCAAGTTTCTGATCCGTATAGAAGAACTGACTGACTTGACGTTTGTATTGAAAATCCGAATTTTGTTGTTGATGGTGAGTGACGAAGATTTCCAGATTGGTTTCAGGTGGATGAATGTGTTTCTCGCCTTCCCGATTCTCGATTTGACATCTTCGTCCTTTCCTCCTGTAGTTGAGACAATGCTCCCTAGATAAGTGAATGAAGTAACCTCTTTCAAATCCCTCCCGTTGATGGTGATTGGCGCTGAATGTTGCTGTTGTTGTTGGTTGGTTATTTTCATAACCTCCATCTTGTCTATGTTAACCTGGAGTCCTGTCTTTGCTGCTTCTTCAACCAGTTTGTCGGTTTTCGCTTGTAAGTCTTCGATTTTAAGTGACATCAAACATAAATCATCCACGCGCGAAATCCAGGTCTTCTAGATTCTTCACGTCGGTCCAGGATATCCCTGTCTTCTCGTTTCCCACTGTCTGACGCATAATCCAGTCCACCACAATTAGGAATATCATTGGTGATAATAAGCACCCTTGTCTGATTCCTGTGTTTACTCCAAACGCCTCTCTGAGTTTTCCGTTGTGGATCATTTGATGGATATTTGTGGTACGCCGTAGTACTCGAGTAGTTTTCAAATTACTTCACCGTCAACGCTGTCGAAAGCCTTCTCAAAGTCTATGAAGTTGAGGTAGAGATTTGATTGCCATTCCATGCTTTGTTCGATGATAATGCGTAGAGTTGCAATTTGGTCAGAACATGATTTGCCTTTCCTGAATCCAGCTTGTTCTGGTCGGAGTTCTGTATCCAGTGCGTCCTTGATTCTCTCCAGGATGATGCGACTCAGGATTTTACTTGGCGTCGACAGGAGCATGATTCCTCGCCAGTTCTTGCAGAGTCCTAGGTCGCCCTTCTCTGGTAGTTTCACGAGGTAACCTTTCTTCCAGTCAGTAGGCACCTTTCTCTCCTTCCAGACTTTTCGCAATAATGGAGTCAGCATATCTGCTGTCGTCTCTGGGTCCGCTTTCAGTGCTTCCGGGGGTATTCCATCTGGTTCAGTTGCTTTTCCAGCTTTCAGAAGTTTGATTGCATTCAAGACTTCAGCTTTCGTTGGAGGACTGGTGTCAACTTGCAGTTGTGTACGTGCTGTTGTTGGTATTTCTGGACGGGTTGCAGGTGGTGATTGGTTCAAGAGACCTTTGAAGTGGTCCGCCCATTGTTTAATTTGTTTTTCTTCCTTGGTAATTAGGTTCCCTTGGCTGCCTTTTGTAGGTTTTACTTGTGTTGATCGCTTCCCGGATAGAGACTTGGTTATCTGATATAGTGTCCTCAGATGCCTTTTGCCTGATGCCTTCTCAGCTTCAGTAGCCAGTTTGTCGTAGAATTTTTTTTTTGTCCTTCCTGGCACTCTTCTTCACTTCTTTGTCCAGTGCTGTGTAAGTTGAGCTTGGAGTTAAAGTGAGCGTAATCACCATATAGTTAGTTTATTTTTCATTTATGTTTTACTGTGAAAGTTTAGATATTTCATTCTTTCATACTATAACCAACTTCTACTTCTGCCTTGTTATGTTTCTCAAATGCTCGAAATGTACTTACTGAGCAGATGTTATTCTCAGGAAATCTTAATTTGTAGTATAGACCATCATTATACTGGCTTGTATCTGCTTATTTTGATTAGTTTTGGCTTGCTAATCACTTATAAATTTTTACTCTATGCATTTTTATTCCTTCTCCAAGCTATTGAAGTTTCTGTTATCGTAGTGGTATTTTTTTACGTGGTGAGCGCGTTAGCCTCTTTCAACTCCCAAAGTTCCATCCGTTCCAGGCCTATTCCTGGATAATAAGGTAGGCAAGGTTTAAATGTGCGTTGGATGAGAATCAAACACAGACCACGAGCGTGCTTCATGTGTATCCTTCCACTGGACTACCACTGAAGGTTAAATTTCTTTGAGGAATGAGAACGGACCCGATTTCCTTTGATAATCCAAACGCTGTTTGCTAATGACTGTCAGGAAGCCCAAAATTTCGGTCAAGAAATGATATGACCAGTAAGCTGTAGCCAAAATGATAAAGAGACTGTTGTTCGGGTTGGTTAATTTGCTGGAAATCCGATGCTACGTTTAAGTTTCGATACATGAAGGGGATAAGTAATATTGTCTGAAGACTGGAAACTAATATTAGTTGCCAATCTCCCCTGACCTTAAGTGCCTACGCAAATAAAGATAGAAGGCAGAATGTCCTCATAAAGTGAGGAAAATGGACTTTTTTGTTTGCAAAAAGCAAAACATTTTGATGTGGTTGTGTTCTTCGCGCCAGATAGTTAGTTAATTTGCGAAGCTTTCATTATTATAAAAGTTTTTGTATTCCCTAATGAATGAAAAACAGAACAATATTATTTTTACTCACTTTTTGCTATATAAAGCTGATAGCTTTATCAAAGTAGTGACATTAAACCAGAATTTACAAAAATCTCAGCTTATATCTAACAAACTTAATCATCGTTCCTCAGCATGGGGTCATTTTTCCGTTGTCAAATCGGCTAGTTGGTAAAGATAACAAAACCAGGTGTAAATTGTTGGATTTAATTAGTGTGAAAATGTTAAAAGCAGCATGCGTTTATGTGATGAAATCGCTCATCACATTCGTGTTGATTTTGCCATTTCATAGGGGAAAGGGGTTGTTATAACCAGGTCAAATTCTGTTTTAGTCCATCATTCAGACTATTCAGACAATTTGGATTCCACTTGATATGAAGTGCTTCTGATGATATTCGACATTCTTTGTGATTTCTGAAATCCTCCTGGACTATTTCAGTATTGTCAAAATCATTTTTGTGACGTGATTCTATAGCGTGTAGACGACCTATGACTGATGATTTTTCAGGCTTTTCTAGTTCAACTGGATTTCTCAGTGGTCGAACAGACACGGCTTTACGGTGTTCATTTCTTCTGATTTTGATTTCTCCCTGGTGACGTTTATCCGATGTATATCAGATCACATTTTGAGCATTTTATTTTATCGACGCAATTAGATTGAGAATCCTTAGGGATTTGGTCTTTTATATGGACAAGGTTGTTTTGCAGTGTGTTTGACGTAAAAACAATATCTATATTTTTCATTTATCGGGAAATACAAAAATATTTTATAATAATGAATAAATATATATGAAAATAAAGGATGACAGAATGAACATAGATCAATTTAAAAGACTACATTGAAAGTTAAAACAACAATGGAGCTCCATATTCCAAAGATAACAGTATTTCTGCGCTGTATTAAAACAAAGTTTACCAAGGAAGGTTTAATGTAATGGCAAATTGTTTTTTGACATATAAAGGTGGTATAAACTTCGTAGTCACTAATACACACACAAAATTTATGTCGCACCTCAATTATGCTTTACAGAAAAGTTTCAAAAGGGTGTAAACATCAATTTGATGCCATGTGTCTATAATTTGTTTCGCAATGGAAGAGCCAGGTCATTTGTTTTCACCATTAGTGGGTTCAGCGGATTCAACCTGCTTCTGAAGGGATTTAGGGATATGCTCTGAAGCCGTTGTTTGAAGGGACGGATGATTCCCCCCAGTGTACACGTAACCACGAGTACATTTAAATTGATAGGTGCAGTGGGATGTGATATCATTTCGGGAGCCTAAAATTATTCCTCTATGAAATATCATATTACTATAAAGTTGTTAGTAGTATTGTTATGAACTCTGAAAGTTCTGTCGGCAATGGTCACTGAGTGAAAATCAAACAGGATGTAGAAAATAATATTTTCATAAATCTTAGTTTTTAAGACAGGATTTCCCCTTTTGTACACATCTTCAGTCATTTGCTTGAAGTCGTTTGGACCAGTTAACCTAATTATTATTATTATTGTTTCCTTTAATTCCTAGAGGAACATAGGGCTTCAGCCGTGCGAGTTAACCTAATGAAAAGTTCGAATGATTTGTCTCATTTTCTCTGAGATTTATACAAATGTAATTGCTAATAGACATTTGTAAAAATTATATTTGTAAAATCTCAGCGAAATTGAAATGATTGGTTCAATCCACTCTTGTATCAAATAATTATCTTAAAGTCTTCATAAAAAGTAATTTTAAAATGTGACGATAAGGATGGATCGAAACCCGTTGCTAAGAATTGGGTTGGTACAGCGGCGGTTCCTTACAGCAGAGAAACATACGATGAGATGAAACAAATCCTTAACGATCATGGAATAAGAGTGTATTTTCGTGCAACTAAAACCTTTCACTCATCACTATATATATATATATATATATATATATATATATATATATATATATATATATACCTAGAATGGTGGCCACATGACAAACCTGACTGACAGAATTCAATCTGCACCGAAGAAAGGACTAAACACGTCACACTAGTTACTAGTATCCAATCAAAATATGTACTATTTTCTTAAAATAAGGAAATTTCACCTATTTGTATTATTCCAAATCGATTTTAGGTTCATTCTAGGCATTCCAAATACATTCCAACCTAAATATTGTAAAGGTCTCCCAAGCAATACCATCATCCACCATATTTTAGGTTCTAAATCAAGCAAACCTCTGCTCATATGATTCATTAAGTAGGTAGTTGTAAGATTCTATCTGAATTCTTCAAAGTAGAATGGGTAAGTGTGTAGTGCTGTTCTATTAACTCTAACCAAAGATTTCTATAACTATTTCTGTAACCTGTATTAGACTTCTACAGAAACTGATTTTATGTATGCCTAAAGAACATCTACCATTATGTAATTGGATATTGGTCTTTGATTATCCTATTATACACTGCATGGTTAATCAACATTTGTTTTGTCTCACGTACATTAAAAATTCAACTTTGCTGCTAATACAATTTCCGAAGACTTCACTTGTACCTTTTTGATACGTTGTTGGTATTTATAGGATACAGTGCTTTGTACATTAGAGATCATGAAGATGTAGTTAGATTGTAGTATACAGATCGGACACATATCCTAGTACACAGCAAGTATATAAGTTGTTGCTAAACAAACTTGCCACACCTTCGTTTTAAGTCTACTTTAGTGGGTAGAACGTGGAGGCGATCAATTATGATTTCAATTTCCTTAGGTAGTTGGTCTTTTATGATATAAGATAGTTGGAGGCAATCGGAAACAGGAAGCCTTGTATCTAGGTCTCGTGGTAGTTGACACTCACCAGTCACCAAGGGGTATCTCCAACCTCGAAGGAACTCATGTCCCTTCTGAGATTAAAACCCGCATCACCCAGTGCAGCCTGAAGTCAGAGACGTTACCACAGAGCTATTCGAGCTCGCGACTGACCTCCTGTAGGACTGTAGTGGGTATTTTGATTGGACACTAGTAACTAGTGTGACGTGTCTAGTCCTTTCTTTGGTGTAGACTAAATTCTATCAATGAACGAAATATTCCCATATTGAGTCATAAGAAAAAGGCACAAACAGCGAAGAAAATTTTCTTTTCGACGATTCATTTTCATGAGCTGTACAATCGTAATTATAATTAACAAAGAAATCTTTAGACCAATCAGATACTGGTAAATTTTGTCCTTGAAAAATTGTATTACATAATGTAAGGTGTAAGAAGGGATGACTAATTGTAAGTTAGAAAGGAGACAGAAGTTGGCATGACGTAATAAGTGTGAGATAATGAATAATCAATAAGCTCGTGTAAAATGGACAGGAACTAGTGGAAAGGCTATAAAGTGTTTTTGTATAAAATATGTATGAAAAGCAATGTTATTAATAAACAGTAATAGAGTGGTAATAAAATGTGGATGATGGGAATAATAATGATAATAAAAGTATTAATAAAATAAAAATAATAATAGTAATAATAGTGAACTTACATAATAAAGGAAAGAAGCAAAATTGTGGTAAGAACTTTACTCTGGCCATGGTAAGGCAAGAGAATGTATGTATCGCTTTTGGATGCAGAGGTCCGGTTTCAGATCTCGAATAGCTAATGCTTCAGCTATGTACAGATGGCGTATCCGAAGTCCCTTTGTACGATATTGAGGGACTCTGTGTAACACTGTGAAGCATTCATGTGGGGGTGCTCGATGTCCAGAGATGACAAGGTGTTCGAGGATCGAGCTGTTGCTATTCTTCTTTTCTCCTCTGGATAACCAAGCTGGGCAGTGTTCCAGAATACGTTTGTGGACTTGACGTTGCGTACGGCCGATATACTTTGCTCCACACGAGCAAGTAAATTGATAAATACACACTGAAGTGGCCAAAAGCGGTATCTTATCCTTAGCGTTAGACTGGATTAACTGTCTACAGGAGAATATGATACGTAGAGTGGCTGTTGGAAATATCTTCTTCAGACATTTAGAAAGACGGTTTCTGAGAATTTCCACTGCGACATCACCTTTGAATTCTAGGCTCATGAAGAGAGTCTTCTTAGGAACCGTTGCGTCGAAAAGAAAATTTTCTTTGCTGTTTGTGCCTTTTTCTTATGAATTCTATCAGTCAGGTTTGTAATGTAGCCACCATTCTAGGTGGCTCGCCATCAAGGTGCACATTGATTTGCTGATATTAGATATGATTATATGATTTTCTATTATGCAGTCAGAGGAATGCTGTAATCATATCAGATGCTACTTCTAGCTGTTTCAAACTTTTTCTACTATGGCGTTAGCTATATTATGCGCGAAAACGCCTCACTATTGCTTTTATGCTCGCCTGACTTTTTCACCTTTAACACATAACAGTCTAGTTAATGTCACATGATTCAATAATCATAAGGTTTTGAAATCATACTAATCAATACTAAATTTCCATTAGCATTCCCTTTCAATCATCTACTTACTTCCTAATAACACTGAATAAACAAATGGAGTTCTACATCTTGTGTGTTGGTCTTCTAGGCAATGTTTTAGCTTTGATTATATTCTCAAAAACATTGGTGGATCATACAATTAAATCGAGATTTTCAATTGGAATTGGTTTAGTACAAACATTTCTTGATTTATTAGCATGTTTAGCAAATTTGATGAATTCATTTCTACCAAGAGACTATGTAGAAAAATCACAATTATTAAGTAATATAATGCGAACAAGATTAATTTATTGGGCAATTATGAATTATCGTGGTTTAAGTATAGTTTGCAGTGCATGTGGACGATATAATAATATGCTAAGACCATTTTTCAGTAGAACTTACTTTTTCCAGCTAATTGTAGCTATTATTCTAGGTACATTGGTGAATTGTATCTCGTTGTATTGTTTATATACGCTACACTCGGATTGGGTAGACTGCAGCGATTTATGCTCTACATGTGAATATAGACCAGAGATAGTGATAGCTGCATTTTCAGCCATTTGTGGTTTTGTTTATCGGTTTTTATTCCCATTAACTGTCTGCTTTTATGCTTATACACGATTGATAAGTATCTGTGAAAATATCAATGATATTAAAA
Organism: Trichobilharzia szidati; assembly: GCA_944472155.2. Taxonomy (NCBI): domain Eukaryota; kingdom Metazoa; phylum Platyhelminthes; class Trematoda; order Strigeidida; family Schistosomatidae; genus Trichobilharzia; species Trichobilharzia szidati. The sequence continues at coordinate 93,482,104 of OX235274.1, read as the reverse complement.
TGCAAAGAGCTGTTGGAGATTTGAAAAGGATGCGTTTTCTTGACGGTTGGTTTTATATGTTTTGTTTAATACTGCATGAAATATACTTTGTGCTGAATTTTTTCACTACGAAAAGATATGTAAATGAGAAGACACAGCTTTATCAAATATTATTACTTATAACTTACTTGTATCCATGTGTACATCCTTTCTTATCAATTATAATGTATCAAAGATTTCGTGATCCATTAGTTGCGTTATTTAGAAAGAATAAATAAATATATCAGTTCATTTGTTGGTTTCATGAAGAAAATTTCTATGTCTTTTGGTTGACGAGTAAAGGAATTAGTAGTGAAGTGAGTAAGACTAGTGACACCAGAAGTAATATTTAACGGGACAAATGTAGTCTACATAAATGTTAAATGGATTGCGGAATTCGAAATTAGTTTTTATCTACTAACTACGTTATCTCCTTTAATAGCACCATCAGATATCCGGCATGCTGCTCTCTTCCAATTCAGGTACCACTCGGGCGATTACCTGATATGCGATACAACTTGGCTGCCTCTTCAGCATAATTCTAGTCCATATTAATTTCCTCTTGCATATTTGTTGAGGATTAGGTTGTCGGCTGGTTCGCAGCACAACTAGAATTCCTTTCTGTATGCTGTTGTTTCCTGACTGGCAATCTAGTCATCAGAATCTACTAGGGAATTTGGATTTTGATGAAAGTCTTGTATAATGCTGGTATTATTGTAGATAAGCTAAATTAGACCAAATCTACTAAATGAAGTTTGCCTGGTGTTTGATAAGTCGGTAGTCTTTTTTTGATTGGACACTAGTCAGTAGCTAGTGTAATGTGTCTAGTCCTATCTTCTGTGCAGACTGAATTGTATCAGTCAAGCTTGCTCCGTGGTAGCGAGCCACCTAGCATGGTGGCCATATTGCAAGCTTGATTGATAGAATTCAGTCTGCACTGAATATCCAATAAAGTCCTACAGGAGATCAATCGCGAGCCCGAATAGCTCAGTGGTAACGTCTCCTACTGCGGGCAGTACTGGGTGACACGGGTTTGAATCTCAGAAGGGACATGAGTTCCTTCGAGGTTGCAGATACACCTTGTTGACTGATGAGTTCCAACTAGCACGAAACCTAGGTCAGGTAAGGATTCCTGCCAGTTGTCTCCAACCATATAATACCAACAAATAAGTAGTCTACCTATTTTGTAAGTAGTGATGACAAGACGCAAACTAAATAGATTCTGATAAATAGTACTATGCGCTTTTGAGCAGTATATTTGAATATAGCAAGAAGGTAGGATAATTCTAGAAGAAGGATGTTATAACTTATCTAGTCTGAAAGGCTTTACAATAGACTCAGAGAATGTAACTGTCAATTACATAAGCAAAGAGCGTAAAAATGGCGTTGGCTCCAGTCTGTACGTGTATATGTTAAAACAAGTCTTGAACATCAGAATGTGTACTACAGCAGTCTGTTGGGAATGTATTTTGATGACGCGTGTGTCAAGCCTCTGAATCATGTAGAAGCAGTTAACTGACAATAATGTGAGAAATCCAGATCGTGCTCTTTATGCTGAGTTATACGATTAATGAACTGATCACCCTGAATTAATGTCAACATTTTATTGTATAAGTTTGTGGTTAGAGAGTGAGTGTGTCTTGGGATCCTGTGGCAAAACAGTAAACTGTCTAACCTCTGGTATTCAGATACATTTCTCAAATGGATGCGTTTATGCAGAATTTTTACTATTGAACCGTAATCTTTTATTCATTAGATTTTGGGGGAACGAACATTTCATGCTCGTTAGCAGTTATTGATGAAGTGTACTTGAAACTTTAAGGATAGTGTCAAAATCTCTGAAAGATGCAGTTAATATCTTGTTAAAGAATTATCAAATAGAGAAATGTAGGCGAGATATGCCTTTTCGAGCAATGAAATCTACACTCTAATAACAAATTACTCTGGAACAAGGTTAAAATCCTAGACAGAGGAAATGTAAGAAACGCCATAGAATTTCCAGAGGCTTGATCCTTAAACTGATTCGCTATTAGTAGACATAAGGGTGTAGATATAATTTACCAATACATAAAAAATAGGTCACACCAACAAAAATTTAAATAGTAGGTTACTCTGAGGACCAATATCAATACAGGAAAAACTAGCCACGATGGCGACCATCACGAGGCACAAATTCAAAGGCTCACTACACATTGAAGTTGGCCCTGAAGATGATATCTAGTATACTGAGTAAGTGGGTGGCTGAGTATTAAGGGTAGCGTAGTGTGGTATATCAACAGCACAACCAGTATCTTACAGTCAGTGAGATTGTAGCGCTAAATAATTCCCCAAAATTATTGACCACAGCAATCATCACTGAACATTGGATGCTGACCCTCACTGTATTAGTCGACTTCTTTAGCTGAAGGCTTCCGGTCAAGCATCCCCGCCATTTGGTACTCCATCGTGTCACGTTCGTGCACGATCACTAGCCAGCTAAGCATTCATCTCCGTCTACGATTTGGTCCCGAAATATATCTTGTAATTTGGACGATCAACTCTGGTCTCTTGCTTTGCCTTTGGTCCACGAGGAACGAATACTATATAAGTTGTTGGTATTAGATCTTGCTTTAGTTTACTCCGTACAATCTGCGAACGTCGATACCCACAGCCTCTAAACTGGTGAGCCCGACCACGAACTTCATCTTTGGTAAATACACAGACAAATCCGGTGAGTTCGTTCCATTTTGTATTTGTTCTTGTACTGTTTTCAAACTATATATATTCCGCCATGAGTGATCCTAGTCCTAAGGACATTCGTATTCGCTCAACTGCCAAAACTACTCAGCTCGTACCATTTTGGCCAGATAATGCTGAAACGTAGTTTCAGATAGCTGAGTCTGATTTTTGTGGGCATGGGATAACTGATCAACGTTCACAGTTCCTTGCAGTTATTAATGCCCTACCGTGGGAATTCAGCAAGTGCTTAACTGTGCAGATTTCGAGTCCAGGAGTAAGCAGGTCATACGAGTTGCTCAAAGCATCCCTCCTTAGGAGAAACATTCTCACGGATCGACAGCGTCTGGACGAATTATTTCACAAAGTCGAGTTAGGGGATCAGTCAGCCGTGAGCTTGCTGACAAGAATGAGAGAGGTTATTGGCCAAAGTCAGTTTGATGAAGGACTTTTCAGAGAACTCTTCTAATCCAAACTGCCACAGTCAGTACAGACTGTACTTGTAATGTTTCTGCAGATAAAATTCTAGAAATAACTAAACGGCCAGTTACTGAAATATGCTCAGTTGCCAAACAGACTTCGAGTAGGGGTACAGCAGTGATAGAGTTATGCAACTTTATCCAGCAGAAGCTTGGGTCAAACATGCCTTGTAATTACTCCTATCGTCGTCCGAACTCCACTAAACGGCGAAATTCACGTGATCGATCTAAGTCCAAGCCCAGTTCACTAGAAAACCCTGACTGGTGCTGATATCACAACACCTATGACCAGGAGGCAACCATGTAACTTCAGCAATTTCTCAAAGTCTGCGCGAAACTATCCCATCGGCACGCGTTATCGGCAACCGTCGCAGATGGCACTAGCCACCTACTTTACATTCATAATGTGGTCAGCCAGACCCGATATTTGGTCGACACAGGCGCCGAAGTCAGCGTCCTTCCTGCTACACCAGCAGATCGACAGAGGGAACCTACCTTCGATACAGTCAGCCTCTTAACGCTCATTGTGGTGGCTACTAATTTCGCTGTCGAACCAACGCCTTTGTGTTCTAAATTCCCTGATTGATACTAGAGCAGTGGACAGTGTAATCTCATCTTCGACAAAAGTATGTCTGCACTAAACTACCATATAACTACTTTCCACCAAGGGTTTACTCACAACTTATGATAGAAGGTTTCTTGACCTTAGCAATGGACTTGGCCGCTCTTTCGGCTGGGTTTTCATCTTCGCCCATGTGACTACCAGCATCATTGGTATGGATCTCTTACAACTCGGTCAGTTTCAGGTGAATATTGGCAAGCATGTGCTGGTAGATTCTACCACATGACTATCCAGTCTCTGATTGTGTCATTAAGAGATCTCTAATCAGCAAACTGCATTCCATCCTCAACACTTCAAGTACTTACTCCACCTTCGTCATATGTTTTCCAAGTATTACCGAATCATATCGCGGTATTCCTTGTGTGACCTCCAGTATCACCTGTCACGACAACTGGTCCACGTGTATTCGCCAAACCACGGTGTGTATCTCTCCAGGACCTGCAGATCATTAAAACTGAGTCTGAACTTATGTTCAAAATGGTGATAATTAGGCCATACAACATCCCATGGTCTCCACCTCTAAATGAGATGCATTAGGAGAAAGGTGTAGTGTACATTGAACTTTTGTTTCAACTCACTCATCCAACTTTTGGCACTACTCCACTTCGCCACTTCGCTTCGCGTGCTGCACTACTCTTCTTGCACATTTTGGCACTTGTACGCTTTCTCCCTCGCTGTACTCTCCTACAAGCATACTCCTCGAGCTTCCTACTCCTACGGGTATAGATAAGTGGTAAACCTGTTTTTATATTACTGAGTTGTAATCACATTCGTTATAAATATACGTTTGGTTACAGGCAAGTAGCGAGTCCTTTTATTTTCTGTTTTTACTCGTTCCTCAGTACTTGCAGGATAGGCAGAGTACTGATTTAGACCTAGGCAAAAGAAGTTAGTCTTTCTGTAAGTGTGACAGGCAAAGTCACCTGAGAATAAAACCAGGCACTTACAGTGGTATGGAATGAAGATATTTCAGTGAATCCCTTAGACTGAATACCCGAATGATCCCACATGGTTGTCCATTCCCACGCATACATGACTTAACTGCGTCTTTGAAAGCCGCGTGTGTTTTCAACAGGCTTGATTTATTACCAGTATATTATCGCATCCTAGTGCTTCCTGATAATGCTCCGAAGACTGCAGCCACTACATCTGAGTGCCTTTCTGCGTATGCTACGCCACTAGGATATGAAAGCGATTTATTTGTTATGACTTGAACGGAAATGACTTCATTTATTCATATCTGTACGACATTTTGGCAGCTAACACAAATGAAGAATCTTATCATGACCAGATACAACGATTTTGCGCCAACTTTTGAAACACTCGATAGTAGTCAATCTAGTCCTATGGTATATGGCTGATGTACATGGCCTACCTGAAAAGACGCGGGTGATTCGAGGCCTCACGATGCCGTCTTTCATGAAACCCTTGCGCGAATTTCTCAGTATGCTAAGCTACTGACATCGTTTTATTCCTCAACGAGGGAATATTTTAATAGCATTGATGGAGGTAAGGGCAGAGCACTAGGCATAACTCCAATAGCATTGGAAGCATTTAAGAAAATTGGGATGGCTATTTCGGACTTCACTGTTTTAATGCATCTAGATATGTAACTTCTTCTCAGTATTTCTGCTGATGCACCCAACAAGGCTATCCAAGCTGCCCCATAAAACGCATGCGTAACACAGAGGACTCCTGCTTTGTTCTCCATGAAACTGTCTGCCTGTGAAACACGATGTAGCAACTCCACTTGCAAACTCTCATTACGATTATATTGTTGGGTTCTGAGTGGGGCATACTGCTTCAGCACCGTACCTTAGTTTTATGCTGTTCACCTTAATATTTTTACTTGGCCGCATGATTTCCAACATGCTGTACTTTCCTCCTCATACGATCTCCTCCATTTCACAGTCCAACAACTAACTCGCCGTTCCTCATTTAAGTTCCTGTTGAGGGCTTGGCGCATGATTTCACGCAACGGTCTCCTCAGTGTATGTCCAGTCTATCCCCATTTTTATTCGCATTCGCCGTTCTTATGATATTCAGTGTGGAGTGAATGCATAGGCTGGTGGAAGTGCGCAGATAGTTGGAAACTCATTTTTCGTATCGCAAGCCTTTGGAATACATAGAATCACTGACTTGAAATTCCGATCTTGTTTCATATTCTGAGTGCAGTAGATTTCCACACAAATTTTAGAGTAATGACAGTCAGTCCTTCTTGCCTGGCTTTGATAACTTCATCCGCTCCGCCTGTAGCTGAGACGACGATGCTAAGACAGGTGAAAGGATTTCGCCTCAGGTTTCACCCGTGGGTATTGAGTGGCGTTTCTTGTTGTTGCTCAGGTATCTTTATCAAATCTGTCTTTTCTGTTTCCACTTGAGATCCCGTCTTTGCTGCCTTTTCCGCAAACTTGTTGGTTTTCTAATTTGGAGCACCGAGTTTGTGCGATATTAGACGGAAGTCGTTGGCAAAGTCCATATTTTCCAGAGTCTTTCCGGTCAAATGAATGCCTGTCTTCCTGATGATAGCGGTTCACAGCGTAATTCAGTCCACGACAATTAGGAATATCATCAGTGATAGTAGGCATCCTTCTCTTACTTCTTTCTTCACTCCAAAGGCCTGGTTGTACACTCCGTTTTGATTCAGTTGACATGATTGTTGGATTAGGCTGATAAAGGTTCGGGGCACTTCTTACGTATTAGAGCGGATTCAAATATGTGCTCTGTTTGATGATATGTAGCGTTAGAATTTGATCCACCCATAATTTGCTTTTCATGAGTCCAGCTAGTTCCGAGCGGATATTTGCATTCAGTGAATTTCTTAGTCCCACTCGGATGGTGAGAAATAATAATTCTCTTGAAGTGAGCGGGAAAATGCCTCAACACCACCCCTCGTGAAGACCCAGGTCACCGTTCTTCGGTAGTATGACGAAGTAGCTTTTCTTTCAAAAACAGATACTTATCTTTCTTTTCGAACCGCTTAGGTCTCTGGATTCACTTTCGATGCTCCTAGAGGAACTTCGTCCGATCCTGCTCCTCTCCTGTTTGGCTTTCAGTAATTTTACGGTGTTCAAGACTCCTGCTTTTGTCGGAGGATAAGTGTTGACTGGCAGTTCTGTGACTGCCCGTGTTATTTTTGGACGATCTGTAGGTGGCGTTGGATTTGAGAATCCTCTGGAATGATCAGAGATTGTTTCCTTCGTTTGTCTTCTTTTCAGTTGGATTCCCTTCACTATATTCCATTGGTTTCACCTGTGTTACTCCCTTTAAGGATTTTGGCCTGGTCAAGTCTTCTGAGGTCCCTTTTACATGCAGCATGTCGTACTACAGTTACCAGTGTGTCGTAGGATTATCAATTGTTCTCCCTATTACGCTTCTCCACTTCTGTATTCAATGAGTAATAAATTGCATTCAGGTTCTCCTTCTGCTGTCCAATTTTACACTGGTTCATTTTTTGTTCGACCATCCTCTTCTATTCTATTAACTTTCAGGTGTCCGTAGAGAGCCATCCTTTTTCTTATCTCTACTTCCTCCCTTAGATAGATGTACAAGTTCCCTTCAGCATTAGTTTCAGGGATTATCAGTGTCTTTCCATGTAGCTTTCCAAATGATGCTATATATATAATGTGTCCAACTTTGCTCTGACGGCTTCAGTGAGGCTATTTTTCATAGTTTTGTCCCCCAGTTTCCGGGCAGTGAACCTGAATTATTGTGTATCAATAGCTTCTCCAATGTCTCTCAACTCGACCTTGGAGGTAGTGAATTGCTTTTCGTCTTTTGATTCATCCAACACTTCCATTGTTGCATCAGAGGTCCTCAGTTTTCTGTTTTTATGCATCGTAAACCTTCAATTTACACCCTTCACACCATCCCTAACATATACTCCTCACGTGGATTAAGTCACAAAATCACGCAACTGAGATCGGATATTTGTCATAATTCTGATGCCATTAACATCTTTACAGATGAATGATCTCGAATTCGCACATTGGCAGCTCCTTCAAATTGGGGAGAATGGCAGGATTTCAGACTACAGACATGAGTATGTACAAGATTTATAGCAAAACGTTGAAATATGACATGTGTATCTTGCCGTCACCAAGATTACCGTACTTTAAGACAAGCTCACAGGCATTCCACTAAGCAGTGTGCATGTGACTGCATGAAACTTGCATACAGTGACAGTGCTGGGAAGTGCATAAACACTGGTTTACTCCGATTGGATGATCTGACACACCTGATGTCAAATTCATCTAGGTATCATTGGGTCGCTGTCAAATACCAATAGCCACTCGTACTTACATACGTTGACTAAAGGTTATCCCTATGACAAATGCCACAGCGAGAAAAGTCTGTTGAGCCTTAGTGGAAAGGCGAATTGCACAGTGTGGATGCCTGTCTACAGTGACAACTGAATTTAGGTAACAGTCTGAATCGACAGTTTTTAAGAGGATTCGGGAACTGTTGGGATGAGAATGCATTGGAATCATGACATGGCACACATCTGCAAGTAGCCTGGTGGGGCATTGATGGTCAAGAATCAGATTTCTGTGTGGGGGAATCGCTGTCTTCTATATCATCAAGACATGAAGACACTTGGAAGTTAAATCACGGACCCGACCTAATTACTGGTTAAATTCTTGGATTTTCCAGCAGTCGGGTAACAACAGTACCAAAGCATCTTCTAAGTGCACCAGTTGACTTGTACTCTGGCTAAGGTCGTATTCAGAGTTCCTAGATTAAGTGAGTTTAAATTTCTGTACCATTGTATTTTTCAAGTGTGATACCCATCTGTGAAAAACCAACTATCCTCATATATCTAAATTAATATATTTTATTCACTTTTCGTCACAGGTGTAAATACCAAATAATTATTCAAAGAAATAAGTGCGCTCCTACTACTTTTTAGTTTTGTTGCCCAATATTCATGTACTTTGCATCCATACTTCTCTTGTTAAATCTTTGGTTTCGATATTCTTTCCTGCACACTAACATTCCTTATTTTTCTCGTGACCATACCAACAAAACATCGATTATCGGATACCATGGGTAACTGAAGATGTCACATGGGTCACTCTACGGTTCCATCATTATCAGTTCTCCCCTGCATATTTTCCTCATAGAATAAAAATTTTTAGGGTAAAATGACGGAAGCTTTGGCAACTTTACGAAAAGAGTTGTGTCTAAACGTAAAGTTTCATTTCATCACTGGAGTGCATGGTTGCAGTAGATTTGGAGCCAACACGTCACCTAAGCCATCTTCATTATGGAAAAGATCTCTCTCATCCGTCTTACAGATGGTCGCTGCTGGTATTCTGCCAGTCTTCTAAGTTGGAGGTACCCTGTAGTGCAACTTCCACAGCGCTAAAATAAACATATGAGACTGAATCCATTTAATACTGACTAAATGAGCGTCTAGGCCCCTTGCCTAGTCGTTAAGGTGTTTTAACTTTTGTTTCGCATTTTGTTTTCAGTGCTTGCAGGTCATGTAGGGTACCGGTTAATTTGGTAATTGGGCATATTCCGATTGTGGAGATTGGTATCAGCAGCAAAACCTGTAGATCACAGAGCTGTTAGAGTACATAAAGAAGACCTAGAATTCGAAAGTCGGCGGCTCTGAATCCTCTTCCTAAATTAGCGAATATGGCAATGATAATTTTATGCCATTAATGTTTTATGAAAAAGTTTCCTAAATGATATACGGCAGTTAATGTGAGTATTTGGCACGACAAGATCTCCCACACAAAGAAAGGCTTCTGCGGTTTAGGAGTGAAATAACAACAACGAATGCCGATTGAGAGGAAAAGCCACACTATGACAAACTACTATACTTCAGTCAACTCACGTGATGAGTTCGTCTTAATAGACAATCAACCTTTAGACTGGCCAAGTTTTAATTTATCTCCTGAGAAAAAACGTTAGAAAACTCAGACGAGCCTGTACTTCTGTTTCAGGAATATAGATCAAAAGAACTAAGTCCCACCTTTTATAGCTAAACCCAATCAGTCAACACGGTCTATTTCTCGTACTATAAGATTCGGTAATGTACGGTTATTTAATAGTCAGTAAAATAAAACTGCAACAACACATTGAGCAAAGAACTACATTAAAAGATTCGTCAAAGTTTTTATTCAGTTATGATTTCTAATATTAACTCCATTATTTTGTTTGAACGTGTAGCAGTTTTGAAACTCAATAGATATCAAGGTCGTGTTTGTTAAGCGCTTCGTCCGAGGTGAGTTGTTTTTCTTTATTTTCGTGAATAAAATACTAGAATTGGAAACATAGTGAGCACTTGTTTGAAGCTTTAGTAATTTATCTACTTCTAGAAAAAATCTAATTCAGGCATCAAAAGTTAAATACAGTTAATTACACCAAGTAATTAATCAAAAAGTTCTTTTAATGGCCTTAGAGGAGTATTTCGGGAGACAATAATAGAAGTAAAGCAGCCGAACTTGCATTTAATTTTGAATTAGGAACCATTATTGCTTTAATAGATAGACGAAAAGGCCATAGAAAATTTAATTTCCATAAAATTTGAATTTCTAGATTCTTGACGTCATAATAAACATTTGATGGAAACCTCATTTGATTTCAAGTGCTGCAATTATCGGTCGTTGAAACTGTGCTTAAAACACTTGAACTCTCATTTTAGTCGTTCTCTGAGCACCATTTATGAAGTCAGCGAAAAATGATTAGAACTACTTTCCACTGTCTTAAATAATTTCTGTTTAACTAGCAAGATTTATTGGTGTGCGTACTCACTAAATTCCCATTAGTCAGTAGCATATATCATGTTTAAAAGGTAAAACTAGTCTTTAGATAGTATTTTCTAGTGTATTTATGAGTGAAGATGTTTAATTGGAGGAAGAAGTAATGTTGCGGATAGGCCTACACTTAATGGTCGAAAATTGTTGGTCAAAGATGTTAATTGCTATAACTTGCCCAAAAGCAATTTCTCAAGGTATTTATTTGAAGACAAAGACTGATTTGGAGCGATATACTGGTGTGGCACTAGTGAGAAAAAATAAGGACATTGTAACACATTAATGTTTGGGAATAGTGTAAAACAATTGCCATACGAACCAAAAATGTTCGTTATACCTTCTTCCTAACCTTCCTTTTGAATCTAATAATCATATTTTAGAAACAAAGCTGTTAAGAGTCTAAGTTATTTATTATCAGATATTGTGATGGGTATTAACAAAATAAGGGGCGGTCAATCCTATCAAGCATTTCTTATTTCCCTAGAGAATTTAGTTATTTAATGCTGTTTTTCAGCGTAATGGCGCTGTGCTACTTATATGTAATATTCCAAGTTGAAAATAGCAAAATAGAATCGGCCAATAGACCTGTTTTCAATGCTTCATACTAAAATATCAGAAGCTTGAAAGTTTTATGACATCTCGCGATTTTTCACTGAATACAACTACTCAAAGTATAGTGGCTTTTTGTTGTGATTTTACTGGAATTTCTGAGTGGCTTTTGTCGTATTGATGGAGTTGTGACTTAGTCCTATGCACAGATGACCTCCAAGAAATGAGTTGCAACATCAAAAATCGATCCACTTAATGTATTGTGAGTACTAAGGTAGCATTGTAAGCTATGTCGTGAAGAGAGTAAGGAAAAAGTATATCACACCGATTAAGGCACTCCACTAGCGATCATGAAGTCGTGTAAGGGCTTATAGAGAGTTGTCATCTGTTGTGATGTAAACCAGTGGTGTCTATCAGTGACGCCTATTGGCCCCACCTTTGTTTAATTTTATCACAGTTGTACTAATGGACATCACCCTGACTTTAGCGACTTAGCGATTGACTTGTCTCGTCCACTTAAAGTACGTGGATAAAGTCGCTGCAGAAATGCAGTCTTTTTAACACCTTGAGCAAAAGTCCCAGTAAGTTTGGCTTGTGATTCACCACTGTTAAATGTAAGATGATGCAGGACTGGTTCGTATCGACTCCTAGTTTAAAGATAGGGAGTGAAGTAGTTGGGCGTGTTGACCACTCCAACTATTTGGGAAGTTACATCAGACCTAATAAACGGATTACTGACGAAATTCCAGCGGGGATACAAAAGTTTCGTGCGTCATTCGACATCTTGAGTCATCCAGCTATCGATCAAAGGACGTGTGTGGTGTGCAGAAGTTCGCTCTGTCCCTCTCAATGCCTGTGAGTCGTAGACATGAAAAGTGGAAGATATCAGAACGTCAGCTATCTTTCACCACAGATGTTTGCGTTAATCTGTGTAGTATGATGAATAATATTGAGGTAAGGAGTTGAATGTTAGGTAAAGAGGGTAAACCAATCGATACAGTGTAAAAATATAATGTTTTAGATAGCTAAGACACGTGTTACTCATGCCAGACCACCACCTTCCTCGTTGAGCGGTATTAAATGATACAGAATTAGGCCATAAAGGGGTTAAGAGTGGTTTAATCAAAACATGGTATGAATCCATGAAGTCATCGGTAGAGACACTGAGAATCGATGGCTTGAGACAGTCAGTGATGTGGCTCCAAATCGTACTCATTGGCGAAGATTCATTCTCCCTTCTCAATCTCTGACCCCATAAACCTTAATGTTTCTCCATGTAATTTTTCTTCCTATCCTGCACTCCTTATCATTATAGTTCTTTTGAGTTACTTTTCTTTTTCTCTACCTCTGTCTGTTATATGGAGTGTAATAAGTTGAAATGATACTCTTTTGTGCAGATTCCTGCATCGAAACTTGCTCAGTCATACACTGTCTATGTCAGTTTTCTGTGGTAATTGAAGGAGAATTGACTCGGAAAAAGTGTAATGCTAAGTTATGTAAGTATCCTATGCAGGTTCCAGGTATGCAAAGAAGCATAATTTTCTTGCCTAAACTAAGCAAGACAACTTGGTGTTTTGACTGAAATATTATGCAGTGCCGTTTAGTGTCTATTCAAGTAACGCAGATGCATTTGTGTCTGATATATGCAGTGATTACATAACCATATTTCTTTGTTTACCTTCTCCCTACTACTTTCGTTCCAAAGCGTTCTCTGCAACTTTCTTCTAGATGATGTTTTAATTCTTCCTATTTCGGATTTATACTAGAAATATTTTAATATGGACCACTAAGTAATACTTTACGTCTGTCGTTCAGTAGTAGGATATTCTCCGGCCACCTATGTGGTCTGAATTTTGATTCCCGATTTACTCACTCGTAAGCTTGGTGAGTCCGGTAAAGAGGAAAGGTTGGGCATGAGGGCATAGTAACCCAACCCAGTGAGAAACTCACCACAGCCACTGAAACTTCAAAGCTGAAACTTAAAGCTTTATGTTCCACTCTAAATGTAAAAGGGAAAAATGTAATAATTCTAGGTCCTGTGTTTATATATTTCTATCTAGCGAAACTATTCATTCAGACATTTAGAAGAAAACAAAATAATTGAGCAAAGAATATCATTTTCGATAATTTTACCCTTCTGGCTTTACAATTATATATATGTTTATACACATAGAATATTCTAGAATAGTAGTCGATAACAATATTAGTGGTTTTTAAATAATATCGATTTATTAAGTAAGATCAAATGGAATTACAGTTGATTAAATATACTTAAATTATAATAATAATATAATAGCAAATATAATATCAACTAAGATTAAGAAAGTTCCACAAAAATTCAGGATCATTCAAACCTAGATGGCCAAGATAAGGACAGTGTCTGAACTAGCTTCTTTTGAACACACAGGCTTCATAGTGTGGATTTCAACGGCCTCAGCAATATTTAGTAAACGAACTCTTAAGGCGAAGTTAAGAAATGTTGGTATGCAGTAAATGACTTTGAAAGCTGCCTCGTTGACATCAATCTTGTGTTGTGTATCCACAAGATGAGATAGAATAGCGCTACGAATAGATTTGGTTTGTCCCTTACTTAACCACGCAGGGTGATGTTTGGAAATCTGACGAGAAACATACCTAGCTGTACGGCCTATGTAACTGGCTCACTTCATAGGAGCAGTTGAATTGATAGATACACATGGAAGAGGCGAAATTAGGCGTTTTAACGCAAAATAGGGGTGGTCTTGAAGACACATTAGAATTCGTATATTATTTGACTTATTGCCATACACATAAACAAGTGTATATTTTTGTATTTTCTTTGATAAGAATTCACTGTTGTCCATAAACTTAATTATTAAACCATCACTGAATCTAGAAGTTGTCTGTGCTGTTGACAGTATCTCCCTTGGATCTAGTTAATCTACATTTTACGCATAAGATTTTCATACTTCCAAATAACCGAATAAGACGAGAGTATTAACTAATTGACTGAGTTTCAACATAGAACTTTGCACAGAAGTGTTGCATTTCAACTTGTCACACTCTATGTAGCACACAAAGGTAGGAGAGAGAAAAATTCAAAAGAAGTATCGTGAACAGAAATGTATGGTAGAAACAATAAGTACGTTTAAAGTAATGACGATTTAATGGATCTGGAAGTGATGAATGAACCTGCGTTATTGACAAAGGTTTTGGGGAAAATGCTACTTTCATATCATGCGTCGTTGGCACAGCAGTAGAATGCTAGCCGACCACGCCTCACATGGTCCGGGGTTCGATCCCCGGCCACCGACGCACTCTTTTACCTCGCTAAGCCAGTAATCAGACTGGTAAAGAGAGAAGGCTGGGCAGGAGGCTAGCAATCCCATCCCGTATAAATAAACACCACTGCTACAGAAACTTCAAGCCTCTAGCTTGAAGCCCCCTATGTTCCACTGGGAACGTAAAGGAATAAGAAAAATATGTTGTTATTTGTACTAAATTACTGAAGCTTCATGAAAGTTTTTCCACACACTTTTTATAAAACCGTTGATTCTTCTGTCGATATAGTGTGATCATAGGTGGGTATAGAAATCATTCGATGACTTGTTCTTCTCTCTGAAATAATATTTGTTTGTTGAAGATCCTACAGTGAAAGAAATGTAGATTACATAACAGGAACACTAAAAAGCAGTTACGCATACATTTTGTGATGGGTAGGTTGGCGGGTGGTGGTTTGGTCTAATGGACAATCATACAGGCAATGAGGAGTTCCGCTCAAACCGCCTTCAAATCCGGAAGTACTATCTTCCAAAAAGAAAATCATCAGCCTTAAGAGCTGTAGACCTTCAATTTGCTTTTGGACTCTACCTACATGGTCTTTTTTAATATGAGCTAAGTGTGACTGGTTATTATAAAGTTTTCCTCAGGTTTTGATCTTATGCAAGACTAACCCTATTTCTCTCTTCAAAGCATTGCAAGACATGAATAACCGGGAAGCATAAGCTGTCCATCTTGCACTAAGATATATAACTTGTCTGGTTATTTAACGTACATACCTGATATATATATACTATGTCGGAGGTTACAGCATAAATGTTAACAGGATCTCTCTCTTAGCTGCATATTTTTTTGATCCTCTTCAGTCAGTTTAACCCGTGGTTTCCACTACTCCTACGTGTGTGATACTGACTTCTCTTCGATTGACTTATATGATATTGAATCTTTCCGTCTTTGCTGAGATGTTTCAGCTGTTAGGATATCTGGTGAAATTCAGTTGATCAGTTGTCGATCGCCGATTAAACGAATTATGTATAATATCGAGTATTATTCACATTGGGATCCATTCCTCCCTTCTATGTAACATCTGTAGTAATATGAGTCATTTGTAGATATGCCTCTGTCATGCAATATAAGTTATGTGCACATGACTTACAGGTATTTAGGTGAACTTGTTATTGTACTTAAGTTTAATTTTAAGTAGCTATTACCAAGATGCCTGAAAATAAAACAAATGAAACAACCAATCACATCATAATTCATGAATGACGTACATGTAATGTATTCACAGGATTTTCTATAGTTGGTTTGTAAGAATTAGTTTTGTTTTTATACGAGTTGATCACGGATTGATATCAGTTAGAGAACCATTGAAAACTAGCACTGGAGTATTGGACAGCCAGCTGTTTCATCCTAGTTTTGGAAATCATCGGCAGTACGCACCCACTGCCAGGGTTCGAACCCAAGACATTCTTGTTACAAGGCAAGCTGGCTCGTATACTATTCCTCCACTGGGACCCGATTCAACGGCCATTCCATGAATTTTAACTTCTGCAAATTCGTGATTTAGAGCGACCACCAACCAATGTCGTCGGTGGGACATTCTCTAACTAATATCAATCGGTGGTCAACTCGTAAAAACAAAACTAATCTTTACAAACCAACTATAGAAAATTAATCTGATGCTCGCCAGTGACTTGCTACAGGACAGGGTTTCCTCGAGTTCTAGTGTGAAGTCGTGACCAGTGAGGTCCATGCAGTCAAGTGTGAGGATGGATGTCCCAACTATGATATTTGTTGGGGTCGCGCTAAATCACGAATTGGTAGAAGTTAGAATTCATGGACTGGCCGTTGAATGAGGTCCCAGTGGCTGAATGGTATACGAGTATGTCTTGTAACCGGAAGGTCCTGGGTTCGAACCCCACGTGGAGGGGGCGTACTACAAATGCGTCCCAAACTAGGACGGAGGAAACAGCTGTCAAGTACTCCAGTGTTGGTTTTCAATGGTTCTCTAACTGATATTCACAGGATGCCAATCTTTAAATTTCCTTTAGTATGATTGGTTGTTCAAGGCCATTCAGAAGAATCACATTGGTGACCAGTATAGTTTAACTTGTCTAGTTGTCGTATACTAAATATGGCAATATTTACACTTTATAATAATATAGTTAGTGCATGATTATTGAAATTTTAGCAAACAAAGGTAATCGATCCAAAGAGCGCGCGTAAATCAGTTAATCAATCGGAAGAATTTTAAAGCCTGATTAATGAACAAAGAGTATTTTTGTCTAGATAACCATCTCTTCATCAATTTCTTTAGTTATATTTTTCCATAACAATTACGGAAGTATTGTTAATAACAACATTGTTATTCTACATAACATTGAGTCAATACGGTCAGCAGATTACAGTTCAAAACATCTGTGAAAATGCAAACAGGCATCAATAAAACACGAAAGTGAATACCAGATTAATTAAGAAAAATAAAACAGATTTTATCTATTCATAAATTCAAAAACAGGCTAGAGTAACAATAGTGGCTGTACCCGTTTCTTATGTACTTAGAGCACCGGATATTTCAAGTGAATTGCAATAGACTCTACTGTTAGATAGTTGGAGGCAATCGGCAGGAAGCGTTGCCTGACCTAGGTTTCGTGCTAGTTGGCACTCATCAGCAAGACGTATCTGCAACCTTGAAGGAACTCATGTCCCTTCTGAGATTCGAACCCGCGTCACCCAGTGGGGCTGCAGTCAGAGACGTTACTAATGAGCTATTCGGGCTCGTGATGGAGAGCTACCTAGAATGGTGGCCACACTGCAAAACCTGACTGATAGAATTCAGTCTGCATCAAAGAAAGGACTAGACACGTCACACTAGTTACTAGAGTCCAATCCAAAGACTCTACTGTTGTTTGAAGTATTCCGTATCCAGAGGTTTTAGCAATTTATTCGACACCCATTAGATGATAGAAAAAGAACCTTCAATGCTAGCTAGCTTTGTGGTCTGTTTGGACGAGGTGATCTAATATAGAACTGTTTATGGTGCTAACTGGTACCATACTGGTAGGTGTTCCTAAGCGTAAAAAAGTAAGTTCCTAGAACAACGACCGATATAACTGGTTCCAGAGGAGCCGACGAATTGATAAATACAATCAGAGATAGCTTAGTCTAGGTACTTCATTTTTCTATCTTGGAATCACAAGTGGTTGTGTGGAAAATATAAGCTGCAGCTTTCTGGCACTAGACGTTCTTTGAATCAACTTTCAATCTCAACTTGTTGGTGATTATTTCACTTGGTGCGTAACCTTTGAATTGCACGACTGATTTAAGTAATAGCTATTTTATTATTATTATCATTATTATTATTAATTTACTCAAGTTGTTCTAGCCATTTGAACAGAATCTAATGAATTATTGAATGAATAACCATGACTAAAATAAGGGTATTTTTCTTTAATGTTTTGTCTAACTGAACAAGTTTTAACAGGATGTTAGACAAAGTTATATTTATTGACCAGTTGGTAACTAGTGTAAATAAATGATAGGATTATTGATTTTTAACACAAGAAAGGAAACATTTGAATCAAGATAATGGTTGTGGTAATTCTGTTGAGATTTATTATTATTATTACTATTATTAAGAATAATGCAAACAATATATAAAGATGTAAAGTTATTATGAGTTGAAAGCAGCTTACGATTAAAATTAATAGTTTATTTGTAACAACAGAAGACAAGGGCCGGACAACAGATCATTTATTGAGAAAATCAACAGATATTTATAGATTTCTATGTACATTGTTATTAGCGTTATTGTTAGCAGAGAAGCAATGTGTTCTGATTGGCTGTTTTCCTGCTGAAGGTTATTTTGTCGTCTCTTTGCTGCTGTTTGTTAGACAGTCCGGTGATATATCTGAGATTCGTATCCGCCCACACTCAGTCTGTTGTGATTGGTTATTGATTTCCTCAAGGTTAAACTTTGTTCTTGTTTTTTCTCATGACCTCGATTTGGGATGTAAACATCGACGTCAATTGTTGTCTACAATTCTGTCTTGCAGACAGGTCTCACCACACATTCGGCTGCCTTCTCTTGTTATTGAAGGTTAGATGGCCATAAAGGTTAAGTAATAGGGAATTCGAGCAATGGACCAACAAAATACCTACAACCCAAGAAACAGCTAGAGAGGGAAATAGAGATAGATAGATAGACATAGCAAACCAGATAATAATCTCGAGTGAACCCCGAATAGGAAACGACGAGTAGAGCAATAATCCGAGGTTGACATGCGGTGGAGGGGGGAGCGTTTGAGGAAGAGATGAAAGCTTTTGGTCAGTCATGGAGCCAGCTGAAAAGGACTGTAGAGAACAAGGTGAAATAGAGATGTACTGCTGAAGCCCTATGTACCACTGGAGGTCAAATAGAATAATGGCAGTATTAATAATAATAGTTCAGCTTGCACACAAAAAAGAGATGACATGATTAAATAAAATAATTTTGACTAAACACTGAGAAGGAGTTCAGAAACTAATTAGTAATATAGTTGTTAAGTTTATCGAGATAATATGACTGACTTCAGATTGTAGTTGATCATTATTTTTTATTCCTTTACGTTCCTAGTGGAACATAGGGCTTCAAGCTAGAGGCTTCAAGCCTCGGTAAAAGTGGTGTTTGTTTTTACGGGGTGGGGTTGCTATCCTCATGCCTAGCCTTCCCTCTTTAGAAGTCTTATTGCTGGCTTAGAGAGGTAAAAGAGTGCGTTGGTGGCCGGGGATCGAACCCTGGACCATGTGAGGCGTGGTCGGCGAGCATTTTACCACTGTGCCAGCGACGCTTGGAACTGATCGTAAACTGATAAAAGTGTAGTTTGAGACTGGTCAATAGTATGTACTCGTAATCTCCCTTAGAATTAGAAATAGGATTGTCACATTGTCGAAATTAGTACTCTACCATTTTGTCGTGTTATGGTATAGCAGTTATCATGAGAATTTCGGTTTTCATTCATTCTCTAAATAATGCTGTTTCGCGATGAAGTACACTTTAGGGACATTCTAGGCTTTGAAAACCTATTAAATGAACTTTGATCCACTGTTCTTCAGTGACCTAATTCGAAGTGAACTTCTTGAAGTCCTAGTCAGAAACTACAATTTAGTTAGTTAGCCAAGTCATTTATGAGGAGAGTTGTTAAGAAATGACATCGGATTGTGGTCGCGTTACATTACGAATTAGCATTATGTCAAAAAAACACAACAATGTCCGTTCATTGGATACCAACTTAGTAGGTATTCTCGCTTTGAAATATGACAGCCTTTTGTCCAATTTTCTTGCGCTATCAAAAAGGCTGGAGGTGCGGTCTTCTTTTGATTGATTTTTGCTTATTCCTTCGTGTTCTCAGAGGAGCACAGGGGGCTTCAAGCTTGAGCTTTTAAATTTCAGAAGCACTGGTGTTTAGTTTTTACGAAGTGAGGTTGCTAGCCTCACGACTAACCTTTCCTTTTTACCGGGCTTCTTGCCGGCCTAGCGGAGTTGAGGGGTGCGTCGGCCAGGATCGAATCTCAAACAACATGCGTGGTCAGCGAGTATTATGCCACTGGACCCCCGATGCAATCGTTAACTGTTGGGCCACAGAGACCTCATATATGTACACATTTTGCCGGAACCCAAGATCGAACCTGGAACATTTAGACTTTTAGTCCAGCTGTCTCCCTGCTAAGCTATTTGGCGATTTTCACTTAATTTCAGAAAAGTTTTCTATTTAACTTTAATAATACTGAGGAAATTCATGGTGGCAACTAAAACTGAAATGTAAGACGTTCTGCACATATTACAGAATACATTGTTCTGAGAACACAACGTCTAAAAATTCTCCTGTAGACATAGTGTCTTTATATTAAGAAATTGGGAAAAGTGTTTAGGCATATAAGGAAGAAAGGTTTACAGTAACAACTTGTCTAAAAAAATATAGACGAGTCAGCATATTTTCAAGACATCAGTAGAACATCGAAGGTAGTAGTAAGAAGCAAAGAATTTTTGTCCACTGCCTTTTGTGGACTGCATACAGGTAATCTACACCTTATCACGGTTTAGACTACAAGTCACAGACTTCATTGATTGTTGACATGTTTTTGTATCTAATCATCCCTGTGTTTCTTCCATCCTGGTCGTATTTCACTTAATATTGTATTCCTAAAAATGCAGTGACTTGGTATGGTCACCACACGTCAGTAGTGTCAGCTGATAAGGCATCTAACCTCGTCACTGGTTACTCCATGTTTCCCGTAGAACGAAGACATCTATAATAATCGTAATATTTGCTTCCAATTGTTATGTCTTGTAGTTATAAGTAGAAGAGAGTGAATTACTGCTTGGTAAACTCATTATTTATTTAACAAATTGTATAACAAGCCTTCAAAACAGGCATAAAATAGACTTACACAAAAAACTTGGAGGATCTGGACTTCACCGATGATATATGTCTGATTTCCCACAAACTGGAAGGTATGCAAGCGGAAAGCAACAAGTCGGCAGAAGAAGCATCAAAGATAGGACTTCAGGTGAACATAGATAAAACAGAGGTGATGAAAATCCCTGGGTAACACCACCAACAACAGCAACAACAACTGACAACAATCAGCATAAATGGGAGGAACCTGAAAGAAACAACCTCCTTTACCTACCTACCTGGGAAGCATCGTTTCAACTACAGGCACATGGAACTGACGAGGATATCAAAGCAAGAATCGGAAAAGCAAGACAAGCTTTCACTACTCTCAAGTCTGTGTGGAGGTCAACAACACTCAGCATCAAAAATAAGATCGGGATTTTCAACTCCAATGTGAAGTCAGTCAGTGCTACTATACGGATCAGGGACTTGCACTGCGCGTCATAAAGAGCACCTGAAATAAACTACAGACCTTCATTAACAGTTGTCTTCGCTCATTACTCAAGATTAGATGGCTGGCCAGAAAAGATCAGCAACAGAGATCTCTTGGAGCGAACCAACACAGCAGGAACCGATAGTGCACCAAATAGGCAGGAAGAAATGGAGATGGATTGGCCATACTCTGAGGAAACCATCAAGTGACATCACTAGACAAGCCATTGCTCGAGTGGAACCTGGCCGAAAGGGAAGCGGCGAGTTGGTGGTCCAAAGGTGACTTGGAGGAGGTCATGTGAAGAGAAGATGAAAACGTGTGGGCAGACTTCGAACCAGGTGAAGACTCTAGCAGAGAACCGAACGCAATGGAGACGCACGGTTGAAGCCCTATGTTCCTCTAGGAATTAAAGGAAACAATAATAATAAATAATAATAACAAGCCTGATTGTTCGATTTGTCAATATTGACAGGAATCAAAGCAGACTATCGTTTATCGTTTGTTTCTTAATTTTCATTCCTTGTTTAGGGGCTTCAAGGTTTAAAGTCTCAGTGGTGATGGTGTCGTTTGTTTTTACGGGGCTAGGTTGATAGCCTCACGCCCAACTTTTCTTCTTTTTGCTGGGCTTACTATCGACTAGCAGACTAGGCGAGGTTTGGAAGTGTGTGAGTCGGGAATCGAACCCAGGGCCAAATGTATGGTTCTATTGTTGAGTTGTAAAATCGAATCACTGAGGAGGCACTGTGATTTACGAATATTTCGCCAAAATGTCGAATTAATCAAAGTGAACATCATTATTTATCTCTCATATTATTATTATTAATTTTAATCCTTATTTAATAATATTTCTTAATAAGGTTTGTTGCATTTATTTCATATTAGCTTCAACTTTTCATATTTTTTATTCCCTTCGGTTCCGAGTGAAACACAGGGCTACAACAGTGGATATCTGTTTTTCTTCTCTTCTCTGCGGTCCTCTTCACCAGCTGGTCTCACAAGTACCCATAAGTGTTCATCTCCTCCACACGCTTTATCCTCTATGTCACACTCGGACTCATAAATCATCTATAGCTTCTCATTCGACCTCCCCTCGAGGGATTGTCTGGAGCGTGATTTCACTCACCGGTTTCTTCAGCATGTGTCTGATCCATCTCCATTTTCTCCAGAATGTTTGTTGACCAATAGGTTCTTGATTGTTTTCTTCCTCGGGGTTTCTTGTTGCTAATTCTTTCTGGCTATCGGATTCTGCAGTATTCAGCCAGTGAAGGCAGCTATTGATAAAAGTCTGCAGTCTGTTAGAAATGCTTTTCGTGATTCTCACGCCAAGTTTCTGACCCACACGGAAGCACTGACTGAGTTAGCATTGATGGCTATATATATATATATATATATATATATATATATATATGGCTAGTGTTGTTGCGTGAGTGAAGATAACTCATAAAAGGCTATTTCCTGGCCAAGGATTTAGGCATGCGTGAAAATATCCAGACTACCCTAATCCAACCTCACCGTGAACATGTGACATGTCTAACTACATATCACCTCCCTCTTTTAGAAGAGAAGTGTTATACTTTGGGTTCAATCTGGAACTGCACCGCCTATTCTCTGCATCTGGCTAACCGACGTCGAGTGATGGGTCTGTTATTTACTGGAAAGTATGGAGCATTAGTAGCCTCTTCCGCGTCAAAGCGTGAGAAGCTGTTGCATACACTTGAGGAACATCTCGCTTTTCGAGACAGGAGTGTTTAAAGTCAACTTGTAGTGATGAAACACATGACACAAGCCTCTTTGTTTGGGAAACAGGTGTAGTGCCATCTAGTGGACTTAGGGTCAAATACCGACAAATTTTTGCCCGCAGGTGCGTAAGTTTACCGTAAAAAACAATGATATACACGCATATCTGACTAATGGCATATTCGTGAGAGATGACTATAAACGGAAATATACCCTGCCAAGGTCATAGGTGAGAGCAAAATATATCCAAACCGACCTTGATCACCATGTCACCTAAACACATTTGACATGTCTAACTACCAATCAAAGTTTAACATACATTTCTTGAATTTACTGATAACACTATATTTTTTTACGGTTATTTTCCTTTCTTTTCAGATCAAGCGAATCAATCTTTCACAACTATTGTTTCCTTTATCACCTTTTTGTGGAATTTTTCCAATCATCCTTCTCTAACCTTACTTACTGACAAAATAAGAGTGAGGAATCAGGAGGATAAAAGCTGAAAAGAAGAATGATGACTACATTTTTCTCCAATGTGCCAGTCTTCAAAGATATAGAAAATTTAGATGTACCAACATTTTTAAATATATCAACTATGATCTGTGAATTTTTTGGTAAGTGGCCTTCAATAAATAGGTTGTTTTTAATTTAGAAATTTAATAATAATAATAATACTAATAATTAATATTCAGGTTTATGGGATTCAAGATTTGCTATCTTACGCAATGATGTAGAAGGGAATATAAAAGTGAGTGAGTTTTGTTTAGTTGTTAGCTTTGAATAATTATCTTTCAATGTACAACTGTATATAATTTTGAACTTGGTGATTAAACAATTTCAATGTAGACTTTGTTATGCATTAACACCAGTTAGAGATTATTATAAGCCAAAAAGGTACTGAAAAGTTGTTTCATCCTAGTTTGAGACTCTTTGTCAGTTCACATCCCCTTGACGCTAGCAGCGATTGAATTCGGGACCATAAAGTTACGATGTCAAGCTATCAGACCATTCAGGCACTTGGATAGGGATTCAGTGACCCCCTGAATTCTAATTTCTGTCACTTCGTGGCTGAATAGCCAGAGAGTTCGGTCTTCTAACCTAGAGGTTCCGCGTTCACTCCGTAGTGGGGTTATACGTGTGCACTTTTGAGGACTCCCAAACTATGACGAAAGAGCTTTCCAGTGAGCCGTGGTTTTCAGTAGTCCTCTGTCTGATATCAGTAGGCGATCAAATTTGAAACCAATCAGAATCCCTGCAAACACTAACCTTTGAAGATGCTGTTTTGTCCATACAGGATTTCTGTTGATAAGTCATTTTAGTGATGCACCTTCCTATCGGTTGATCAGTAAGTTTAAAAAAATACAAGGTACTATGTACCTTTCCTGAATATGTTCTAAACTTCAGTCCCGTGTGAAATGTTATTCACGAAGCTCTGGTACATGAGTAGTAGGAATAGATCGATACTTAAACAGAGGTCTAACGCTATTATCAATCAAGAAAAACCAAATTATGCAAATAAATTTTTGTAAAGTCATGATTCATAGGTCAATTACTTATTCACCTCCTTGGAATCGACGAAAACTGATTTTGTATCCTGTTGTACTAACCAGTTTCAGTGTATATTTTGAGGATTTGTCAGTCCTCTAAAATTTGGAAATATACTGTGAAGTGGCTTGTGAAAGATATTAAGAAACCTGACTCAGTTAATCCTAGGGACAGATATCTGTTCGAGTGCTAGATATTTAAATTTTAAATCATTCTACCCAGTAGATGTCTAGCAGTTAGAATGCTTGGCCTTCATTCTGACCCCCAGGTTTTGATTCCCAGCGTACTGTGCGCTTTTGAAAGACAGTGTCCGTTCAGTTATAAAGGGGTTTAGCCTCATCTTCGGTTGGATCACTGCTGGAGTTGTCGGTGGTCATTGCTGAAGAGTTCGAAACTAGGGCGAAACAGTTTTTGGATGCGGCTAAATTTTCAATGACCTTTAATTGATGTTGGTTTGTATAACGAAGTCAACATTGAAAATGTGATTGCATTGTGTAAATTGTTAAGATAGTGTAAAACTCATTGACATTGTAATTTTAAAGTCTATTAACTCAAGAAAATGTTAGAGTATATTCCATGAAGCTTATTCATTGGTAGGTAGCAGTGAAATCCAATTCTTGTGTTCCGTCCTGCGTAAAATGTGCATCTTAAATGAGTAGAATCGTGAACTTATGAATTGAAGGCTAGTAAGTTGAACGGTAATAATAATAATAATGTAGCGATTAGAACTCAGTATTGGAACACGTTTGCATACTTCATATAATCTAACGTCATTTGTGAACAATAAATCAAGTGTTTTGTCAAGTCGAGTAGTGAAGTTGACAATGTTTACATGACCTAGTTAAAAACACTCGCAAGAGTTGAAGTCTCCAGTGACTACTGATAGAGAGTTCTCAAGATAAGCATCAGAAGAAACTTTAAATTCGTCTGCAAAATTAGATCCGAGAGGGAACAGCCAGGAGTAACGCATATGTTTGAGACAAAAATATGTTTATACTTTGACTATAGAAGATCTGGATTTCGAGTGTGGGTGATTTATGTTTAATGTCACACAAACTCGAAGACTTATAGGTGATAACCAACAAACTGGCTGGCACAAGAAGCTGGCAGTGAAGAAAGTACTGCAGGTGGATATAGAGAAGATGGAGCTGATGAAGATAACCAACCAACCGACCAACCAACAGCAAGAACAACCAGAACCATTCATCATCAACGGGAGAGGTTTAACAGAGATTACTTCCAAGGCTTCCTGCCGATTACCTCCAACCATCTAATATCATCAAATCAATGTGCACCGTGATGACGAGCTACCTAGAATGGTGGCCACACTGCTAACCTGACTGATAAAATTCAGTCTACAGCAAACAGCAAGGACTAGACACGTCACACTAGTTACTAGTGTCCAATCAAACTAAAGCAATACAGATTAACACACCTCAATAAGATGAGAAATTTAGGGAAAACCTCAGCAACAGCGACTAGTGGGTAGTGAGTGCGAGGGTGACGTGAAGGAGGTCGTGTGGCGAGGAGGTCACTTGAGAATGTGTAACATACATTGTTCAAAATCGACCACTGGGAACTGCCACATTTCTTTTCAGAACAAAGCCAATCTTTAGAAAACAGAGGGATTGAGCGAAGAAATATTTACTTTTCAATTAGATCCTCATCTCTGGCTCTACTCTAAAGCTTGTAAGGAAGGATAAGCAGGTAACAAGGAGCTGTGGTAGGCAGTCAACTCGTAGAAGGAAAAGGAGATAGACTGAACATAATCTGAGGAAACCGTTAGTAGGCTCCCAAGTGGAACCCGATTTCTGAAGTGAGTGGTGAGTTGGGAGCAGGAGATACAGGAGGTCATTTGAAAAGGAGGGGATGAAAGTTTGTGGGTAGTTATAATGCTAGTTGATATGGGTGGTAGAGAAACAACTACAATTTAGGTGTACCTGTAACACCCCCCCCCATGTTAATAAATATCTATCTATCCTTTACTATTTCTTGCTGTAAACCTACTATTTTTTGCTGTTTTACAGAAAGTGTCACGTGCTGCAAACAATCTTCATGTAAACACTGTGTATGAATTATTAACCAATGAAATAAATCGTGATGATTCCTCTGGATCAATTGGTTTATTATGGTTAAAGAGAACACTTCAATTTGTCATTTGTTTACTGCATCATTTTTCAAGATCAAAAAGTAATGAACTAATGCGTGATATCATTGTACGAGCTTATGATGAAACATTGAAAAATTATCATAATCGATTAATGAGTCATGTATTTCGTGTAAGTACTGTGTTGTGTGCATTCTGATTACATATTCTTTTTTACTCCCTTTTTTGTTTGATCATGTGATTTTATCGATTTAACTTAATGAAGTTAACCAATCAGAAAGAAGCATAATTATTAGTGGACCAATCAAAAGTAGACTTTACAGCCGAATAAAGGCATAAAAATTTTTGTCTATCTAGTGATACTTCTGAACGTCAGTTTCCAGATCGCTGATGCTACTAATTTCCTGGATTAATTTGAATGCCGAGTCAGACTGAATCGTTTTGAATAACTCATAATAAATTCTGAATGGGGCTAAGTTATACTTTAAGCACCAGTAAATACCAACGGAGTGCGATCGCACCAATGACCTTGAAGCTCTCTGTAGAAGAGTTAGTGGAATGGTAAATAATGTTGTAATCATGGATAAAACATGCTTAATGAGGTGTTGTGTTATTAAATGAGATATCTGGTAAGTTTCAGGTTAGGTTTGAGAAAGATTAATTTAAGGTTTAGGCTAAGGACAGATTAGGGTTAGGTTAACCTAACGAGGTGGACATTAGGTTTGGTTTGACTTCGATTAGGATTAGTTTCAGGATATTTCCATGTTAGGGTTAGGTGAAGGAAAGATTAGGGTTAGGGTCAGGATTAGAAGACTAGATAATTATATGCAAAGAATGTGGTTAAATTACTGTGTTTACACTCCAGTCCAAAATTGAGGTGTATTTTTGTCACATGTAACATGTCTAACAGTTTCATGCCTCTCAATTCATTATTTTCATGAATATATGAATTTTATGCATGAAATTCCTCTTAATCATGTGATTGGTGCGTTCAAGGTCATTTGTCCGTTGGTACCTACTGGTGCTTAAAGTTTAACTTTGCCCCAAAAGCAAAATAAAAATAATTGTGAAGCTAGTAGTGATAACATAAATAATAGAGAATATAAGTCATATAATGTTATACCATATAAGGACGGGACATCTGAGCCCCTACGTAGGATTCTTAATAAAGCAGGAATTAGGGTGGCATTTAAACCTACAAACTCACTCAGGTGGGACAAGCTCTGTAGGCCAGAAGACCCGGTGGACCCAATTTAACAAAATAATATAATTTACAAAATACCTTACCTTGCAATGACTGTGAGGTCAACTATATAGGTCAAACTAGTAAATCGGGGGTAATCAGATTGTCAGAACATAATAATTTAGCTAAGGTAAGAATGGTTAACCCCGAAAAGATAAGTAATTTATAAAAAAGCTCAGCGATTGCACTGCATGCATTAACACACAACCACACAATAGGGTGAGAGAGGGTTAAGATTCTATGAAGTAATATAGGTAGATAGAGAGAGAGATTGATTACTGAATCCCGCTCGGTTCATCGAGTCTGCACCCAATACATGCAACGGAAATAACTCAATACAACCAGAAATATGGAAGATATTATTACCGCCAGTCAAATCAGAGGAGGATAGTAAATAATCTTAAAATTCTCTTTCAATTCAAGCACATCACAACATTCTAACAAGTTACTTATTATGAATATAAAAAACACTCGTCTTATTTCCCATCTAATTGCAATTGAACAATAACACTCATATTATTATTTCTGAATGTACATTATCATATAGTGATTTTTATTTAAATATCTAGTCAATTTCACACATGTATATAAATGAAGAAAAAAGTTGTGTGAGTAACTTGATATGATCATGAGCACTAATAATTTGTGCTCGAAACGTGGTCATCAGTTAATATTACTGTATAACACACTGTGATTTATCAAAATAAAATCTTACCCATAATGGAGTTAACTTTGCCCCGTAGGGGTTTATAGCATACTCTAACAATGACGCCAATAGTAGCGGCACAGTCCATTTCTATGCTCACGTAGTGACATAAGCAATATATTATCTATATATTTGACATTAAATTATGAAGATAATAAATTCCGTGTTCAAAAATCAATAAGTGATGGGCATCACTCAGAATTAAACACCATTAAAAAAAACTGAAAATGATAAGAGCTTGGAAACAAGAACATTATTCAAAAGATTAAGAGATTCAGAATATTTATAAAGTATAATTTAAATTTAAGAGGAGTTTAAAAGAAGAAGAAATAAGACGAAAATGAAACAACCGAATGAATATGGATTACATACCAAGTTATAGCACAAGTTAATGGAAGGAACATTTCAGGCGACGATAGTGAAAGGGATTGGATAAACATCAGCCTATCAAAAGAGACTCGAAAAATATCCTTCACTGTATCTTCACATTTCAAATTCTCCAAACAACCTCTTACTCATCTATATGTGAGAAACAATGTTCAACTGTTGGCAATATCCATGTGCCAGTTCACTTTCTGCTGTGTAGCCAAGTACATAGGCCGTACAAGTAGGACACAGTCTAGACGAGCACATTAACATAGGGCTTCAACTGCACGTCTCCACTTGCTTCTGTCTTCTGCTGTACTTTTCACCTGCATCCATGTTAGTCCATACTGTTTCAACTCATCTTCACACGATCTCCCCCATGTCACCCTTGGACGTCTCACTCTCCGCTTTCCTTTCGGGTTCCACTCGGGCGTTGGCCTGATGCGCAATGTCACCCAACGGCCTCCTCAGCGAGTGTCCAATCCATCTTCACTTTCTCCTGAATATTTGTTGAGCGATTGGTTCTTGTTTTGTTTGTCCCCATAGCTTCTTGTTGGTGATTCTTTCCGGCCATCTGATCTTCAGTATAGAGCGAAGACAGTTGTTGATAAAGGTCTGCAACAGGCTGTTGGAAATATTCTTTGTCACCTACCAAGTTTCTGATCCGCATAGAAGAACTGACTTGACGTTTTTATTGAAAATCCGAATTTTGTTGTTGATGTTGAGTGACGAAGATTTCCAGATTGGTTTCAGGTTGATGAGTGTGTTTCTCGCCTTCCCGATTCTCAATTTGACACCCTCGTCCGTTCCTCCTGTAGTTGAGACAATGCTCCCTAGATAGGTGAATGAAGTAACCTCTTTCAAATCCCTCCCGTTGATGGTGATTGGCGCTGGATGTTGCTGCTGTTGTTTTTGTTGTTGGTTGGTTATTTTCATAACCTCCGTCTTGTCTATGTTCACCTGGAGTCCTGTCTTCACTGGCTGCTTCTTCGAGCAGTTTGTCGGTTTTCGCTTGTAAGTCTTCGAATTTGTGTGACATCAAACATAAATCATCTGCGAAATCCAGGTCTTCTAGGTTCTTCACGTCGGTCCAGGATATCCCTGTATTCTCGTTTCCCACTGTCTGACGCATAATCCAGTCCACCACAATTAGGAATATCATTGGTGATTATAAGCACCCTTGTCTGACTCCTGTTGTTGTTGAAAGGAAAAATCAGGCGGACCAATATTTCATTTTTTGAGCGCCTTATTCTCACAGGTAATATCGAATCAAACAAATCAATAGATATATAAGGTAAGGCCGATTTGTTCGAAGGGTTCCTGGCTATATCTTCACATCAGAAGCTCTTAGATACATAAGGAAAATACTGAACTGTGTACACATAAGCGGTTTATCCAATCCGTTTCACTACCCTGGCCTCAAACGTTCCTTCCATTAACTCGTACAATAACTTGGTGTGTAATCCACATTCATTCGGTTGTTTTATTATCGTCTTATTTCTTCTTCTTTTGAACTCCTCTTAACTTTAAATTTTTTCCCTTCACGTTCCCCAGTGGAATATAGGGCTTTAAGCTAGTGGCTTGAAGTTTCTGTAGCAGTGTTCATTTTACAGGATGGGGTTGCTAGCCTCATGCCCAACCTTTCCTCTTCACCAGCATTATTTCTGGCTTAGCGAGGTAAATGAGTGCGTCGGTGGCCGGTGATCGAACCCCGGACCATGTGCATGGTTGGCGAGCGTCCTAACCTCTGTGTCACCGACGCACAAACTTTAAATTATACTTTATAAATATTCTGAATCTCTTAACCTTTTGAACAATGTTCTTGTTTCCAAGCTCTAATCATTTTTAGTTTTTTTTAATAGTGATTACTTCTGAGTGATGATCATTACTTATTGATTTTAGATTACGTAATTTATTAAGTTACGATATGGAAATACTTTTATGGTGTATTTAATTGGATGACTTCGGAGTTCCTGCTAGTGTCTGTGATAATAAATGTTGCTTTCTCTAGTAATTTCTATTCCTCAGACTTCAAAGTTAAATACATAAATTAACATTTTAATGATTTGATTCTCCTTTATGCAGCTTACTGCATCAATAATGCTTCCGTTTTACTTGTCTCCAAGTAGCGTTCGTCATTCCAACTGGAGTATTTAGGGGTGTCCTTTATCATTATTCTTATTTCTCCATCTTAATTAATCTCAATTCATTTTATGTGTTCTGTTGAAAATCTATGGTTTTTAGTCTCAATTTTCAAACATGACTTCTACTTTGGTGTGTTGATCAATGTGAACATCTATGAGTTTGTTGAAGAGTGTAATAAAATTGGTAGAAATTAAACACATTGGTCATCAGATCCCCATGTGTTCGTCTCATTACCTGATTGTCTCACACGACTGTAAGCAATTAGTACTGAATCCTTCTAAAACTAGGCTAAAATAGACCGATGATGGAAGTCATTTCTGTAATGGGTCTTTACTCCTTGAATATTTTCATGATCTAACACTTCAACAGAAATACTTTAATCTTATCCAATGTAATGTACTGAAGAGGGTAACCATGCAGACTAGCAACCAGAACCAACGACCTCCTGAATGACCTTGACAAGACAATCGGATCCTTCCTGTTTTAGCATCTATTCCATTATGCATAAGATTTTATTTTGGTAAATCACACAGTGTTACACAGTAATATTAACTGATGACGTCTTGAGCACAAATTATTGCTCATAATCATATCAAGTTACTCACACAACTTTTTCCTTCATTTATATGTATGTTTGTAATTGACTAGATATTTGAATAAAAATCAATATGAGATAATGTACATTCAGAGATAATAATATGAGTGTTATTGATCAATTACAATCAGATGGGAAATAAGACGAGTGTTTTTATAGTCATAATAAGCATCTATTCCATGTACGAGTAACTCTGCACTTCCACCTTGATCTTTTTTTCCGTTCAGGATTAGCCCAAGGGTTAGGTTTAGAAGAGGTGTTAGGCAAAGTTGGCGGTTGAAGATTTGCTAATTGTCTGTGTTTTTTTGAGGTTTCCCAGATGAACACACATCTTATTGTCACTTCATTCGCTTACCTTACAATTTACAATTATTCGATGTATTTTCAAGGAAAAAAATTCTA
This sequence comes from Trichobilharzia szidati, assembly GCA_944472155.2. NCBI lineage: Eukaryota > Metazoa > Platyhelminthes > Trematoda > Strigeidida > Schistosomatidae > Trichobilharzia > Trichobilharzia szidati. Next base: position 93,449,974 of record OX235274.1, on the reverse strand, counting down.
TCACATTTCTTGATAATTTCATTTTCTTTGACAATAATCCTACGTCTTCTATTTATCATGGTTGTTTAATTATCGATCACGTGATTGGTTAATATTCCGATGATGTAATTTCATGCATTCACGTGACATGTGTATTAACGTGTGTTTCACTATCCGTACTCCCTTGTTTTTCTTTTTTCACTGTATCTTCTATAGACAGTCTTGTACTGAATCAAATTCGAAATTTTGCAATGGTTTTTTAGAATTTTGGTGTCTCTATTTGGCTAAATTATGTACACCTTATCTTCAACGCACTATTTGCACAGATCTTCGTGTTGCGGTACTTCTGCACTTCCTTCTTATTGTGTTTCTTTGTGTTCCTTTCACGTCTCCCATGTATCCCCGCAACGCTGCATCATTTGCTTTCTCTGACAGCAAATCTATCTCGCTGCTATTTGATATTTTTATACTGATGAACATTTCTTTATATACTACTGGTAAATCTTATCAGTAGCATACACCACAACAGTATGTGATCTACTTGATACCATAAATCGTAATCAAGAAAGACAGCATAATTGTATGAAACTGTACATTATTGATCATTTAAGATGACTGGTTGTATGTCGGCGTTTAGATCACCTTGAACTAACTAGCGAAACCTGCAGGTTGATATAAGTGGTTTTCTCTGTGACCACTATTTATGGTATTGAGCAGACCATATATTGAGAGCCGTCTGCTAGCCTAAATTGGTAGACAGCAGTTTACGTCAATATTTACGCCCCATATCTTGGTCATGAGAAAAAAACAAGAACAAAGACTAATTCAACAACCAATCACAGCAGACTTAGCGTGGGCGGATACGATTCGCAGATATATGGTCTGACCTTCAAAAAAAGGCCACAAAAAGATAGCAGGTTAACTTTCGGTGAGAAAACGACCAATCAGAAGACGCTATTTCTCTAATGATAATAATAACGAATAATAATGTACATAAAAATATATAAATATCTCTTGATTTCCTCAATGAACGATCTGTTGCCTCGCCCTTGTCTCCTGTCGTTGCACTTTATATGTGATTTGAATTATTTGGTTCCCAAAATAAACCATGGTGAGATTTCACCTCCTCGAACTGTGTAAATTGCGTATTAATTTGGAAATTATGAATTTGGTGTCACCAGTGTTCCCCGTTTCGCTGAATTAGTTAGCCGGAAATCAAGTGACCTGAACTGATTCTGTTGTGTGGGGGCTAAATCAAACTGGGTACACTACTGACGAACTCGGTCCCAAGCAAACGAAACAGCCCTCCGGTCTTTAGATCATCTTGATCTACCTGAGAAGGTCTACTGGTTGATATAAATGGCATACAACTAGTCACCTCAATCACAAAGAGTTAGGAAGATAGTCTTAGGGTTTATTATATGTGAACTCAATTATTTATTATTACTTAATTCTACAAGACTGTAATGCGGTTGTACAGTTATCCTTGAAGAACAAGTTGATTCAACCGCCTCAGCGAGTTTTTAATTCTTATTGGCTGGGATGAACCAATAGATTTCTATCCAACGATTAAATAATAATGGAATTGTAACAACAGAAGACAAGGGCCAGGCAACAGATCGTTTATTTAGGAAATCAACAGATATTTATAGATTTTCATGTACATTGTTATAGATTATTGTAAGCAAATAAACACAGTCTTCTGATTGGTGGTTTCTCGCCGAACGTTAATCTTTCATCTCTTTGTAGCCGTTTCTTGAAGTTCAGATTATCTATCTACAAATTGTATCCACCAACGCAAAGTTTGGTTGGTTGTTGAGTTAGTCTTTGTTCTTGTTTATTTTCTCACGACCAATATTGGGGACGTAAACATTGACGTCAATTACTGTCTACCAATTTGGCTAGCAGCCAGCTCTCACCACAGAATCACTTCATAGTATTATGGTTTTCGGTCTATCCCTTGTCGTACGACGAAGAGATCTAACGACTCATGTGGAGGGGTTGCGGCAGTTTTGTTCTTTGCTCCTCGGTTTTTTAAGTGACACAGGTTTGTGACCCCGTCTATTGTGAAATTAACCGGATTTTTCGTAAATCTAATATTTCGATTTTCAATTTTTTTTTTAGTTCAGTGGATTAACAAGACAATATGACATAACATTGTAGATAATATTTTATGTTCCAGTCCATAGTCAATACTTTCGTATGATATCTCTTTTTTATTTATTCCTTCACGTTCCCAGTGGAACATAGGGCTCCAAAGTAGAGGCTTAAAGTTTCTGTAGCAGTTTTTATTTTTGCCGGTTGTTGGGTTGACAGCCTCATGCCCAACATTTCCTCTTTATCAGCTTTATTTCTGGCTTAGCGAGTGAAAGGAGTGCGTCGGTCGGGTATCGAATTCCGGACCATGTGTATGGTCGGCGAGCGTCATTACCTCTGTGCCACCGACGCACGTTGTATGATATCTGCTACCTTATGATTATTTATTCATATTGTAGTATCAGTTCCAAAGTCCTTGTCGTTAAATCTACTCAACTGGTGAGTGTCTCCGCCATTGACTTTGTGCATCGGTGGTCCAACTACTCACATAGTCCGAAGTCCGATCCCGAGCAAACGCACTTCTTAATCTCACTTAGCCGATAGTTAGGCCTGTAAAGAAGGAAGGATAAGCATGAGGCCATCAACCTCATCATGTAAAAAATAAACATCACTTCTATTGAAACTACAAAGTGAAAACTAGGAGCCCTCCATGTGTCGCACGCGGAATGTAGGGAATTAAAAAAAAATAAAATTATTATTATTATTGCATCCTTTAATTCCTACAGGAACATAGGGCTTCAGCCGTGCGTCTCCATTGCGTTCTGTTCTCTGCTAGAGTCTTCACCTGGCTCCAAGTCTGCCCACACGTTTTCATCTCCTCTTCACATGACCTCCTCCAAGTCACCTTTGGACGACCAACTCGCCGCTTCCCTTTCGGGTTCCACTAGAGCAATGGCTTGTCTAGTGATGTAACTTGATGGTTTCCTCAGAGTATGACCAGCCAATCCATCTCCATTTCTTCCTGCCTATTTGTTTCACAATCGGTTCCTAGTTGGTTCGTTCCCAAAGATCTCTGTTGCTGATCTTTTCTGGTCGGCCATCTGATCTTGAGTATTGAGCGAAGACAACTGTTGATGAAGGTCTGTAGTTTGTTTGAGATGCTCTTTATGACGCGCAGTGCAAGTCTCTGATCCGTATAGTGAGTAGCACTGACTTCACATTGGAGTTGAAAATCCAGATCTTATTTTTGATGCTGAGTGTTGTTGACCTCCACACAGACTTGAGAGTAGTGAAAGCTTGTCTTGCTTTTCCGATCCTTGCTTTGATATCCTCATCAATTCCGTCGCCTGTAGTTGAAACGATGCTTCCCAGGTGAGTAGGTAAAGGAGGTTGTTTCTTTCAGGTTCCTTCCATTTATGCTGATTGTTGTCAGTTGTTGTTGTTGCTGTTGGTGGTGTTGCTCAGGAATTTTCATCACCTCTGTTTTATCTATGTTCACCTGAAGTCCTATCTTTGATGCTTCTTCTGCTAACTTGTTGCTTTTCGCTTGCACAAAAAAAAATAAAATAAATAATTGTAATTAGATACTTGTATGTCTGTGGAATATCTGACACAAACACACACACAGTGATGCAATATAATGTCACTGTAAGTGTTACACAAGATTGAAAGAAATGACATCGAGGTATGCCTTCACTAAAATGCATAACTTATATTTATTTAACCTTTTTATCATTCTTTCATGTTCGTGGTGGAGTATAATGTAGCAAGCTTGATCTTTAGAGTTTCAGGGTAGCGCCGGTGCTGTAATTTTTGTGGGGCGGGATAGCTAGCTGGGCAAAATTTAGTAGTACGTCAGCTGGGAGTTGAATCCAGGCTAAGTGGGCGGTTGATGAGTATTTCAGCACTGAGACGCCAATACACTATTCATGTGATGATAACAATTGTTAATTTTTCAAAAGAATGGATACTGAACAAAGAATACTCTTTTCGATAACTTCATCATCAGGCTCCACAGTTATATATACATTATAGTGAATGAATGAATTAGTGTTATGAACAACATTAATGTTGTTTAAATAACATCAAATCAATAATAATATCAATGGATTACAGTTCAAAAGCATCAACATAAAATAAGCTGAATGTCAGAAAAATTAGGAAAGATAATATTACAAATTCATGAATTTACAGTCTCTACTGAAGGCCGGCCAAGGCAGTAGTAGGGGCTGGACTTGCTTCTTTTGAACACAGAGAACTGGTTGTTTTTCTGTTGATTCATAACTTGGGAGGCTCTGTTATAATACCTCAATTAAAAGTTGTGTTTTAGTGAACATTCATACGCTTTGAAACGTCAGCATAGGTACCTAGTAGAACACAGGGTTTCAAGAGTAGTTCATCATTTCATTGTATTCTCCATAGTCGACCTCAGTTGACTCTACAACTGGCGATAGACTGTCATCTCTTCTTCACATGATCTCCTCTATATCATCCCTGGACCTAAGCCCAACTCATTGTTTCTTATTTGAGTTTCATTCAACGGCCTGATGAATGATGTTATTCAAGGGTGTCTCCATCTATACTTTCATCACCATATTTCTTGGGCAATAGGCTCTTGGTTGTGCAAGTTTTTACTGACTTTAAAGCTTATGAATCATACATCTGAAGTTATATTTTGTCAATCGTCATCCGAATCGTATTCTTTAAATAAACACTTGTGTAATATTTACTTTTCAATTAGATCTTCATCTTTGGCTCTACACTAATACATATATAGCATTTTTATTACAATACACAACGGTTTACCAAACAAGTGGCGATATGTTTGTTAACAATAATTGGTCAGTGTCAAAATGTCAATGGGTTGATAATTAACGAAGAAAATCAATACACACAATTAAAAGGTAGAAATGGATAGAATAAATTAATTTTACAAGGATAACACGTAATTAAAGATGAAGTGGTCAAAATAAATAAAAATAAAATAATTTGGACAATTATAATTTAATAGGTTTAGGGGGAGGGGGGCGACGTAGTCCTGTTTATGCATTCTCCTAGAGATGGCCACGATAAGGAAAATGGCTGTGCAAATTTCTTCTGAACACATAGGCTTGGTTGCTTTAGGTGGATTCCGATTGCTTCAGCTGTCTGTAGAAGACGAACTCGTAGAGTAAGGTTAAGATTAGTCGGAATGCGATCAATAATTTTAGATGCAGTATTAGCATCAACCTTATGCTCAGTATCAACAAGGTGTGCTAAAATAGAACTACGGATACATCTTGTTTGTCCCTTGCTTAATCATGCTGCAGGATGATGTTCGGAAATACGATGATGAACCTGCCTAATTGTACGCCCGATGTAGCTGGCTCCGCAGCTGCAGTCAAACTGGTAGGTACACATAGAAGAGGCAAATTTAGGTAGTTTATCCTTATTTCTCGAACATAGAATAGGGGTGTTTGCGAAGAGACGACGTACCTCTGCTGCATAGTAGGCTCTTTTAATTACATTCTTCAGGCGCCGTGTTATGATTTCGGTGATGTTGTCTCCGAGGAACTGCAATTTTATGAACATTGGTTTCTTCGGAACTGTAGCCATACTGACTCTCCTTGGTGCTGAATTCATATTTTTCTCAATGAATTTATTTGGATAACTATTTTTTTCTAAGTAATTCTCTAATAATAAGCGATCTGTTTTTCTTTATCATATTGAAATCAGTAATCATTTGTCAATTAACTAATTAAAGCGATATCTTGTGCTCATCTATAGAATGTGTATGTGATCAGACTTTATTGATTTAAGTGTAAAATGACCTCAAGTTAATTATAAATATATTTTTGTTAGTTCTAATTGAATGAATAGAAACCACCAGCATGATTCTGTAGTCTTTTACAGTCTTATCTAAATATCTATGGAATCAATTAACAAAATACTTCAAGAGTGTGTTTGTTACAAAAGACGTAAATAAAACTAGCCTCTTGTTTTTAAAATTAGATTATGAAAGTACTATCAGTTAGAAGACTGAACAGATGTTTCGTCCTAGTATGGTACTCCACATCAGTACGCAGCCATGATTGAAGTAGGGTCAAGCACACCCTAATGACCTACAAGTTATTAGATAAGCTAGTCACATTTAAGCCACTGGAATGGAATCCGCTGGCTTTCAGCCAACTGGCAATATATAGCAACAACACCATCCTATGTCACTGGTGAGTATCTGTCCGTCTGTCTCTTTGTAGACCCAGTTCGGTTAACCCCAACAGCGGCGACTTCTGTGTTTATAATAACTCCAAGAAGTCCACTTCAACCATTCTCGAAGGGATGTCGGTTCTTGATAAAATCCAACATGTGCTGGTATTTTCGATGTATTCACCTTTTTAACAGAAATTGTCGCTTCTTTTTTTTCAACAGTAGGGACTCTTCAAAGTTCCCCTTGCCATCCAAAGAGTTTAGATAGGATCAGTGAAATGAATGCTTTGAATAAATAGGTTTTAATTGTTTTTAGGTCAATTTAGATTTTTTATCGATTGGTTATATTAGAGAAAAATGCTCCGCTTCTGTTGAAATATGGGCTCGTAGTAAGGAGGTTTTGTCTCCTTGGTAATCTTTAAACATTGTCGAACATCATGTCCTAGAAGATAATACCTTGGTATTTGAAACTATGGGAACACCATCTTCAGTCACTGGGAAGGCAGGTAGATCCAGTGATGAGTTTCAGGTAGGACAAAATATGCATCCTGGATTTCACTGCCAGACATGATCATTCAAAATAAGTTAAAATAGATTTTATATAATGAAAGGTTATATCACTTGAATATATTTCGTATCTAAATGGTATATTCTTGTCTTTGATTACCTTCAGACGTTTCGCTTACATTAACAAGAATAACGAATATGACATGGGGTAGACTACACATGTTTCATCGTTAATTCTTAAAATGTACATATATGATTTTAGTAATATGGTGTAATATAGCACAAAACCTAGGTCCAAGGCTTCCTGCCGATTGCCTCCAACCATCTAATATCATCACAAATATTGTATTGTGTCAGCTGGATGGATGGATTAATTCCCAGGTTTTCATCGTCTTTTCGGAGAACAACTTAAATTTCGGTATGAAGAATAATGAGTTCTGAGCATTCACGACAATCAAATTTAAGTATTCATTTTTGTAGGGATTTTGTTCGATTGGTTGGAGGATTTCATTATAAGCTGACATCAGTGAAGGAACCACTGGAAAACCTGCAGGGAGTACTGCACAACTGTTTCGTCCTAGTTCTTGGGACTTTTCATCAGTACACACCCACCGGGGTTCGAACTCATGGCTTTCTGGTTACAAGGCGAGCTTGTAGACCCGGTGGGTGTGTACTGCTGAAGAGCACCAAAAACTAGGCTGTCCAGTACTCCCTGGCAGGTTTTCCAATGATTCTCTCACTAATGTCAGTTCATGATGAAATCCTCCAACCAGTCAATCAAATTTACACTCTTTTGAAATTTGTAGTTTAATTTAACCATGTAATCTTTTATTTTTATTAATTTACAGACTTTAACTTAATAAAATGATTCTAGTCTTGTTTGTTTTTTCACTCATTACTCATTCTCTTCCTCTTTTTCCGTACACATGGGAAGCTTCTATCTGATATCATTTAAACTACTGATAGTTTGGGTGACGATTTACAATTCTTACCTTTTTTAAAATAATGTTACTCAATAATCATGTGCATGGACAACTGACTGTCAACTACACTTGCAGTATAAAGGCTAGTGATACTGCCTAGCCATTTAAACGTCACTAGGTTAAATGGGATTTGAACCTGTGATCCAGTGATTGAAAGGCGAGTAGGTGAAGTGATAAAGCACAACTTCATTTATAATGTTTATTGTAGAAACATTTTAGTCTTTGAAATTCAGAAATTTATGGTCCTATTGTAACAACAGAAGACAACGGCCAGGCAACAGATAGTTTATTAAGGGAAATCAACACATATTTATAGATTTTAATGTACATTATTGTAGATTATTGTTAGTAGAAAATACAGTCTTTTGATTGGTTGTCTCTCACAGAAAGTTAACCTTGCATCTCTTTGTGGCTGTGTCAGATCATCCATATGCTAACTGTATCCGCCTACGCAAAGCCTTTGTTCTTATTTTCTCACCACCAATATTGGGGACATAAATATTGACGTCAATTACTGTCTACCAACTTTGGCTAGCAGCCAGCTCTCACTATACTGGTATAAAGCTAATAAATCCACCTCATAAAATAAAAATACACCTCTACCTGACCTTGAAACAAGATGTTCCATCCTGAATGCAAAGGTATATATATATATTACCAATCCAGCTGAAATTCTAACACTTTATTTGTTATTTTATCATGTAAACGGAAATGAATTGTAAATTTCATACTCTAATATGCCTATTCAAGTATCCATTGTCTTCGCAAACTGTTGGATCTTTCTTTGTTGTTACTCTATTCTATGTTATACCAAGTCTTCATATCTTTTCAAAGATTTTTATTGTTATGATTCTTGGTAAATTTTATTTACAGTGTATAAAAACTGTATATTTAGAGGAAAAGTGTAGAGAAACACACCAACTTGTTTTAACTGTCTGAAAATAATCAATTTTAATCCAGCGGAATTTTTAAAAACTGGTTTTTCAAGAGTATTTACGAAGGGTTTTTGTCAAAGTTGAGAAACAAACTTCTCAATTTGAACAGTGGTATAAATAATGTCGAAATGAAATATCACTGTATGAAATAGATTGGAGTATCATTAGACGAAAACTTCTTAAATACATTTTTCTGATGGGTTCTTTGAGCCGAGTTATTCAGTTGCGAACGTTTCATCATCTTTCCAGGCAATTCATTTAGTGCTAATTTAGAGTGAAATAAACTTAAAAAAATTATTGTATGAAAAAAATAACCTATGACTGATCGTCCTCATAGGTTTCCTTGTCACTTTATTGAATTTTATTGGTTGATTGATTATTTCATTGTTTTTGTACTTGATACTTTGACCATGTGATTTGTCTCTTATCGATTAATAAATTTAAGGGTTTTAAAAGCTCAATTAGTTGTGAAGTTGTCAGTGAAGATGTTGTCTAGAATAGAAGTGACATGGTTCCATACTTAAATCATACAGCTTAGAAAAGGAAACACATCGGAAAGCTCTACTGGCAACTACATCTCTCTGCCATTTCAGTATTTTTAAAAATCAGATCTCTTTCAAATGTTTGATAATGTTGCGATTATTCAAAAAAGGTCTTTTCATTTCTTTACGTTCCACTTGGAATATATGGCTTCAAACATTGGGCTTTGTAGTTTCAGTAAATGATTATATTGTTTTTATGGAGTGAGGCAACTAGCCACATGCCCAGTCTCCTCTCTTTTCCAGGTCTGCTATCCGCCAGGCGAGGTTTAGGAGTGCGTCGGCCGGTAATCTAATCTCGGACTTGTGAAAGGCTAGTGGGCATTCTACCCCCCACCCTCCGCTGCAGCCATCCACGCGACCAAATAAAAGAATAAATTAGTGAAGTGCAACTGAAGTCAATTTACATTTCCCTTTGGTTGATTATGTCCAAGACAAATCCTCGGTCTCTACTGACATTTAGGCTCCTAGTGCGGACGATTCAATGATGTCTGAAAGTCAGCATTTCCGTGGGTGGTCAATAGCAGTGGAATCCAGGATGCGAGTTCCACCCTCTTTGGGACTCGTCAGCTGCATGTTCCCCTCATTTTAGTCGGACATTCAGATTAACCTAAAAATTAATGATAAATGATACCAGTCTCACAGTACGTGGCTGTCTTGGCCTAGTGAAAAGTGCTTTGATGCTCGAAACGGTGGTTGTTGGATTCGAGTCTCGGCGAGGACAGTAGGTGTATTCAGCTGATGAGTCTAAAGTTCTAGTGATATCCTCATTTATGTTGAATAAAATTCATTTGAAATAATTTATCAAGGCAGTTATTTATATTTCAGTTTAGGTGGATCTGGAATTATAATAATTTTTTATCTTTTACTCAGGATGTATAAATAAGTATAAATAAGCTACTTTTTGTATCATTCAACGGGTTATGTTGACTGAAAAGCCTAACAGTTGCTGAATACCGTTAGCTGTATTTTTCCTACTGCATCGAATACAATTTTCGTTTCCGGCAGATAATTTAAAGTGTGTGATAAGTGAACTAATGAAATACCGAATTTTAGGTAACTATACTTTATGCTTCTAGTACTTGACATTACACACGAAATACCCTTTGTAAATATTTGAACAGTGACAGAACAAACATTGGTGCAGGATAATATGGATCCACTTTATTGCCTTGGTTCTAATCACCTGTGTACAATCCATACTATTTAATAAAACCAGTTATAGTATGACTTTTGTACGTCAGTGTTACAGCGGTAGAGTACTGGCCTATCAAGCACGTCGTCCAGGGCTCGAGTCCCGGTCGGCGCACACATTTACTTCCCTTAGCCGGTTACAATCCCGGCAAAGAGGGAAGGTTGGGAGATGGGTTAGCGAATCCCTCGTAAAAATAAATACCACTCCCACCAAAACTTCACAGCTCTAGAATGAAGCCCTACGTTCCACTGGGAAGGTAAAGGAATAAAATAATAGTAGTCATGAATAGGTCCACCAGTAAGGATTGCTGTAAAATCCTCATAGCGAAACATGACTTTAGGATAACAAGGTTGTGTCAGACTATTAGTATGTGCATATATATATATAGTTTATATGGCGAATTTTCTCGTAAAAGATGAACACTTTCTTTATAAGGGTGGTGATAAGTAGTTGCTCAATCAGAGATAATAAGATTTTTTTATTGTAGCTTGATTCCTCACCGTATTTTTGGCACAAGTATGGAATTTTCAGCATGTGATATCGGTAGCCCAAATTTTGCATGCCGACCATTGATAACAGGTGTGCGTCGGCGAGAGTCCTAACCATTGTGATTAGGACGTATAAGGTTGGCTTATCAAAATTAAGTGTGTATGAAACTGAACCCCCTACGACGAATTCTTTTGAACACATAGATCCAGTCTCGGTCGTTTTATTGTGATAGCTTCAACAAACCGAAGGAGACTTAGGTTTTCTTGTCTGTTAATTATTTTGGTAGTAACCCCCCAACCGCATGACACCAACTATCAAAAAAGAGAGAAAAAAAACAAATAGACGTGGTTAAATACAAAGTGATTATTGTGTTTGCAGTCATACCGTTGGTTAGTTACTTTTCAACAGATCATTTACAGATCATTCTTACATAAGCAATAATATACTCAATCTTTGTCTGTTAAAGGGAGATTATTGATGGGTAGATTCATTTCAGTTTAGTGATATTTCAATATGTTTGGTCTTACGTTATCAACATTAAGAGTGTGAATGTTTCAAAGGATTCACCTTAATGAGTTTTTCTTTCTTTTCCGTTTCTAATTTACTTCCCTTAGTTTGTTTTACGTGCTGTTCCTAAACGTTCAGTATTTATCAAGAAACTAGGAATGGATCAAGATGATTGTGAATTACTTGTAAGTTGGTAATATTTATATTTTGATTATTATCATAATATTGTTATTATCCCCCTGGGTTCCGAGTGGAACATAGGGCTTCAACATCACATCTACACTCTATTCTCTTTGTTGTTCCAGCTGTCCTCTTCAACTGGCCCCACGATTCCCCATAGTCTCTCATCTCCTCTTCCTCCTCCTCCGCATCATCATCACTACCGTATGATCTCCTCCACGTCACCCTCGTACCAACAACCCACTCGTCGCCGCTTCTCATTCAGATTCCACTCGAGCGATGGCCTGCATTGAGCGCGATGTCATTCGACGGCCTTCTCCCTCGACGTATGCCCGATCCATCTCCATTTTCTCCTTCATGTTTGTTAAGCAATAGGTCCTTGACAAGTTCGTTCCTAGAGTTTCTTGTTGCTAATTCTTTCTGACCGCCCGACCATTTGATTTTCAGTATGGAGCCAGCCAGCGATGGAATATGTTGACAAAAGTCTGAAGTAGCCTTTTGGAAGTGCTTTTCTTGACACGTAGTGTAAGTTTCTGACTTGTACAGAAGAACTGAATGACTGACTTTACATGTGTGTTGAAAATCATAATTTTGTTTTTGATGCGGAAGATTTCCAAATTGATTTCAGATTGGCGAAGGTGTATCTTGTCTTTCTGATTCTAACTTTAACATCTTCATCAGTACACACATCCTACTTTAATTAGTTATAGATAATTTTTTGCAATTTTGCCAGGCTTTGAAATTTCTGTAGCAGCTGGATTGATTTCTCAGTGTAAAATCGCCAACTCCCGTACAACTGACCTTCCCTCTTTCATCAGGGTTTAGGACTATCTAGTAACCTAGTGGATTAACACAGTAAATAAGTCAATAAATAGATAAATAGTAAATCTCAAAAGATTGATCAATAAACAAAGAAAATGTTTTGGAATAACTTCTTCATCACATTCTACAGTCATGACAATGATAACATCTGCATTGTGGAGTGTTTTTTTAAAATGTACAGAATTTTCAGAGGAGTTAATTGCATGATATTTTCCCTTCGGACAATATCTTCAAGTAAATTATTAGTTGACAACTGTGTATCCTGTAACACAAATGGTCTCTTAACCGAAGCACAAACCATTCCATTATGATATGTATATTTTGTCTCCTCTTTCAAGAAATCCACGATATCTAGTTGAAAGCCGATGGTGAGATGTTCAGAAGTACATTTTGAGATCCAAGGACATAAGTGAGGAACAGTTTCTGATGAAGTTGTGTTCTCTGAGCTGGATACTTTATTTGCGAAGCTTTTATTGCCCTGCTAGACAACATCTTCAGCGCATACTTCAATTCGTTGAAGTGAGAGTTTAGATTTCTCCACGAGTTTATTAGTCATCCCTCCTGGTGACCTTGGACGTGATTGGTTGTTTTTGTGTGTTTTCATACCTTCTAGGCTATTTGTATTGGAACTGATTGTTTCTTTGACTTGAACTTTGACACTTTTTGTGTGAGGTTTCTTCCTTATCGGTTGATAAATTTTGTCCATGTCGATGTGCCTATTGAGTGATGATTCACTGGAATACCAGGCAGCCTTCTAGAAATTCCCCAGCACTCTTGATGTTTCCTCTGTCTAATATTTGAACGCTGGTTGTCCCAGTTGAACTGATGTCCGTGGTTGTCTGTATGTAGTGATATGAAGGAATGGATGTCGTGTCGTTTGACGGCTAGCTTATGTTCATGGATACGAAGATGAAAGGGACGTCCCATTTGGCCAGTTTAGTGTTTTTCGCAGTCGTTGGTATTTATTTTGTAGATGATGTTGGCTTTATATTCTTTCGTTGTTGAGTCTTCTGCTTGACACAGAACTGAGTGAAGTGATTTTGTTGGTTTGTGCGCGAAATCAATTCCTAAAGGTTTGGAGAATCTTGCACTGATTTCTGAGATATCCTTTATATATGGTGCTGCGATTTTATTTGTGCTTTCCTTGTGGGCCTTTGATTTGATAGGTTGGCTTGGGAGTAAATGTCTTTTGATGAAATTACGTGGATATCCATTCTTTTGGAAGACGTCTATGCGATATCTTTCTTCAATTTTCCTTAAGTTGGGAGCACTGCAATGAGTCCTGGCCCTCTTGAGTAGTGTTTATATACAATTCGTTTTGTGTGTTATTGGATTTTTGCTGTTGTAATTGAGTATTTGGTCTGTTTGAGTTGATTTTCCATGAAATTGAGTTCCTAATTCCCCTGTGGTTGTTCTTTTGACTAACATATCTAAAAATGGGACTTTTTCTGGGATTCCCCTTCTCTTGTGAATTTGATGTCGTTGAACAAGTTGTTTATTGAGTTTTCAGTTCTGTCTAACTTGTTTCTTTTGATTATTACAAACGTGTCGTTTACGTAACGTATCCAAATTTTGGGTTTGATCTTTGGTGAGATTATGTTTTCGACTATCTGCATCACAGTTTCTGCAGTCACGTTCAAGGTCACTAGGAGAGATGACTAATAAACTCTTGGAGAAATCTAAAAGCTCACTTCAAATTAAAGTATGCGCTGAAGATGTTGCCTAGTAAGGGAATGAAAGCTTCGCAAATAAATAACAGTTCTGAGAACACAACCACATGAAAATCATCCACCTGAGCTACAAATCGTCTCCATCACATCTGAAGAGCAGTTATCTGATGTATTGGAACATGTTGCCACCCGCAGTTAGGCCATCCCCCAAATTTAGGAAGAACCCTCGAATTAGGAGCTTGTGAATATTTTAAATACACACCAGAGTAGATGATACCAATAGAAGTCATATCTTAGTCGATTAAAGCAAACTAAATGGGAGGAAATATGTACAGTCGAGAGATGGAAGTTCTTGGTAGCCCAAATTTTAAGCAGGCCGCCAGTATGTTGATTTCCAATTAAATATATAAACATATATAGTTATGTTTTTACGAGTTGATCACGGATTGATATCATTTAGAGAACCATTGAAAACCAGCACCGGAGTACTGGACAGCTGTTTCATCCTAGTTTGGGGGAATCATCGGCAGTACTCACTCATCACAAGGGGTTTGAACGCAGGACCTTCCGGTTACATGGCAAGCTCGTATACCATTCAGCAACTGGGACCCGATTCAATGGTCAACTCATGAATTCTAACTTCGAACTTCAGTGGGTGCGTACTGCCGATGATTCCCAAACTAGTCGGGATGAAATAGCTGTCCAGTACTCCAGTGTTGGTTTTCAAGGGTTCTCTAAGTGATATCAACTCGTAAAAACAAAAATTACTCTTAAAAACCAAACTATACATAGATAGAATAGTAAAGGAATTATTGTTTTGTGATCGAGAAAACCTACTGGTGTGGTTAAGTAAGGGCATAAAAACACTATTAACAGTCCGATATTAGTACACCTGATTCTTAAAAATCATATAAGGTCAGCGTAGTGAAATCCTCTACTATCGTCTATCATGTATCGAATTAACTGCCTAAAATTACTGGATACACCGAATTCCTTAGATAACAGAAGCCATTTGTGTGTAAAAGCAATACGTCCAGTCACTATTGCTACCCTGGCCTACTGTGGAACATGTAAATTCATGAATTCTGTGTTAATTTCTCCTTTTTTATCTGATATTCAGTTCAGTAGTACATTTTTATGCATATCATCACTCACAGGTGCTTTTGAATTGTAATCGATCGATATTTTTTCTGATTTTTAATGTTAATTTTTAAAAACGCACATTAATGTTGTTATTAAAAATAGTTCTTTAATTATTATGGATGCATGTAACTGCAGAACATGTTAAAGAGAAATTTACCGAAAAGTAAATTCATTGTTCAATAACGGGTCATTCAAAATTTTTATTGAGCATCTTTAATCAATAATAAATCTCCTGGTCACCAGACTATTAGTCACACTATAACAACAGAAGACAAGGGCCAGGCAACAGATCGTTTATTAAGGAAAATCAACACATATTTATAGATTTTAATGTACATTATTGTAGATTATTGTTAGTAGAAAATACAGTCTTTTGATTGGTTGTTTCTCACAGAAAGTTAACCTTGCATCTCTTTGTGGCTGTGTCAGATCATCTATATGCTAACTGTATCCGCCTACGCAAAGCCTTTGTTCTCATTTTCTCACGACCAATATTGGGGACATAAACATTGACGTCAATTACTGTCTACCAACTTTGGCTAGCAGCCAGCTCTCACCACACTCGTCTCCCCGTCAAAGACTTGCGACTGAAGTTGGTTCGGTCTTCTTGGTTCTTGGGGCTTTGCTCTTTTGTCTTGCTGTCTGGAATCTCGGCGCTTGCGGATGTTCACCTGTTTCTCTGTGTTTACCATTGCGATTGTGTCTGCGTAACCCCATCTCAACGTGACCATATGTGGTCCTTCCCACTTTGGAAACTGTTTGCCTGACCCTGTCGCACATTCGTAGGTATTTCGCCTCACACTTTCATATGCTGCTTTCTCCCGACCTCCCAGCAGCGTCCCAAGTAGCAGCCTCATCGCTGACAGATCTTGAACGCCACTCAACTGCGAAGAAGCCTCGAAGTCCTGCCCGAAGATCCATATGTCTCCATCAAAAACTGCAGGGCATAGGCTTTCCATTTGTCGGTAGGCAGTGACACCAAATGTAACAACAGAAGACAAGGATCAGGCAACAGATCATTTATTAAGGAAAATTCTAACTGTATCCGCCTACGCAAAACCTTTGTTCTCATTTTCTCACCACCAATATTGGGGACATCAACATTGAAGTCAATTACTATCTACCAACTTTGGCGGCCAGCTCTCACCACAGCACAATTTGTGTGAGGGTTCATAATACTAGGTAGGTAAGTAGGTGAACCAATAAGCCGCACGCCCCCACCGCCAGAAATTAGTATGAGAACGTTCATTTGCTCTGCAATACACTCTACAGCTTTTAACCCTATGCTTGTGTAAGTATGCTCAATATAAATATAGATAAAAGATAAGCACTATTTGATAATGTACATATGTATAACCAAAATGGTCCCTAGTTTAACAGTTATATTGTGCAAGTGATGTGGGAAGTTTTCTGTTGAATTTAATAATTTATAACTGTTGAACTGGTCTCTATCATTACTGTTTAAGTTTGTTTTGTATTTCCGCCATGAATGATCACATTAGACTGAAGTGCTCTGACTGATTGACTGACTGGTTTCAACGTAGAACTTTGCACTGATGCGCAGCAGTTCGAGTCGCCAAACTTCACTCACCACAAAAGCGAGAGAAGAAAGTAAAAAGAAGTGCAAAATAGAGACAGTAAACACAGATATGAGGCAAAAATGATGGTAATATCGAAGGACGATATGGCTTTATTGGAAATTATGTCAAAAGGAGTGGATGCATCTGCTCCAGCCAATGAGAACGATCACTTTGAGCCATATCACCAATTGTCTCCAGCCTTCATTGGTGTTTACCATCCCGAGGACCCCAACCAAGAAGTCTACATCTTCCTACTTGGTTTAAACTAACTGTTGTGGATTTCATTGACTGATGAAGCCATGTTTTAGTTTGACCACCACTGGCTCTTTTCCAACCTGACCCTATGTCAGCTAACATTGCCCATCGTCGAGGAAGGCAATCGATGGCTACACACATGCCCTAACCATCTCAGTCGATGTAACTTCACAGCCTCGTCTAACTGATGTGCTCAGTCTCTATCGACATATGTGCTACTGGTATGGGGAATCCAGAGTGTACATTTCGTTCCGTTTAGGACTTGTCAGCTAGATGTACCTTCATCCCTGTTAAATTGTGGTGTTATCACTGAGACTCGAACTTTGCATCTGTAGTTTCAAACGCCAAAAAGTTATTCACTAGGCTACTTGGGCTATGAGGGTCACCTCTTGTGTGACTGTATGAGTTAATTTTGCACTTCTTGTTGATTGAGTCTGCTAGACTGAAACGCTCGGTTTGTGCATTTCACTGTTAGTTACCATTAACCAAAATCATTGTCTATATCGGCGTTAAGACTCCCTAATTCAACAAACATGATTCATTTGCTCTTACGTAGAATGAAATACTTCATTCGGATATGCCACCCGGAGATATTTTGATTGGTTTATTAATTCCCTAGATCTGATTGGTTAGACTCTTTATTTGAATGAATATTTAGAATTTCCCGGTATTGATTTCAAGGTAGACTTTATCATGAATCGAAATCAATGAGAGAAACAATGAAAACCAGCGAGCAGTAGGCCGGCATTTGTTCCTACTTTGTAGCTCTTCATTGTTGCACACCCATGATCCCACCATGACTCGCTAATTGATGTTGGTCAGTGATCATATCTCCTTCGAAGGCATTCAAGCTGGGGATAATGATAGGGTTTACCGTGTCACTTATTAGGACAGATACCCCCAGTTGGCATTGGACGACGATGGAACTACATTTCACATTGATAGAAGTTAGAATTCATTGACCATTGGATTCCAAACGAATGATAAAGTAATGGTGGGCTCTCTGTGTACCATGAAGGTCCTGCGTGTGAACGCTATAGTGGTCATGGATTTGTACCGATGAAGAGTTACAAACTAGGGCGAAACATTTGCGCAGTGTACTCTGATATTCAATTGTCCTCTAACTGATGTCGGTATAAAATGAGATTGTTCATTGAATCTTTTTTATCAAATCTACACCTGACACATGCAGTTGGAATGTTAGAACTCTATTACTGGCTGATAACTGCTACTTTGACCTGGTGGACGCACTTACGTATAGCAATGACCCAACAACCTACTCTAGTTGGGTTGCTTGAATAACGATTAAACTAAATGCAGTAACCAGCATAGTGTAAGTCTCTCAGACTATGCTTGGGATCTGGGGACGAATAGGGCTATAACAACATTAAGGTGTTTCCATGAACGACTAGCAAGTCAGCTATGTCGCCTTTTTGCTCTGAGAGTAAGAAAGATTTAGAAAATGTTGACTTCGAGAAATGAACACACCAAACTACCTTGTGGAGATACACATCAGGCGGGAAGATGTTTATATGAATGTAGCTTCAAAAACCAGCCTAAATAGGCCGCGTGTGATCGGCTTTAAGTAGTTGTCTTCTGGACTCTGTGGTCAGACAACACTAATGCTGCCTCTATTTCAGGTATTTCAACTTAGATCAGCAGATTTGATGTATTTGATCACCATTAAAATAAAAATACAACTTAAAACAATAAGAATGTATGAACAATAGCACGAAGTTTTGAATCAGCTGATTTGAATAGAAGGAATACATTTTATCTGAAACGCAAGGAGTTAATAAATAGACGCTGGAATGCTGTACGACGAATATTGAATAAAAGTATGCTTTCATGAATAGAGAATATCAATGGAGACACATAATTTTTATACGTAAAGACTGACGATTATCTTGAAAAGTAGAAGATTTCTTATTTTGAACTTATTAGCTTCGTTATAATCAGAGTTATAGTCACTCTGAAAGTTTTTGGTCATGGTTGGTATTCATTGGAAAATGGTATTACATGAATTATCATCATAGCAATATTATTATTCATTCCTCGTGTTTTGAGTGGAACATACAGCTCCTGCAGTTGGTTCTCATCCATCTCTTTCAGCTACCTCTAGGACTACTCAAAAGCCTACATTTCTTCTTTAATGATCTCGTTTATAACATCCTCCGATGGCCAAATCATCGCATTCCAAGCAGCTGTTTGACGTGTGACGTCAGTTGGCGACCTCCTCAGTGTATGTTCGACCTATCTTCATTTTTGTGTGCGCATATTTATTGGGAGATTGGTTCTTGGTTCTGGCTTTCGGCCTGCAGGATTTCCCTGTTACTTATTCTCCCCAGCTAGCCATCCAATCTTCAATATCAAGCTAAGGGAAATACTGATGAACGCCTGCAGTAACCTATTTGGAATGCTCTATGTGATGTGCATTTTAAGTGTCTGAACCCAACAGAAACGCTGACTTGACATTAATGTTAAACAGAATTTAGATCCTATTTCTTGCACTAAGTGCTGTGGATCTCCATATTGATTGCAGAATAATGGACGCATGTCTTGCTTTCCCGAGCCGATCCTGACTAGCTTTGATGTCCTCATCCATGCCGCCTTTAGTGGAAACGATGCTGTGTCCAGATATATGAAGTAGATGACATACCTGAGATTTCTCACACTGACAGTGATTGGTACTTCTTTTGTTAGTTGGGTATTTTCATCAACTCCGGATTCTCTATATTTACTCGAAGTCCTGTGTTGGCTGTCTTTCCTGTTACCTTGTTGGTTTTCGCTGGTATATCTTCGAGATTTTACAAGATCAGACATAAGTCATCTGCGAAATCCAGACCTTCAAGGGAATAGGATCTTCCCCTTTGATTGTTTGTTCCCTATGCAATATATTCAAACCAGTAGTATCTAAATTATTTCCCCCCAAATGAAGTACAACTCCTTGAAGTCTTTGTTCCTCATAAATTAGTTGGTAGGGAGAGATTTAGGTTTTATCGCTTTATCTTCAATCACCATATGTTATGTTATTATCAGGCTGATGATGCATGCGCGGTAAAAGATAATTTCATACCCTGATCAAAATATTTTCACTAATAAGAGCTAAAGTTGTTCATCTAACTGCTGTGTTAGACACTTATCTTGTAAAAACCCGAGAAACTAGTTGCGTCCTGGTTATCGTTCCATTAGAAGTACAAACTAACGAATCTTTTTAAAAATGAATCCACAGTGTGTTATATAATTTTTATTTTACTAGTGTTGGTTTCAATTTAGATCATGATCTGATTTCAGTTAGAGAACCATTGAAAACCGGCAGGATGTACTGGAAGGCCGTTTCACTCTTGCTGAGGACTCTTCAGCAGTACTCACCCATGACTTCACTATCAGAGATCGAATACAACACCTTCAGGTTACAAGGCCTACGGAATCCAGTGATCCATAAATTCTACTACTAACTCACTGTCACCGCCAGTCGATATCATGGATTCCGTACTAGTGGCAGAGGGCTTAATGAACTTACCTTGTAACCTGAATGTCTTGGATTTGGTCCTTGAGAAGGAGGAGGAGTCATGAGTGTTAGAGCTGAAGAGTACCAAACCAGGACGAAACCATTTTTTTCAGTACTTACTGGTTCTCATACTGAAATCAATTCATGATCGCACTGGAAAGCAGCTTTATGCTTTACTAAGTAAGGTTTCTTTCATATCCCAATGGGAAAGATTGCACTATCATTTGGGCTACTTGAATATATATCTCATTATTTTATAACGTAAACCTGTTTTTTGTTCACCCACCTATCTGTCTCTATATTTTTTACTCAAAGGTACTCAGAGAGGCAGGAGAATTTGCAGCACAAATAGAACCACACATTCAGTCGTTAAATCAAATGTTAATTCTATTTAATATAGAAAGTCCTGTAAATAGTTAACAAGTCGTGGTTGGTCGTTTTTCCTCTTTTTCTTTTTGTTTCTTTGAGTGAATTATTTTGTTTGTTTTAGTAAAACATTATTTGATAATTAATTTTAATTTTTTTTGTATTTTCCATATTCAAAAAACCCCTTATTTCTATCAGGTCCTTATTTTTATCATTCATCGAGTAAATGATATCTGTGTGCTATATATATACTACTTTCGTGAATTTTTAAAAAAAGGTTTCAATGTACAATGTTTACATTGTTTTATTTAATATTTGTTTATCTATTATTCCTTATTCACAATAATGGGAAGCTTAAATGCATGTATGTATCCATTTTCATCACCATTAACTACCACTATCAGCAAGAGGTTACCTTCTAATTACTGTTAACTTGAACCGGTCCTCTTGCATTTCACAGCCTATATGGTTCTTCTTCTTATTCTTTCACTTACTGTTGTCATTAATATCAATTGAAAACATTGAATACGACTGTTTAAACAAATCACATTACATCATGCAAGTTGTTGTAATTAGTTGCCCCCCGCAAACCTTTTTTTATTGTTTTGACTAAAACAACGAAAATTTACAAAATAATTCTTAAGATAAACTATTGAATTTTGAATTGTATGCCATCTTTTTCTCGGCGCGTGTTCTAAAAGTGATCAATAGGTTCAATGTTTTGTTCATTGCATATATCTCTCTCTGTGTCTATTTTAAAGAAAATATTATCAATCGATCTTATTTAAACTGTGATATTCTTTTTTGTTATCGTTGTATTTATCATTTATTGCTGTGATCAACTCATTTTTAGTTGAATATTCATTATACATCCACTCTTTTCTTGATTTTTTATTATTTTGAAATGATTTATTGGAAGCTTAGCAGATATATAGGTAACACAAAGTAGTGGTGTAGCGTTTAAGTAGATATTTGACTGGTACAGCTCAACTGACTGAATGACTGAATGGGTTTTAACTTAGAGATCAGTTCAAGTAACCACACTCTGTATTACACACAAAGATAAAGAAAATGAAAAACAAAGTCATTAGAACAATAATAGGTAACGATGTGTGGAAACAAGAATAAGTAAGGATTTAATGGTTCTATGACTTTTCAAAAAGTGACTGAATCTGCACCAATGACAACAAATTTTGACCCGTATCACCAATAGTCTCAAACCATTGGTTATTAGCGTCTCAGGGGTCCCAATCAGGCAGTGTACACCTCTATACTCGGCTCATATCAACTGTCAAAGAATTCAGAGGATAATACCTGGTTTTGATTGGACCAACCCTGACTCTTTCACAACCTAATCCTGTGTCACTTATGAATGCTTGGCAAGGAAGGCAGTGGTTCGGTGTGCACAGCACGTGTCTTAGCCGTCTCAGTTGATGTAGCTTAATACAGAAGATATGTGGTGAGAGCTGGCTGCTAGCCAAATTGGCAGACAGTAATTTACGTCAATGTTTAAGCCCCCAATATTGGTCGTGAGAAAAATAAGAACAAAGACTGATTCAACAACCAACCACATCAGACTTTGCGTAGGCGGATACAATTTGCAGATAGATAATCTGAACTTCAATAAACGGTCAAATAGAGATGAAAGATTAACGTTCGACAAGAAACCACTAATCAGAAGACTTTGTTTGTTCGCTTACAATAATCCATAATAATGTACATGAAAATCTATAAATATCTGTTGGTTTCCTAAATAAACCATCTGTTTCCTGGCCCTTGTCTTCTGTCGTTACAGATAGGACACAAACATCTGGTGACTAAGACAGCTGGCCTTTTGACGTCTTTCTTTTTCAGTGGCCACTTGTCTTAGTCATAAAGAAGAGCAAAGCAAACCAATACTCAGTACACACGACAGCCGGATATCACGTCTGCCTCGGAGATCACGGAGGATGAAAAATGCCATACAATACCTTTGTATCTGTGTTGAGATGGTGTTAGCAATCAGTTTATTAAAGCTGATGCAAATTCCAAAATAAGTGCTGCGATCAACATTCTCACCTACTTCACTGCCTATATTTTACTATGTTTAGAATGCAACTCACCCGTCCCTGTCTACTTTAAGATGATGCTGCAGAATTGGTCTACACCGAATCCCAGTTTAAAGAAAGGCGATGCAGTGGTTGAGAATATCGATCGCCCAATTTATTTGGGAAGTTTCATCAGCTCTAATGAAATGCATGCTAAAACCATTTCAGGAAAGATACAAATGCTTCCTGTAGCATTTGGGTACCGAACAAAGGAAGTATGTACTGCGCATCAGTTCTCTCTATCCTTCTTTATGACTTTGAAATATGGCCACTAAAAGTAGAAGATCAAGACAGAGTGGTTGTCTCTGATCATAAATGTCTGTGAGTAATATTGAGGTTAAGCGTAGGGTGTTGTATAAAGGGAGTAAGTTAACAATTGATGTTGTGAAGCTTTGTCAACGGAGATGACCAGGACACGTGTTATGCAACATGAACCATTGCCTTCCTCATCGAACAATCTTAGATTACATGGGATTGGGCTGTAAAAGAGTTAGGAGCGGGCAGATCAAAACCTGGAATCAACCCATTAGGTCTTTAACTGTTAATTTGCGCCATGTATGGAAGTGTAGAGTGTGTGATCGATCGGAGTCCTCGGGGCTGTTTGTAATATGAATCAGGATCGTTATCAGTGGGGTGATGTAGTCTCCAGTATGTTTCTCCATGTTACTATCCTTCTACTGTACATTCCTCTTCAGTATGGTTTCTTGTACTTGTCTCTTTTCTCCAACGTTTTGTTCAATATGGATTGTGGCAAATTCATCTGTTGTGCTCTAATACAAAGCTGTACGTTTAAACTCAGTTACTCAGGGATTCAAGAACTTATACGTCATTTCACTGGACTTATTACCTGTCTTTCTAGATAATGGTCCTATTAAATTCTGCCTGCTTGTCTTTTAAAGCAATTTGGTTCTCCGTCTCAAAACTCAGTGTTAAGACCTTTGTAGTAGATTTCGTAAAACAAAACTTTTCATACATTTATTCCCCTTAATGAATTTGAACAAAGCAAGAACAACAGCTTTAGCGAAATAAAGTGGTACCATCTTTTATTTCGTTGGCTCCTCGTCATCTGCTTACAGGCCAAAGACATTATTAAATGTATCTACAAAAACAATTTTAACATACTTGCAAAGAGTTCATTTTAAACAAAAATCAATCGATCACCATACGCATACATTAATAATATATACATATATATGTAATATTAAACACTACTTCGAACAATAATAATCATACACAATGAAAAATTTTCAGCATTTCACATTCAGATGAAAGAGAGATGAAAAATATCCAGTTACCAGGGCAAAGAAAGACTGATAACCGCTACTTTCTGGACGCATAAATCAGGTTCCAGGCGCTTGATGGAAATGGCTTCAGTAAACTTGAGGAGAATTGAGCTGTTTTGCCTATTGATAATTTTAGACTTTTCGACGTCCACCTCATGACCGGTGGTGTCGAGGAGATGCCTGGTGATGGCACTGTTTAAAGCATTTGTTCCCTTTAGACGTAAACTTTTTGGTACAAGTATGTTAAAATTGTTTTTGTAGATATATTTAATAATGTCTTTGCCCTGAAAGCAGCTGACGAGAAGGCAACGAAATAAAAGATGGTACCACTTTATTCTGCTAAAACTGTAGTTCTTGCTTTGTTCAAAAACAAAACTATTACTTTAAAGCTAACTTTAAGATGTTTCGTGTAGTATTCATCTTTCTTAAATACTAAATAAAACGAGGGGTGAGAAGCCCAACAGAACTTCGATAGACTGTTAAGCCCGAACATTCGTTTTTGTATATTATGATTATGAAAAAGGTTTTTGTGAATTTCAGTGGATACTACCTTGGTTGTATTACCATGATATTGGAGTGTTTGCGTCTAATGAACAGTATTCGAGTTTAGACTCAGGACCTTAAATGATGAGTCAGACTTATTCACTCTTCAGTCAGTATTTTAAAATGCAATGACTGAGGAATTTTTAAGTATTGCAAACTAGAGTAAAGTTCAGTTTTCTCTGCTTTTCAGTGATTTTCTATTTAATGTCTGTTTGTGATGACTTCTACACGGAAGTTCATCGAATCCCTACCATCAACCCCATCATCTATAGTAAATTGATGTATTTCTGAATTTTATCACATTTCTACAGATCCAACTGCATTGATCTTCATGAAAGAAACACAGTAGGAGCTATTTTATCCAAAAAACCAATCGATGGTTTTCTTCTTGATAAAATGATACTCTACATAGGGCTATCACCAAGCTAACTGATACAGTGCTGCTGTGCACTATAATTCAGTAACATTTGATTTCACTTGTAGCTGAAGCCAGTCACCAAGAGGCTCCGCTCAATGTAGGTTTCTTGACTTATGGTACTTACTATAAACCCCCTATTTTGCAGAACTAATAATCCCTTATAATAAAGGTTTTATTGTATTTTTCAATGAATGAAAACAAGGTGATATTGTTTTTACTAACCTTTCGCTATTTAATGCTGCTAATAGCTTTATCAAAGTAGTGGTATTAAACCAGAATTTACAAAAATCTCAGCTTATATATAACAACTTAATCATCGTTCCTCAGCATGAGGTCATTTTTCCGTTGTCAAATTGGCCAGTCGCTAAAGATAACAAAACCAGGTGTAGATTGTTGGACCTAAACAGTTGTCATTCCATAGAGAGCGGAGAAGTCAGACGATATCAGAAGAATACTCAATAAGCTCGACATTAGAGTTTTCTTGAAAACATCAGATACACTGCGAAACAATCTTGTCCACATAAAAGACAAAATCCCTAAAGATTCGCTATCTAATTGTGTCTATAAAATAAACTGCTCGGAATGTGATGCGATATACATCGGACAAACATTTCGAGAAATCAAAATTACAGGAAATGAACACCGCAAATCCGTCTCTCTTCGACCACCGAGAAATCCAGTTAAACTAGAAAAGCTTGGAAAGTCATCAGCTAGTCAAAGCCCTACACGCCATAGAATCACGTCACAAAATTGATTTTGACAACATGGAAATAATCCAGGAGGATTTCATGACTCACAAAGAACGTCTAATATCATCATAAGCACGTCATATCAGGTGGAATCCAAATCGTCTGATGAATAGGAATGATGGACTGAAACAGAATTTGACCTGGTTACAACACCTCTCTCCCCCATGAAGTGACAAAATCAACACGAATGTGATAAGTAATTTCAATATGTAGAAACACGTTGCTTTTATAATTTTACACACTTATCAAATGCAACAATCTACACCTGGTTTTGTTATCTTTACCAATTGGGCAATTTGACAACAAAAAATGACTCCATGCTGAGGAATGATGATTGAATTGTTACATATAAGCTGAGATTTCGTAAATTCTGGTTTAATAATACTTTGATAAAGCTATTAGCTGCATTGAATAGCGAAACGTCAGTAAAAACAATATCGTTTTCTTCTTCATTCATTTGGAAATACAAGAGAAACCTTTATTATAATGAATATCAAATACTCACTGCCCACTTTTTTCAAACTGCTAAAAGTCAACTTGGTTTGGACGTATATAAACTAATAATCCTTTTGTGGTACGAAATTGAGGCACTCAGTGGTGCTAATAAGCTGTCATTTAGCTTAGTGTTATCTTAAATTTTGAGGTTGTAGATTTAATAATCACAATAATAGCTTCATTCTAAACATTCCATTTGATACAATGTGGAATTCTCAACATCCATTACAATATCTCAAGTAATTTTCCCCTTACATCAGACAGTACAGAAGGAAATAATTGAGACGACATTTACATCGATAATAAAGTCAATAAGAATATGAGTGTGAAAATTAAAACTAAGCAGAAATAGTTTTTTTTACTTTTTATTCCTTCGCATTCCCAGTGGAACATTGGGCTTCAAGTTAGAGGCTTGAAGTTTCGGTAGCAGTAGTGATTATTTTCACAGGATGGGGTTGGTTGCTAGCCTCATGCCCAACCTTCCCTCTATTACTGGCTTAGCGAGGTAAAGGAGTGCGTCGGTGGCCAGGGATCGAACTCCGGACTATGTGTATGGTTGGCGAGCGTCCTAACCGCCGTGCCACCGATTAACAACAATGTATTAATGAAAGAAAAGATAAATAGGACTGTTTGCGTGTTGTTTAGTAGTAAGTTAGTAGTCTCATACCTGACACTTTTCTGATCACATTAAATGTATACCAAACAAGCTATCGCTGATTTTTTAAATACTTAGTCGACCGAGCTTAAAGTCATCTACAGTTGATTCTAGTTATGCCTGATAAGATACAAGAGGAAAGTAGTGTACAAAGAGGATTCTTCAAGTCCAACATGGTATTCGCCTATTTATTGCTTAAATTCACGTGTCTGCCAAAAAGCAGTATTAACAGTTTAGTTTAGCAGTAACCCACTTACCCTACTGATAAGTTTTAGTGCTCTTCGCAGTGTAACAAAGTCTTTCTTAAGTAGCCTGGAAAAGACCAAAGGAGGGCAAGACAAGAATTAACAAAGTGTAACAGTAGAAACTGAATGATACCAGATCGTTTTAACTCATTTACACTGAACGTTAAACGAAATACCTTTCTGAGAATTAACAGGATATGGGAAGACTAGGAAATACTAGAGAAAAGACATAATCCAAGAGATTTAACATTCGACTTAGATACAAATTCAGTGCTGTCTATGAAACAGTAATCATGTGAATCACGCTTGTGTCTGAAAGTGAAGCCAACAATCTGACATTTGGAGAGAATTAGCTTAAGACCATTTGTCGAAGGCAACTGACTACTTTTTGATAGAAAAGTAATCATTTTCGAATGATCATTGGAATACTTAACAAAATAGGCTTCGTCAGAATGCAGGCTATACAGGAAGAAAGGAAACAGAAAAGGAGAAAGAACAACACCTAGAGGGATACAGGCTACAATAGGTAAAACACCGGAAGACTTTTCTTCATATACCGTGCACTGGTTCTTATCAGAAGATCAAGAATGCAACCATTTACTAATCCAGCTTTCTGGTTGTGTCTCTGCAAACTTATTTAACAAAAGAGACTTTGGTATAGAGTCAAAAGCAGATGTGTAGTCAAGAAAGGCAAACCGAATATACTTAGCACCTCTATCCAAACTGGACATAATAATACTATGTAGGGCAACATTAGCGTCTAAAGTACATCTACCACAAACACAGAGTAATATATTGGTACTCTTTTCACAAGTCAGAAACTAATTTGCATAAGTAATTCACCTGCGATGGGGAAGTATTGGTGGTTCATTGGTGGAATACTCGCCAACCACGCAAATGATCCGGGTTTGACTCTCATTCAACACATTACTAAATCCCTCTTACTTTACCAGTAGTTAGTAAGTCTGGAGGTAACTAAAGTTTAAGCTTGAGACTAGCAGACCCACTGGTAAAAATAGCATTAGCGCTAATCTGGAACTCCAAAGCCTGAAGTCCTATGTTTTACTCTGAATGCAAGAAATAAAGAAAACGGAGTCAAATGTGGTATGATTTCAAGACTGGATAGTACAAGCTTTAACCTAACTAGAAACATATCCTAGTTCCTTCAAGATTGCAGATGCCCTTTACTGGTGAATATCAATCTAGATGAAGGGAGGTTTCCTTCGTATCGCTTCTTAATACTTTACATGACTTGGTTTCGTTTCATCAATATAAACAAAGGAACAAGGAGTCGTATGCAGCATAACTTCACAGATGGAACACACCTAGGAGTGACCAGTATTTTCCATGTGATAATTGCCAAATATTGTAAATTATAAGTGTTTTAGTCTAGCATATGCTACTGAGAAAAAGTTCTTAAGTAGTATACTGTATGTGATATCTTCTATAAGAATAATGAACAACGAAATCGCGGATTAAATTACGAAGAGGACAAATAAGAGATCCTTGTAAAGTAATGTAATGAGAATGAAAAGAAGACAAAACGAAGAACATTAGCAGATGAAAATTTCAGTGTAAGGTTTATGTGTGTTACTGAAACTAAGCCTCATCGTAAAAAAAGACTTTCGGCGAAGAGTTACTCTTTTCAGTGATATCATTCTCAAGCTGTACAATTGTATGTATATGGTAAATTCTCTTAGCAACAAAAGGAATGTTTCCAGAGATGTGTCATCAGAACTGTAAATTTTAGATGACAAATTACGTCATCTAAAAAATGGCAGTCTTGTAGAAACCAAATTAAAATTTTTAAGCAGTGCTTTTTGTAGGGATTTTGTTTTGATTGGTTGGGGGATTTCATCATGAGCTGACGCCAGTTAGCGAACCATTGGAAAACCTAGGATTACTGGACAGCTGTTTTGTCAGCCTAGTTAGGACCCTTCAGCAGTACACACCCATTGGAGGCCGTGACCAGTAGGGTGCAGCAGGTTGAAGGTGAGGCAGTAACTTATCGAAGAAGACTGCCAAATGGTCACACTGTGTCATGAATTGACAGAAGTTAGAATCCATGGGTCGGTCATTGGATCGGGTCTCAGTGGCCTAATGGTCTACGAGCTTGCTCACCTTGTGACCAGAAGGTCCTGGACTCGAACCGTGGTGGTGGGCGTGTACTTCTGAAAAGTCATAAACTAGGCTGACGAAATAGCTATGCAGTACTCCCTGCAGGTTTTCCAGTGGTTCTTAACTGATGTAAGCTCATGTTGAAGTCCTCCAACCAATTAAAATAAAATTTGTTAAGTAAATCGGATGACGTAATACAAATGGCAGAATTGAGTAAAATTCAACTAAAACTAAACAAGAGTCAAGTTAACAGCAGTGGTAATAAGAGGTAGAAATTTAACAGATGGGCTGAAAGAAGAAGATAATACAGTTAAAAAGAGACTGAAAAACAAAAAATTACTTATCCACTGTTAAGATAGATCAAGTCCATTGAAGTATTTAGTAACTGAACAAACTGCTTCTGTGTGAAGAGTTCGGAATTTAACATGTGAATTTCCATTGCTTCTTCCATCTAAAGAATGTTAATTCTAACTCTTTAAGCAAGATTTCCGCGTATTCCGCAGATGACTTTGAAGCTGGTTTATCGGTTAGCTTGGTGTCGAGATTTGATCAGACGCCCCAGGACAGAGCTGCTCTATAAAACCATGGGGATGGGTAAGTGTTCGATGATACGTTTGCATAGCAAACGCCAGGTATGACCGAAACACCTAGCTCCACACTAGCTCTCAGAAGGATTCTGAAACCAGTGTTACGTTGGTTGGTGTCGGAGATCTGACGGTGATGATGGGAATTCCACTGAGAGGTCTAGAGAAAGCTGTCTACGACAGTTTGTGTGAAGTGAACTCTAAGACGTTTTGGAAGGAGGAGGTTCAGCAGCTGCTTTCGGGGTTCGACCGCATGGTAGACAGACACCAGGCGCTGCAGAAATTTAGGAGCCCATACTTTCATCCTGAACTGGTTCTATGATAGTCACTTTTATAAAGTTATCACGAGCAATAATATTTCACAGAATGAATCTAAATAAATTGATTGATCGATTAAAATATCAGCCTCATAACAGATAACAATGTGATTCATGAAAATACTTTATTCAGATGTCTATTTGAACACCATTAACTATAATCAATAAAAATAATTGGTCAACTATACATTTTTAAGGCATTCAGTTCCATAGTTCAGAATTTAAACACTTTTAGTGAGCAGTCGAGTTGTTCAACTAATCTTTGATATAATGTCTAGCTGATGCCTAAGTTTACTTTAGTCGAGGTGAACCTGAGGTAGTGTGCATTAAATATGCTTTGTTCTGTCTGTCTGTTTTCAACATAGAACTTTGCACCAATGAGCAGCAATTCAATTCGCCACACTCCATGTAGCACACAAAGCGAGAGAATAAAGTAGAGGAAATGTAAAATAGGGACAGTAATCAGGGATATGAGACAAAAGGAATGGTTATAACGAAGACTAATCTAGTTTCGTTGGGTATTATACGTCACAAGGAGTGGATGCATCTGCATCATTGAGGACGATTTTGAGCCAGATCAACAATTGTCTCCAGCCTTCATTGGTGTTTACCGTTCCGATGACCCCAACCAGGAAGTTTGCACCTTCCTACGTGGCTAAAACTAACTGTTGCGGATTTCATTGAGTGATGATATGTTTTGATTTGACCGCCACTAGCTCTTTTCTAGACTGACCCAATGTTAGCTAACATTGCCTGTCTGTCGAGGAAGGCGATGACCAGGCATACGTAACACATGTTCTAACAATCTCAGTCGATATAGCTTCACAGTCTCGTCGACTGATTTCCCCTCTTTACCTAGCATTCGACACCTCACTTCAATATTACTCACCCTATGATAGCACTTCACACGAGAGATAGAGTGCAGACACCTATGATCAAAGACAGCTAGCCGACCTTTTCATGTCCTTCACTCTCAATGTCCACGTCTCACAGCCATAATAATAATAATTTGCTTTATTCCAGAAACAGTACTAGTGGTACAGTGTGGAATTTTCAGCACATATCTACAATATTTGCATCTAATTTTATCAGACATTTAAAAGGAGTATTTCAAAAAATAAATATAAAGACAGCAACAGCAAAAAACAGGAAAATACCAAGAAGTAGAAAGGAAAAGAAACATCATATAATAATAACTCAGTGTTGGGTAGTGGAGGCAATGATTTGATTATGCATGGTGACAGTAAAGCTATAGTCATACAAGAAGTTATGAAATGATATTTAAGAATGTTTATCTCCAAGATGATCAGTTAATTTGGTTGAAACAACTCTAAACAATCATAAAATAACATTTCAGGGTTGTTTTGTTTTTTATTATCAGGTCTAATGCAGTGTTTGTAGTAGTAGTGTGAGTAATCCTGCATAATACACAATTTTTAAGGTGGTGACAATGGCGTCCACAAACAATGGTTGTCAGTTTAGTATTGCCGAAAAGAAATGAAAAAATAAAAAATAAGAAAGGTGGACGGAGCGGATTGCTGAGCAGTACACCCGCCCTTTGGTTGACAGCCAGGCAGATATCACGTCTTCACCAGAGACGGCGTAAACTGGCATATGCGAAACTAGCCATCTGTATCTGTGCCGAGATCTGCCTTGTTCACTAATCGATTATTCATTTAAACAACAGATAATTTTATTTATAAATTAAATGAATTTTGAAGATGACTTCGCGTTCGATTCTCGATCAACGTAAGCTTAAATCTCGCTGATTTTGTGATTTTTGATGAAAACGCTTCACTGACAGTGCGTCGGTGGCACAGTGGTTAGGACTCTCGCCGACCATGAACATGGTCCGGGGTTCGATCCCCCGCCGGCGCACACCCGATATCTATGGTCGGCCTGAATTTGGGCTACCGATATCCATGCTGAAAATTCCACACTTGTACTGAAAATACGGTGTGGAATCAAGCTGTAAATCAAAATAATAAAAAAAATTAGACTCATTGTGATAAACAGATAATTATGAACGCCATATATCGTATGCCTACAAAGTCGGAAAAATGACTGTGATGTAAGGATGGCATTTAATCTGACGATTTTAAGTTAGTTAGCTTTCGGATTAGATGATGGATTCATACTGTTTAACTTTTTGGATCTAGAATAACACGGATATGCCGTAGTTCTGCAAGTATCTTGAGTCTTAGGATACTTAATTACAGTAAGAGAATTATTTTTCCTTTGGGTTCCAAGTGGAATATAGGACTTCACCAGCACAGCAGGTCCGTCTAACTGGCTCCACGATTTCCTATTGTCCCTCACCTCCTCCTCACACAATCTCCTTCATGCCACTCATGGACCCACGCACAATTCATTAATATCTCCACATTTGGTCTCCACTTGAAGGTCTGCCATGTGATATCACTCATTGGTCTCCTCAGAGTGTTCCGTTCCTCGGTTTTTTTCTTTGCCTGTCAGAATTGCTTGTTGCCTATCCCTTCCAGCCATTTGAAAGTCAATGTGGAGCGATGTCGGGTGCTGATGGAAGTTTACAACCTGTTGGAAATATTCTCGGTGGCAAGTGTGCCCAGTTTATAACCCCTGCAGATGGATAGAACAGTTAACTACAGAATTCAGAAAAGGAAGAATATCTTATTGTACCGGTAAGTTAACTAACTCCAACTAAACATTTTCCCAATTAATCAATTTTTTTCATGAAACGTGATATCACATCACTGGTTTAGTGGCAGAAGTCTTGATAACCATGAAAGTGGTTCGAGTTCAATTTCAGACCGACACAGTCCTGAAATACGCCTAGTTTACTGTGCAATAGTAAGCCCCAAAAAGAAGGAATGAAACTTTAAAGCATGAAGCCATATGTTCCATTCAGAAAGCTAAATGAATGCAAAAAACAATGTAACAACAGAAGACAAGGGCCAGGCAACAGATCGTTTATTTACGAAATCAACAGATATTTATCGATTTTCATGTACATTATTATAGAGTATTGTTAGCAGACAAACACAGTCTTCTGATTGGTTGTTTCTCACGTAAAGTTAATCTTTCATCTCTTTGTGGCTGTTTCTTGAAGTTCACATTATCTATCTACAAACTGTATCCGCCCACGCAAAGTCTGCTTTGATTGGTTGTTGAGTTAGCCTTTGTTCTTGTTTTTTTCTCACGACCAGTATTGGGGACGTAAACATTACTGTCTACCAATTTGGCTAGCAGCCAGCTCTCACCACAACAACATATGAAACTTTTGTCAAAATCGATTTTATTTAGTCATTATAGTGTATTTGTTGTTTTCACTCTCAAAGTGCATATTTGATTTCAAGTGTCAACCACCTGTTTGTTTTCTCTCTCTCTCCCTCGCATACATACGCCTGAGTCACACTTAAAACCTGAGAGTGTCATACTTTCCACCTTAGTAATGGATCAATTTATACGCTGGCAAGGACGGTGGGTATATTTCATCACTAATCAACATTTCTCAGGA
Organism: Trichobilharzia szidati; assembly: GCA_944472155.2. Taxonomy (NCBI): domain Eukaryota; kingdom Metazoa; phylum Platyhelminthes; class Trematoda; order Strigeidida; family Schistosomatidae; genus Trichobilharzia; species Trichobilharzia szidati. The sequence continues at coordinate 93,416,101 of OX235274.1, read as the reverse complement.
AATATTTAAAAATTTGAGTGCAATAGATACATATTTTGCTGTAATTTCAGTCTCCTTGGCACTGTTCATTTATGACCAGACCAGGTATGTCACCAAGGTCTTGTAATGCGACCTTGGAACCCCTTGGGTTGCAATACAAAGAAAACCACAAACCCCACATTTGAGAATGAATCCTTTTCTCATTAATGACTGATTCTCAGATGAACTTCGTGGGGTTCTAATGAGAACAGATGACTTCGTTAATGGAGTAAATGAAGTATAAGGATAGATACACGCCGATTACGTCGAACATCACTGCTGAATCAAAAGAAGTTAGATGCGCCTCCCTCACTCATATAGGCAACATCATTTCAGAGAGAAGTGACACACATGATATTGCCAAAGCCAGATAGGACAGTGTGGAGATTTGCTGTACTCAGAAAAAGGAACAAAATCTAAATTTTCAACACTAATATCAGTCCAGTCATTACCTGGTTCAGAGACTTGGCATATGCTTCATCAAAAGCCTTTTCAGCACGCTACTGGGGAAGTTCATCAACAGCTTTCTTCGCTCTATACTGAAGATCGGATGATACAGCAGAATGAATAAGCGAAAAGGAAATCTGGTAGTGTGGTGAGAACTGTCTGCTAGCCAAAATTGGGAGACAGATACTTACGCCAATGTTTACGTCACAAATCGGGGTCATGAGAAAAATCAAAAATAAAGCCTAACTCTGCTGAACTCAACAAAAAATCACAGCAGACTTTGCGTAGGCAGATACGAATCGCAGATATATGGTCTGACCTTCAAAGAAACGGCCACAAAGAGATGACAGATTAACTTTCAGCGATAAAACAACCAATCAGAAGACGCTGTTTCTGTGATGATAATAATAACGAATAATAATGTGCATAAAAATCTATAAATATCCGTTGATTTTCTCAATATATGGTGTGTTGCGTGGCCCTTGTCTTCTGTCGTTACAGTAGAACTGTGAACCAGGTGACAACCTATTGCCCAGCATATATGCAGAAGTAAGCGGAGATAGATTGGATTTACACTGAGGAAACCGCTAAATGACATTAAACGCTAAGCAAGCCCATGTATGTGGAACTGTAGTGCAGATGACGATTTGGATTTCCAAGTGTGATATGAAGAAAATGGTGTGAGCAAGAGATAAAAGCTTACGGAGAATAGTGGAGTGAACTAAAATAAACTGCGCAGAAGACAGTGAAATGGTAATCGAATGCTAGGATTCATTAAGAACCATTGAAAACCAGCACTGGAGTACTTGAAAGCTGTTTCATCCTAGCTTTGGGAATCATCCGCAGTACGCAACCACCATAAGGGGTTCGAAACCAGGACCCCTCGGGTACAAGGAAAGCTCGTATACCATTCAGCCACTGGGACTCGATTCAGTGGCCACTGCATGAATTCTAACTTCTACTAATTCGTGATTTTACGCGACCCTAACCAATGTCGTCGGTGGGACATCTATCCTCACACGTGACATCTGGACGGACCTCACTGTTCACGACTTCTCACTAGAACTCCAGGAAACTCCGTCCTGTAAAAGGTCACTAGCGAGCATCAGATTAATTTTCTATAGTTTGGTTTGTAAGGGTTAGTTTTGCTTTTATGAGTTGATCACGGATTGATATCACTTAGAGAAACATTGAAAACCAGCACTGGAGTACTGGACAGCTGTATCTTCCGTCCTAGTTTGGGAATCATTGGCGATACGCACCCACCACCGTGGTTCGAACCCAGGACCTTCCGGTTGGGGTCGCGCTAAATCACGAATTCGTAGAAGTTAGAATTCATGGACTGGCCATTGAATCGGCTTCCAGTGGCTGAATGGTATACGAGCTTGCCTTATAACTGGAAGGTCCTAGGTTCGAACCTAGGCGGTGGGTGCCTACTGCCGATGATTCCCATAGTTAGGATGAAACAGCTGTCCAGTACTCCCTGGCTGGTTTTCAACGGTTCTCTAACCGATATCTATCCGTGATCAACTCGTGAAAACAAAACTAACCTTTACAAACCAAACTATAGAAAATTCATAAAGAACTCAAAGAAATATAAATAATAATTAGCCATTTTCCAATATTTAAAAACAAACGGTATTTTCGCTCCTAATTTTCAACCACTTTAATTTTGAGTAGTGAACAATTCATGAGAAGCTGTGAGACAGAATGGTAATATCGATTTTTAGTGGAAATTTAGCCTTTCTTGTTTTATCAGAATTCATCAAGAGAACCACGTGTAAATATATATACATATACATAAAGAATTTTATATAATTTCAAATTAATTTTCACTATAGGAAACATAACCGTGACATGAGATTTTATATATTGCACATGATTATATAATCTTTTGTCTTCTTTACTTTATAACAATATGAATCACATGAAGCCTATAGAATGCATTCAGTTATGTATAATTAATTAAATATTTTAATGGTGAAATTTAAATTTTATTTTATAGTTTAATTTACTGAAAATATCACTAAGAACATGAAAATTAATGACCTGTATAAGATTTAATAGTGGGAAATATTCCCATATCACGAATTAAAAGTCAATCTGAACGAAGAATATTCTTTTCAGTAATTTCTCCGCTTCATGTTCTTACCAGGGCGATAAAGAAAACTGTCTACTCTGCACATCTGTTCCTATCCTTCAGTGGCCGTCCAATGTTCACCCAGCAAATAAAAGATATATTACCTAACCTTAGCTCTTCTTCATGCATATACCATTTCAACTGTCCTTGGGGTTCAAGTTATAAAGGGAGCGCACGATTAGGCACGTTCGTCTACGGGTTCGAGAATATTTACCAGCTTGGCTTAGCAAGGGGAAATTAAGTGCATAAAAAGCTCGATCCTGTCACACTTGGTCGATGATGGATAGCGCATTGACATCAACACATCCCACAGGGTTATATACCGAATTCTGAAGTAGTTATCACGTACAGTTCACTTAAGTCTCCTACACATAGCTGAAGCTGTTGCAATAAGATAGACTGAACAGGAACTCTGTATCCAAAAAGAACACTTCCAGATCCTGTTCATACCGTGGCCGAACTTGGATTAATAATTCTTCTTCTCATCAAGAGTGCTTCTTTCCCTTAACCTTCTTGGCTTTTTTTCTTTGCTTATTATTATTCGTCATAATTTATACCCTCCCTGCAAACATTCAATACTATCGAATTTTCCATTTATACTATCCGGACTTATTATTGGCAATATTATCTCTTTTTTCAATATATGCCTCCACCTGTTTCATTTCATACACTGGTTATTTCATGATGAAATTCTCACTCGCAGTCTTACTTTCTCCTCTTTGCATACATATATACAAACTACCTTGTACTGGCCACTCACCTGACACCTTTTATAACCTTGAACTGACTTGTCAGTTTTCCTACCCCACATTTTACGAATCTATTATGAATAGTCATCACCAATGTCTCCTATTTCACAATATTTAGTAATCATACATCGGCCGTACCATGCGCCAACTTGAAAAACGCCCTTGTAAACACTATCCTGCCTGGATAGTAAAAGGAGAACGAAAACGTGCATATAGTTCAGTGATAGAACATCTGGTCAATTCGGGACATTCAGCACCATTCGAGAAATCCTTCAGAACAATACACAGGATTCGATCAGACCTATCAGAGGGAACAAACTCAACACATCTGCGCATATCCGAAGCACTAGTCATCCAAAAGATCAAACCCACGCTATGTATCCAAAAGAAATATGTCCTACCCTTGTCCCTATCATGGCCATCATAAACAGGTAATCCATTTAAAATTGACTATCCCATTGCCTTTCTTATCAAAACTTCCAGTTTATTCATGTTATTTTAAAGTTTTTCTTAATCCCTATTCACACTACCATATTTTCATATCCGAACTTCCTGTCTGTTTTGTCATTTTATTATTTCTACATTTCTACCACCTAATTGCACAATATGTCAATCTTCTCAGTAATTATGACGCTGCCTTGTTTGAGATTTATCCGTCCCCCTGTTTATTATGGCATTTTAATTCCTAATTGTAATTTTATTAATTTGACCCTTGACCGGAAATTATTCTGGAACTTTCCCACCCATTTATCTAATAAATACACGAATGTACAGCCTATTTGATGACTTCGTCGAAAAGAAAATTTTCTTCGCTGCAACTGTCTTTTTATTATTCTCGATGATCAAATGTGCATATTCCGTAATCATTTTCAGCCTAGCACATTTGTCACACAAATACTATTTAAACTACGTTAAAAAATTTATCCGCCGCATGCATAACTGACCATTATTTTAACGCCAACAAATATTATATTTCATGACTGTAAGAACCTCAAGAGAAGAAATTATTGAAAAGAATATTCTTCGTTCAGACTGACTTCAGTAATGAAATAAATAAATAATTATTATTTCCTTTAATACCTAGAGGAACATAGGGCTTCAGCCGCGCGTCTCCATTGCGTTCGGTTCTCTGCCAGAGTCTTCACCTGGCTCCAAGTCTGCCCACACGTTTTCGTCTCCTCTTCACATGACCTCCTTCAAGTCACCCTTGCACTGACGACCAACTCACCGCTTCCCTTTCGGGTTCCACTCGAGCAATGGCTTGTCTAGTGATGTCACTTGATGGTTTCCTCAGAGTATGGCCAATCCATCTTCATTTCTTCCTGCCTATTGTTGGTTGGTTTGCTGCCACAGGTCCCTGTTGCTGATCTTTTCTGGCCATCTGATCTTGAGTATTGAGCGAAGACAGCTCTGTAGTTTGCTTGAGGTGCTCTTTATGACGCGCCAAGTCTCTGATCCGTAAAGTAGCACTGACTTCACACTGGACTTGAAAATGTGGACTTTATTTTTCATGCTGAGTGCTGATGACCTCGACACAGACTTGAAAGTAATGAAAGCTTGTCCTGCCTTTAGTTGAAACGATGCTTTTCAGGTGGGTAGGTAAAGGAGGTTGTTTCTTTCAGGTTCCTCCCATTTACGCTGATCGTTGTCTGTTGTTGTTGCTGTGGCTGTTGGTGTTGGCCAGGAATCTTTCTCACCTCTGTTTTCTCTATGTTCACCTGAAGTGAAGTCCTATCTTTGATGCTTCTTCTGCCAACTTGTTGCTTTTCGCTTGCATATCTTCCAGTTTGTGGGAAATCAGACATATATCATCGGCGAAGTCCAGATCCTCCAAGTTTCCTGTGTGAGTCTATTTTATGCCTGAATGGATATAAAAATATATTTGATTTATCACTCACTCATCCGCTGTCTCACATATTCATTCAGTAACTCTCTGACTCACCCATTCATATACGCGTCGTGTCTTACTGGGTAGAGCCACACAGTTAAATAAAGTCTGAGTGATTTGATTGATAATAATTGGTCACTTGTATGTAAATTTCTATCCAGCCTAATGTAACTACTTTTATCCTCATTTTCTTATTGTTGTTTTAATCTTCATCCTGTTTCTTTGGATCTCAACATGAACTTATGCAAATTTTTAATTGATATCTAACCTATTACTGTGCAGCATTTCAGGGAGAAAATGAGAGAAAAATGTTTCAGCTAGGATGATGTTGAATCATATTGTAACAATAGAAGACAGGGGTAAGGCAACAGATATTTATAGATTTTCATCTACATTATTATTCGTTATTGTTAACAGAGAAGCAACGTCTTCTGATTGGTTGTTTTCCTGCTGAAGGTTATTCTATCATCTATATTTTGCCGTTCGTTAGACAGTCCGGTGATATATCTGCTAATCGTGTCCGCCCACGCAAAGTCTGCTGTGATTTGTTGTTGAGTTCCTCAAGGTTGGTGTTTGTTCTTGTTTTTTTCTCATGACCGCGATTTGGGACGTGAATATTGACGTAAATTACTGTCTACCAATTTTGGCCAGCCGACAGCTCTCACCACAGTATGATATCCTGTCGTTGAATGTGTTACTTGAAGAATCTATACAAGGAGTAAAACATTTTGCAAGAAATTGAGCTGAGAACTCTATATTGTCTGTATACAGGATTTCCAGAATAGAATTGATATATATATATGCAAATACTCACTTCGTAATTTTTTTTACGAAGTGAGTAGCCATCGTCCTCCCCGACGGGCATTACTAGCTGATATAGATGCAGGTTGGAAAAGAGTAAGTGGTGGCCAAACAAAAACATGGCATCAATCCATGAATTCCTTGACAGTTAAACTGAGTCAGGTAGGGAGGGAAATGCAGACTTCCGGGTTGAGGTCCTCGGGACTCTAAGAATCAATGGCTGGAGACAATAGGTGACAAGGCTCAAAATCGTTGTCAGTGGCGCAGATGTATTCAGTCTCTTTAACCTTCATATCCCTTTCTACCATTACTCATTCTGTTTCACTCTTATACTTATCTAAATTCTATTGATTCTCTTCTCTCATTTTCTTGTCTACCTTTGTGTGCTATTTGGAACGTGGTAACTCGAACTGCTGCACTTTGGTGCCAAGTTCTATGTTGAATCCAGCAGCAGCAGCAACTTACTTCGTAATACCTTCCACTTCGTCGACAGTATACCAACAAAAGTATGCTATCTTTTGAAAGTGAATTCCTTTTTCACCAATGCCCGACTTACAGAATCAGTTTGTTTTATAAGTAAATACGTAGCTGACAACCAGTTCAACACTGGAATACTAACAACACATCTAAAAGAACTACTACTGAAATGTACTCTCAAGGCAGAATTTATTTTCAATGACACCATTGACTGACAAAAGGACACTATTGCAATGAGATCTCTCTTGGGTCCATTACTAGCAAACTGCTTCATGGCTAACCTTGACTCAAGTCGTCCATTGACCATTTCGCAACTGTATAAATCATAGGTAGGTGATATTTTCATTTCATTTGCGACAACAGTAACAACCAAAATCATTTGCTAAAAACATTCAGCAGCTGACATCCGGCAATAAAATTCATCCTTGAAATGGAATGCGAATCAAGAATTCCCTTTCTTGATATGCAACTAACAAGACAACCTGATGGAACCTTAAGAAGATCAATCCATAGAAAACCTACTTGGAACAATCAACTAACAAATTTCTACAGCTGGCTACCTATTGAGCAGAAACGAAATCTGTTAAATACTTTGCTTGTGATATTCTCGTGAGAACTATTTCAGCACCTTTGAAAATAGCATTCTTCACAGCAATGCTAAGAGAGTAGTGTTCTCTAGTCGTCCATTAATCTGCAGAAGCCTTAAGTATAAGATCTCGCATCTGGCCATTTTTATATGCATATGTCGGTTCACCTGTTGGTGTGGAGCCAGGCACATTGGTCGTTCGACGCGTAAATTGTCCAAAAGGCTTCAAGAAAAGTGTCCTGCATAGCTAAGAAAAGGTAATAGTGGCTTTATAAAGAGTGAGATAATCGAAAATCTCGTCAACACTGGTCATTCCATCTCAACAAACGTCTCCTTCAAAGTAATCTACAAAGTGAAGGATAATCTACCAAAGGCAATACGCTTTCGTCTCCTTCGTATTGCTGAAACCTTAATCATTCAGTGGGGAAAACCCGAGTTATACATACAAAAGAAAATCATCCAATCACTTTTAATATCATGGTAACAAGTGTGCCGACTTCTAATGACTTGATGTTTGTGTACTTGTTTTTTCCTGACTCTTTATAACATCTGTAATTTTTAGAATTCCTACATAATTCCATATTTTTCTCTGTTTCTATGTGCATCCTAATCACAACTTACTCATTAAACTATTCATCTTATTGCCTAACTGTATTACGCTTTTTCTTCTTTTGACAACACATCACCTCAGCCGTCTTGGCAATCTTCACTCCTTCACTCTAGTTACCATTTGATGACTAAACACATTTTTGAAATGTCTTGACAACAATAACCCTGACAAATTTTTATTCTTATCGGACAAACCTAATGTACACACACATAAAAAATAAGCATATATAATTGCAACTGCACAGCTAAGTGAAAGAGTTCGCCAAAAAGAGACTCTTCGCTGGGCTCCGTGTTTTATTTGCACTAATATATATATATGATCTTGGAAGCACGGTTTCAACCACAGGCTCACACCATGGATGAAGATGTCAGAGCTCGCCAGAATAGGAAAGGCAAAACACGCCTGCGTCAACCTGAAACCATTTTGGAAATCTTATGCACTTAGCCAGTGTAAACAAAATGATTCGGATTTCCAACACAAATGTAAAGTCAGTCAGTTCGTCAATAGAGGTCATGAACTTGGCGCGTCAACAACAGGATTTCCAACAAGCTGCAGACTTTTATCAACAACTGACTTCGCTGGCTTCATACTGAAGAAGTCAAATGGCCAGCCGGCCAGAAAGAATTAGCAACAAGAAACTCTGACTGGTAACAAGCCAACCAAGATTCGATTGCTCAATAAATGTGTTGAGGAAAGTGGAGATGGATCGGGGATACGTTGAAAATGCCATCGAATGACACTGTGTGCAGTGCGGGATATCGCTCCGGTGGGACCCCAATGGGGAGCGATGGGTGAATCTTCAGTGCGAGGTTGACATGAGGGAGATCGTGTGGTGAGGAGGAGATGAGGGATTACGGGCAACCGGAGAGTCAACTGAAGGGGATACCAGAATATAGAAGAAAGTGGAGATGTGTTGTTGAAGCCCTATGTTCCACTCAGAACCCAAGGGAATAATAATAAAAATAATAATATATATCTTCTTGATCTGATAGGCTCACCTTGAACGTTTAACTGGATTTTTGAAGCCAATTAGGGAGTAGATTATTCTTATACATTTGGCTGTTTCTTTTGATTTTGCTCCAGATTCCGTGATTAGTCGTCTCTGAGATTAAAAGAAATCAGACGTTACAAGTTTTTCCATAAGTGTCTCGGAAGCACTGCTCATTTAGGTCTAAATCATTTGGTACTGTTCAAGTTAGATGTCATATTGTTTCCCAAAGACAATTGAATCAAAGATTGAGATTGTGAAATTTTATTGAATAAGATTACTGGAAGACACATCGTGTACATCAATTCCTGAACATATTCAGCTAGTATTATTGGCTGAAATCTTTTTCTTTGGAGCATAACCTACAGAAAAGTGTAGATTATTTAAGGAATCGTTTGCAAGGATGGTGAAAAAATTTCTTTTATAGTGTGCAAAACACTCAGTCTTTATAACAGTCTTAACAAAAGTGTAATATTTCAAAAGGATTGAGGTAAGTGAAAAACGAATACTTATTCATCAAGTTCTACAGTTATATATCTATAATAATGAATGAATTATTGTTATTTTTCAAGTATTGGTTCTGAAGGGATTTTGTTTGATTGGTTGGAGGATTTCATCATGAGCTGACATCAGTTAGAGAACCACCGGTAAACCTGCAGGGAGTACTGGACATCTGTTTCGTCAGCTTATTCTGGGACTCTTCATCAGTATGCACCCACCGGGGTTCGAACCCAGATCCTACCTGTTACATGAACAACATTATTGTTTTTTTTCGAAATAACATTGAATCACTAACATCAAAATCCAAAAAGTCATTTGCGAATATATTGTTAATACATTGTGGTTCATACCATGTGTACATGGTAACATACACATAGAGCACTGGCTGTTTTAAGTGAATTTTAGCAGGCTCTGGTGTTTTGCAGTATTCGGTATCTGGACGCTTTCAGCAATTTACTCGATACCCAATAGATAATAGAGAATGATTCTTCAATGCTACTTTTACAGGCCATTTGGAAAAGGTGGTGTTATATCGAACTGTTGATGGTTTTCACTACGCCTTCATTTAAACCCACTAGTAGGTATTGTCGAACACGAAAAATTAAGCTTCTAGAGCTGTTACCAATTTTCTCTCTCACAGTCGTATTTATTCAATGTGTATGCTGTTTCAAAGGTTCTATAGCGCTTTTGGCTAACTATTCTCCATGTCTATTTGTCTATGCGACGACACTGGTTGTCGGTCGCGCTAAATCACGAATTAGTAGAAGTTAGAATTCATGGACTGGCCGTTGAATCGGGTTCCATTGGCTGAATGGTGTACGAACCAGCTTGCCTTGTAACCGAAAGGTCCTCAGTTCGAACCCAGACAGTGGGTGAGTACTATCGATGATTCTCAAACTAGTATGAAACAGATATCCAGTACTCCAGCGCTAGTTTTTAATGGTTCTCTAACTGATATCAATCCGTGATCAACTCGTAAAAAAACAGAACTAATCCTTACAAACCAACTATAGATTTAATTTTCCTGTTTTATGCATTCTAAGCATATTTGTATATATATAAATGCCTTGCATTCCTGGTTGATAACAGGGCTTCACACGCATATCTCTATTTCGCTTTCTTCTCTGAAGTCTTTTTTAGTCAGCTCCACGATTTCCATCAGCTGATATTTCCTGTTGACACAGTCTCCTCCATGTCACCGTCTCACCTACAACCAACTGATGGCTTACTTCCAGCTTTAGTTCCACTTGTGAGCCTGTCTAAGTGTATTATGTCACTCAACAGTCTCTTCTGCTTTTGTCTTATCCATCTCGATTCCCTTGCTCAAATTTGTTTGGCAAAATGTTGTTGGTTGGTTCGCTGCCGTAGTTCCTTGGTGCTGATTCTTTCCTGTTGGCTGGCTGGCCGGCCATCTTATTTTCATTTGATGAACGTTTATACTGGCTCAATGGAAATGGTTTAGGTGACGCATACCAAGTCTCACGACTATATAGAAGCATTGAATAACTTGACATTAATGTTGAAAACCGGCTCTTTCTTCCTTGGAATTAGTGCAGTAGATTTGCACAGTGATTTGAGAGGAATAAAGGTTTGTCTTGACCTTCTGATCTTGCCTTTGATATTCTCATCTATCCTGCCCACCTGTAGTAGAGACAATTTTTTCTAGGTAAGTGGAAGAAACGACCTTCTTCAGATATATATGGTGCTTGTTGTTGTTGCTGCTGGTTAGATATCTTGATTACTTCTGCCTCCTTTATTTCTATTCAAAGTTTTGTCGTCACTGCTTCTTCTATCAACCTGTTGGTTTTTGGCTGTTGATCTTTGTGTTTTTATGATCTCAGAAATAAATAGTCCACGAAGTTCAGATATTCTAGAGTCTTCTTGTTGTTTGGCATATTCGTGTCTTCTGGCACCCAACGGTCTACCACAATCAAGGATATCATCAGTGTTACTAGGCAGCCTTATCTTACACCTATATGTATATATACGTCATAAAATGTACCTTGAGACTTCAAATTATTATTACACTGAGCTTTAACTAAATTTTGTTGGTCAGTTAATGGGCAATCGGATGGATTCATAATTTACTCTAATTTGACTTTTGTCGATTGAAGCTAATACAAATGCATGATGGTAATATACTACTCACGGATTGAATGATATGAGTAGTTGGATAAGACTTACATCAGTTAGTAGTACTTGTTAGCTCGAGTGAAGTGAACTAAACCAGGCAAAGTTCAACAATAGCGTCCCAATGGGTGCGAACGCATGATTGACGTTGAGCCGGCCAATCATGAAAATGAGAAATTTTTGTTAAAAAAATGACAAGAAAATGCATGAAAACACATTAAATAGGGTATCTTTCTCTGGTATGACTTAAAAATACGTCCAAGTTATAATGAGGAGTTTCAGTTGCTAAGTTAGACTAGTTTCTGTACATGTATTCACCAAGGTAACTAAAGATGAGCTATTTTTCTGAATTGTTTATCTCTCTTATCCAGTTGCGTAGTCTTCCCCAAAAGCCATGGTTTCCAGTAAGAGGACTTAAATTTAATTTTTTAAAATTTTGATTACAGCTTAATGCCACACCGTATTTTAAGTACAAGTATGGAATTCTCAGCATGGATATCAGTAGCCCAAATTTTGCAGGCCGACCATAGATATCGGGTGTGCGTTGGCAGGGTTTCGAACCCCGGACCATGTGCATGGTCGGCGAGAGTCCTAACCACTGTGCCGCCGACGCACGACTACTCACCAAGAAAATGTGGATAGAAAAACAAATTAAAATAAATGACATCAACTCTAAATCTATTCCTAGGCGTAACCTTAACCTTAATCCTCACCCTAACCCTAAACTTAACATTAATCCTAATTACAGCCCTAACGAGCTATTAACACATTGTTCAAACAGTACTTAAAAACGTGATCTGGTTGAAATTTGCCGCTTAGTTGGTGAATAGCGTTGATATTTCAGCTATGATAATGACAGGTGCCGTCAGCCAAAGAGTAGGATGAGTTCAACGTCATTGGAGCGTTCGCACTCTTGGGACGCTATTGTTGAACTTCGCCCTGAACCAATGGATACGAAGAGAATTACACAACTTTTTAATTTAAAAGAGTTAATCTTTAGCGGTAAACAATCTAAATCTGACTAATGCTAATGATAGAATAAGAAGTTAACACTGGTCACATGCGATTCCATCTAACTGACATGAATGCCTATCAGTATGGAAATAATAATAATAATATGTTCTCATTTTTTGTACATGAGGAACGCCAGTTTACAGGTATCATCAATTCGATAAATTACACGTACGATTAGTAAGCATAGTTAGTAATGATAATATAATAAGGTACATATTTATTCCTACAAATGTAGGACACACCAGTTGTATAGACATGGATAAGTATTACTTAAATTACACATTTATATGACATGATTTACGGTTAAATTATATGGTTGTGGTCATTTCGTCTTTAGTTTGTGGGAAAAATCTGATAACTAGTCATTTAATGGACCGCATCAAGAAATATAGAGATATTGACTTTGCATTAACAAAAAAACCCAAATATGTGTTGAGTGGATTACAGATACTTGGAAAAATATATAAAGCTTGAAGTCAATTCCCTCATATAACAATGAAATGCATCTAATAATAATATATTCTCACTTTATGCACATGAAGGACTCCAGCTGACAGGCATCATCAATATGATAATAATGTATACATGGAGTAAACATGTTTAAAATTTTTCACTGACACAAGATATATATACAAGGGAGGGTAATGGAATAATAACAGTAAGCACACTTTGCATAAGTTAAAGCAATTTATATGATATAATTCTAGAAACCATTATTGTTTGAATTTGTCGAAAATCCGCGTAACAACTGAATATTGCGTTACATTTGGTCGATATGATGGGCTACTCACAAAACTATAAAAATGGCTTATAAAACGTTAATTAGTTTACCGTAAACGATATTTTAAGTAATATAATCTGCAAGAGGCTCACCACAGCAGTTAGCATCCAGTTAAACATGCAGAGAAGTATTAATGATTCAGCAACCGGTGGATTTTTGATTCTTTACGGTCTGGAACCAGAATGACCGCAAACCAAAATCTGAGCTTAGTTTAAGGATCAAGATGAGGATCTCCAACACTGACATCAATTCAGCGCTTCTCCATAGTCCAGAGACTTAGCACGTCAAAAAGAAAACTATTCACAGCAGGCTGTTGCTGACTTTCATTGGCAAACAGAACTTCATTCAAGTGAACATAGAGAAGACAGAGGTTACGAAGTTTCTCAGCAACGAACAAAAACAAAACAAGCATGAATCATCAGCGGGAGAAATTTAAAGGAAGTCAACAGCATTTCAAATACAGACGGTACCGATAGGTATTTCAAATGCAGGATAGGTAGAGATATGAAAAACCTTTATCACCGTAAAATCAGTCTGCAAATATACTGCACTAAGCATAAAAGAGCAATGTCCGAATTCTGTTTAACACTGATGTTAAGTCGGTGTTTCTACATGGTGCGGAGAATTGGTGCGCGTGTCAATAAAAGGCTTCTATCAACAGTTGCCTTTGCTCGACATTGACGGTTAAATGGCTAATCAGAAATGATAGGGAACCAGAAAGTCTTGCAGCGAAACAATCAAGAATTTATTGCCTAACTAATATTCAGAAGGAAGAGGAAAAGGATTGGACATACTCTAAAGAGACCATGGAGTGACATAGCGCGCCAGGCCTTCGAGTGGAGCCCTACTGGAAATTGATGAGTTTGGTTTCTGATGGCGAAAAATTGATGGTCGTGTGAAGAAGAAATGAGCTGAGAATCATGTAGCCAGTTGAAAAAGACAGCAGAGAAGTCAGTAGAATGGTAATGTGCTATTAAAACCTAATGTCTCATTAATGATTTAAGAGATGAATAATAATTTCTCCCCAAAATTTGGTGTAGAACAAATGAATGGAAAAAAGCTCTATACAACTGACTTTCAGTTTCAGCAATAATCCACAACTGTTTGTCATCTTTAACAGAAAGTGTAGATATTGTTTTCTTATTATCATTCCCTTGCGTTTCAAGTGGAACATGGGGCTTCAACAACACATCTCCACTTTCTTCTGTTTTCTGTCGTCCTCTTCAGCTGGCTAGCTCCACGACTGACCAAACTCTCTCATCTCTTCCTCACACGATCTCCTCCATCTCACCCTCGCACCGACGACCCATTAGTCGCTTCCTAGCTGGATTTCACTCGAGTAGCGACCTAGCGTGCGATGTCATTCGACGGTTTCCCCAGTGTATGCTTGATCCATCTCCATTTTCTTCTACATATTTGTTGAGAGATCGGCTCTTGGTTGGTTTGTTCCCATAGTTTCTTGCTGCTTATTCTTTCTGTCCAGCCATTTGATCTTCAGTATGGATCCAACGGAGGCAGCTGTTGATGAAAGTCTGCAACCTGTTGTTTAGACGAACAGTAATACCGGAATCGGGTTTCTTCTGGTGTACAGCTGATCACTCGACAACCATTCCTCGCACCGAAGAAACTAATAAGACTGATTGAGAATACAAACACTTATTACTCGAGGATAAAAAGCAGTATCATTAGGAATTACAGCTAATTATACAGTTTCAATGCAGATTTAGTTATGAATCAACATCAATAGGAAAATCATGAAAAATCAAGTTTGTGAAGAATATTGAACTCAATCCGAATCCCTACATAACTTCTAATTTGAAAATCAATATACAGCTCATTGGAATCTATTGGTTGGATGTCTTGAATTTGTAGTGAAAATTCATGGCCAGTGGGATCTACCATATCAAGGTGAAGTGGATATTCACCGATAGCATTCATTGTTAGCAGAACTATATCACGAACTGACAGAAGTTAGCATTCATAGGTCATTGAAAATGGGCTCAAGTGGTTGAACCGTCAACAAGTATGGCCTTGTCACCAGGAGTCTCCAGATTCGATCCTAGGTGAGATAGAGGGTGACCGAGATGGAAGGGACCAAATTTGGTTGAAACAGCTACCCAGGGGTCGCCGTCTTTGAATGATTTTATGAATGATATTGGTTTGTTGAAAAATTTTATAAAAGCCCAGTGAAGTGGATGAGATTCTTGTTTGGGAATTTCCGTTAACTGTCTTCAATTACCTAATATTTAGTCACCTAGACTGTCTATCACTTGGGTCTTCTGGGAAAACAGGTGTTTGTAAAGGTCTTCAAAACAATTAAACTATCTACCTAAGATCATATATTACTCACGTGATTAAAAATAACGAAACCACAATAGTTGGCTGCACATTCGATGCATGGCAAAACATCCTTTCGTATAATAATCTTGATAGCAAAGAAACCTCTGGAAAGTGAAATTTGCCATGTTATGGTTAAGCTTATCAGACACACTGCTAAGCTTTACACAAACTAGACTAAACCGGTTTGAATCCTAGTTCACTAAATATCCTATATTTATGTTTTTAAACCATCAGTTGCGATGATGTTACTTAGAGGTGTAACGACAGAAGATAAGGGCCAGGCAACAGATCGTTCATTGAGAAAATCAACAGACTTTCATAGATTTTTATGTACATTATTATTCGTTATTGTTAGCAGAGAAACAACGTCTTCTAATTGGTTGTTTTCCTGCCGAAGGTTATTCTCTTTTCTCTTTGTTGGTGTTTCTTAGACAGTCCGGTGATAAATCTACGAATTGTATCCGCCTACGCTAGGTCTGCAGTGATTGGTTGTAGATTTCCTCAAGGTTAGTTTTTGTTCTTGTTTTTTCTCATGACCAAGATTTTGTACAAGTTCTTACTGAAAGAAAAGTCGATCAGACCATCAGGATTTATTATTCTGCTTGTTACTACCACCAAGGAGGTACTTCAACAGTCGAGGAGAGGTCACTTACTAATATTGGACACTTCCAACTGCGTATATCAGTTTAGGCGTATTTGTGGAAGTAAATGCATAGGTCATACAGAAAGGCAATTGTCTGCTCGTATGATGGAGCGTTTAGTCAAGTGGTTAGAAAAGGTGAAGTCAACGTACTGACATCTCCAATAACGAAACATCTTATAGACTACGGAGATGATAATGATGCTGTCAAACCATCCACTGTTATCTGCATGATTGATTCATTGGAGTTTATTTACTCAACAGTCATATATCTCCCAATGTATGCGACAGTGCATGTAGAGAGTATTCGACTGAAGTGATTTACTGAAATTCAATAAATTCATTAAATCTTGAAGTTAATGTAGTTACTGGTAACTAGTAGTGCGTTGGTGGCACAGCGGTTAGGACGCTCGCCGACCATCCACACGGTCCGGGGTTTGACCGCCAGCCACCGACGCACTCCTTTACTTCGCTAAGCCAGTAATAAAACTGGTAAAGAGAAAAGGTTGGGCATGAGACTAGCAACCCCATCCTGTAAAAATAATCACCACTGCTACAGAAACTTCAAGCCTCTGGCTTGAAGCCTTATGTTCCACTGGGAACATAAAGGAATAAAAAAAACAGGTAACTAGTAGTAGGATTTAGGATGCCCATTTTGTCTTTTTTGGACTCTTTTGTTGAATGTACCTTCATTCTCAGTGGGTAAAGGTCTTCTTACTGAGATTCATTTCAAACGCCAATTTGTTATCCATTACGTCATAAGAGCCAAGTCTTGTGCAACGGGTATTAATTATTATTTTCATTTCCTGTTTAATTCTGCTTATTCACACTTTTTGTTTGTTAAAAAGTCTTACTACTCACAAGTAGCATAAAATAACTAGATGATTTGTGCCTCAGTTTTTTTTCTTTGCTTCCTTTTGATGTATATGTTTATTTGATTTGAGATGTGTTTATTAAGTGATTTTAATATTTCTGCTATATTGCGAATATCATTCATACACAGACGTTGATAATACTTTTATAATCTGTCCTGAGGATATCGATTTAAATTGTATATTACAAAGTTTAATAATTGCTTCCCTTCAATTAAAGTCACAATGGAATTAGAAAACGAATTGAAGATTACATTTTTGAACATAGAATTGACAGGAAGAGATGATGGAACTGTAAGAAGGTCAGTCCACAGTGAAACCGTCATAGAATGGCTAACTGACGAACTTCTATAGTTGGATAACTCTGAGTCGAAAAAGAGCTATTTTACAGGCTGACGGTATTGACGTTCGTTGATTGTACAGGGTATGCTAACACAAGATCTAATACCAACAACTTCTATAGTATTCGTTCCGCGTAAACCAAAGGCGAAGCAAAACAACAGAAATGATCGTCCAAATTACGAGATATGCTTCAGGACCTAATCGGAGTGCGAGCTGATTGCTTAGCTGGCTAGTGATCGTGCACGAACGTGACACGATGGAGTACCAAATGGCATGGATGCTTGACAGGAAGCCTTCAGCTAAACAGGTTGACTTAAACAGTGAGGTTCAGCATCCAATGTTCAGTAATGATTGCTGCGGTCAATAAGTTTTGGGGAATTATTTACCGCTGAACCATCATCATTTCATTGACCCGTCGTATCAGAAGAATTTTCAGCATTGACTGCTTAGAAAAACATCTATTATTTCTCAAAAATATCCTGGCTCAAAAGGGACACTCGGCTCATTCCGTGGAGAACATGAAACGAAATACAGAAAGAGAAGGATTCACTTCAATTGCAAAGAAAACACTTTATATGAATCAGAACTTCAGGCGAGACTTATTGGCATATCTCTTGAAGAGGAGAGTCTGTAGTTCGTTAAATAAGACTTTTCCTGAAGCAACATTAGGAAAGATGTCCTCTAGCCTCTCAGTCTTCCGTGTATAACTACTCTAATGTACACATATGAGTTCACCTGCTCGTGAGGAGTCAGATACATAGGTTGTTCTGTTTGGGTTCTTTCAAAATATGTTAGAGAACATTACCCAGTATGGCTGCGAACACGTGGTACTGGTTCGTTTAGAAGCGCCATAACTGAACACCTCATCAACGCCTGGTACATCAACTGACTCATCACTGACAGTTATTTGCAAAGTAAACAGAATCGCCTTTGGTGACCTGCACGAAGTTTCAGGAGCGTATAGAATCACTGACTGACTTCACGTTAATGTTGAAAACTGACTCCTTGTTCCTTGTGCTTAGTGCAATAGATTTCTGCAGCATTTCCAACTCAGAAATAATTTTAAAAATGCAAGTTTGTTGCGAGGAAAGGAATGTGCTGCACCTACAAGAAGACCTTAAATGATCTGGACATTGAGAGTAGTTTATGTCTGATATTACACAACCTCAATATCTGGAGGCGAAAACCAACAAACTGGCAGAAGAAGCAAGTAGTAGAGACCGGATTTCAAGTGAAAATAGAGAAGATTGACGTGATGAAGATAACCAACCAGCCAACAACTACAACAAGTACCAATCACGATTAAAGTAATAAATTTGAAAAGTGTCACTTCATTCAATTATCTAAACAGAATCCTTCCAACTATAGGCGACAGCACAGGTGAGGAAGTTTTCTGCACTCAGTCAGCATCAAGAATAAAAATTCGGATTTTCAGCACCGATGTTAAGTCAGTCAGCTCTTTCATATATCTCAGAAACCTGGCCTGTGTGTGTCACGTGAAGCATTTCCAACAAGCCACGGCAAACTTTGTTCAACAGCTGCCTTCGTTGGCTGAATGTTAAAGATCAAATGGCCAGAAAGAACTAGAAATAAGAACCTGTGAGAACAAACTAACCAAAAACCTATTGATCAACAAAGATGTAGTTGAAAAAGGAGATATACTGGACACGCTGAGGAGACCGTTGGGTGACATCTCGCACCAGACCATCACTTGGGTGGAATGTGAATGGGAAACGACGAGTTGGGTGTGTATCTGAGGGTGACGCTGAGGAGTCTGTATGAGGAAGAGATGAGAGATTATGCCCAATCAATCGTGTGACCAGCTGATGAAGACCTCAGAGAATAGGACAAAGTGGAGATGTGCTTTTGCAGCCCTATGTTCCACTCGGAACCCAAGGGAACAATAATAATACTCACAGGTAATTACAACTTGCTACTGTTAATAGAACTTGACTTACGAATTACAATTTTAGTGTGAAGTGAATATCTTAGTAATTACTGCTGTGTAACTTCTCTAATATACCATAAGCACACTCAGAATAGTTTGTTTCATAGAATGTCTCAAACACTTTGTTACTTCATACTTTAATATTTCTTAAAAACGATTCGTAATCAGTGAGCTGCTGAACAAAGAGAAAGAGGCGGAGATCTATCTACTAAGCGTACTGATCTATGGTCAGGACCTACTGAATGACAACAGTCTAGGGTCTGATTCAAAGAACCATACGTCTAATAGATTTCCCTTTTGCATGCTAAGTCGTAAAGTTAACACTAATTCTAATTGCTGCGCCGGTGGCACAACGGTAGAGTGCTCGCTGACGACGCAGCTGGTCCAGAGTCCGATCCCTGGCCGATGCAGTCGTCTACCTCGCTAAGCCAGTGATAAGACTGGTAAAGAGGGAAGGTTGGGCAGGTAAAAATAATCACTACTGCTAAAGAAACTTCAAGCTTCTAACTTGAAGTCCTGTGTTTCACTGGGAACGTAAAGGAATAAAAAAATCTAATTGAACTATACTACAGCAACTTGAGCACTGGATTCAGAAATAAGACTCATCAATCGGTCATTAGTCATGCCAGTAGTCGTTCATTCAATGTTTTCAACAGAGTATTTATCTGAAAACTTTGGAGTTCCTCAGACAATCAAAGAGTTTAAGTGGTGGATGGTGACTAGCAGTGAAATCCCGACCTCAGACACAGCACTTCGGTCCAATCAATCCACGGGAAAACCTAAAATTCAATTAAGTCAAAGAGTTTTTCTAACATAGGATCTCATATTCCCGTAAACCAGAAGTATATATGAGTGAAACTCTCAGTATATGTTCATTTTGTCTCAGCGCTTACATTCATCCCGGAAAGAGTAATTTCGTATATGCACTAAATACATAGAAATTATTTTAAAAAAGTCAGAATAAATAGGAAACGAGAGTATTTTCAGCAAACAGTTTTATTATAATTATTATTTTGATCAAAATATAAACCATCATTCAACTGAACTCATTTTAAGGTTATTATTTTTACTATTAACTATGGTTGAATAAATTCGTACATTGCCGAAATTATTAAAATCATTTCACAGCAGAAGTACGCGTTACCTGATGAGGAAAATCATGTAGGCTAACTTTAGTTCATGTGATGATGATTAGCAATTACAAAGATAGAGAGAGACATCAGCTATATAAACTAAAATTGTGAAAGAGGATTCTAGTTTCCAATCTATGTGATGATAGTAATGCGTACGGATGAACAGAAAGGTTTTCTGTTTTAATAGAACAATAATGAATAAAAATTGCTTGTCAACAATGGCTATTAGTTTATTATTTTCAATAGAATACTGTCTCACATATAGGATATCATGTAAGTAAACAATTGTATTCTTTAATTTATATCTATAGTCTACTTATTTGAAATTCAGTAGATGTATTTAAAATGGCAAAATGTTTCGTACTATGTTTTCTTGTTTATACATGTTCCATCATACAGAGAAGATCTCACTATAGAAAAAATCCCCATTTAGAAATTTATAAAGCAGAAAGATTGAGCGAAGAAATATTTACTTTTCAGTTAGGTCCTCATCTCACTCTGGCTCTACTCTAATATATATATTTTTACGAGTTGATCACGGATTGATATCAGTTAGAGAACCATTGAAAACCAGCACTGGAGTACTGGACAGCTGTTTCATCCTAGTTTGGGAATCATCGGTAGTAAGCACCCACTGCCAGGGTTCGAACCCAGGACCTTCCGGTTACAAGGCAAGCTCGTATACCATTCAGCCACTCGGACCCGATTCAATGGCCAGCCCATGAATTCTAACTCATACCAATTCGTGATTTAGCGCGACTCCAACCAATGTCGTCGGTGGGACGTCCATCCTCACAAGTGACATCTGCATGGACCCCACTGGTCACGACTTCTCACTAGAACTCCAGGAAACTCCATCCTGTAGCAAGTCACTGGCGAGCACCAGATTAACTTTCTATAGTTTTTCTCTAACTGATATCAATCAGTGATTAACTCGTAAAAACATAGCTAACCCTTACAAACCAAACTATAGAAAATTAATATATATGTATATATCATTTTTATTACAATACACAACAATTTACCAATCAAGTGGCTATTAGTTTCTTAACAATAATTAGTCAGTGTCAACATGTCAATGGGGTGATAATTACCGAAGAAAATGAATACACACAATTACGTAATTACACAATTAATACACACAATCTGTGCACACGCTTATTCCTAAATTACTCTTCGATTTTCCGAAATTATGCATTATGTAATCCACGTGTTGTAACTATTTCTACCTTTTAATTGTGTACATTAATTTTCCTCGTTAATATCAACCCATTGACATTTTAACACTGACCAATTATGGTTAACAAACATATCACCACTTGATTGGTGGTAAACTGTTGTGTATTGTAATAAAAATGCTATATATATTAGAGTAGAGCCAGAGATGAGCATCTAGTTGAAAAGTAAATATTTCTTCGCTCAATCTTTCTGTTTATTGAGAAGAGTTGAGTAATATTAAACAAGACACATGTCCAAAAAATGAATTATGTAATAGGCAGAAAGAGTAAATAAAGGGTTGGTTAAGAAGATGTCATGCAAAAATTCAAAAAACAAGCAACAAACCATTATTAATAAAGTAGTAGAGCTTGGAATTATACTCAAGTTAGAAGGAGGGTATGGAGAAGTTTCTTCTGTGTGCATAAATTAGGCTTTTCTATCTGGCTCGCTAAGGCCTCGGCAATGTAAATTATACGGAAGCTTACCGCTGGCAGTCTTGCAACGTTGGATAGTACCATTTATCAGTTGATTGACCCTATTGTCAGAAAACTGAAATCAACCAGTCATTTAACTCTCAAGTTACCTGCAAGTGTCTAGGCGTCACGTCTCTGATCGTAATTCTTCTAGATATACCTCTTAACAGCTTGCTACTGAGTAGATGGGTAATACAGCCGTATGTTGGTTTGGATCACACCTACCCAGCTAGTGGGCGACAACTAGTTGATGCTAACATTAGGGTAGTTACATATCACTCTCACTCGTATGAAGTCAGAGCAAACCCTTGATATTCAGCATGAAATTAAGAACTTATCGATCAATAAATCCATAATTCCCACTTAGTCAATTATGCATGAGAAATGTCATTATGAAATGATTGGAAATTACAACTTATTAGATTCTGATAAGAGGCATGAAGCTTCTTGTTAGTATTAAACCATACAACCGTATATATATATATATGTATATATATATATATAAACAATTAAATAATCTGAAAAGTTCTTGTTTCTACTTCTTTTTTGTATTATTATTATTAGCTTGCTCTCAACCACTTGTACATTTTAATCTGTCTGGGGAAATTGCATCACATCATGAATATGGTGTCAGTAATTACGCGCCAAACTTATATTGTATATATCAAATTCAAGCACCTATAAATCATAAAATTATCATTCAAATTGAAGAACTTGATTTAGAAGAATCAAATGGGTAGGTTTTGCAGGTCGGCTCATTTTCATGTGCATTTTGAACTACTTACAAGTAGTGTAAAATATTTAGCGAAAATGTAGTGTTATGGTTTTTTAATTCCTACACGCTGATTTTGTTTGATTCATTAGAACAAGTGTTAGTTTTCAAGGAATTGATTGACTAAAGGTTTGATCATGATTTTACTCCCAGGCTTTCCAATTCTGCTATAACTTGTGTCAAATTGTGATCAAACCTGTAATTACAGAAAGGCAGGAATGAAGCAGGTAGTTAGAATATGTATTAAGGCCATCTTTCAACTGCATCCTTTGACTCCTGACGTCTGAATACACGGATATGATTACTATCAGCAATAAATTGTACTCCAAATGTAATCTATTTGCTATTTATGCAGTATTACACTGTGTGGTAATACCAGATAAACTTATTTAATATAGAATTATATTCTACCACAGTGCCCATATCATACTCAGACATATATAGCCTTTAAGAACACAATATTCAGCTGAGAGACTGTTTTCAACGGATTCATTATCAAGCTATCCAGTCATATATATATTCTTTCTTTGCAAGAAAATATATCCCATAAGGAAATCTAGACAAAAGTGTAAATACTTGTGACGTGAAAGACGTTTAAAATGTTTGTGATTATAATCATAGTTCACTATGAAGTGACAGAGTAACTAATGTCACATGAATAATGTAACGACAGAAGACAAGGGCCAGGCAACAGATCGTTCATTGACAAAATCAACAGGTGTTTATAGATTTTTATGTACATTATTATTAGCGTTATTGTTAGCAGAGAAGCAACATCTTCTGATTGGTTGTTTCCTTGCTGAAGGTTACTCTATCGTCTCTTTGTTGCCATTTCTTAGACAGTCAGCCATATATTTGTGAATCGTATCCACCCACGCAAAGTCTGCTGTGATTGGTTGTTGAGTTCCTCAAGGTTAAGCTTTGTTTTTGTTTTTTTTCCCATGACGCCGATTTGAGATGTAAAAACTGACGTGAACTGTTGTTTGCAATTCTGGCTTGCAAACAGCTCTCACCACAGTAATAGTTTATGGAATGTGTAGATTTCGGAAAGGGATGTAAAATTAGTACTTTTACTAAGATTAGCAGGTAGCTAAAAATATTACGCAACATAGTGACAAGCTTTTGATCTTAATGTTGTAAAGAAGGATGGAACAAGTGGAATAATTTCGGAAACTGTTTTCCGAAATGAAAATAAAAATTTTAAAAAAGTACCCTTAAAGGAAATGTAAACAGAATAAATAAACAAAACGAGAAACAAGTAAATTTTTATCCCTCTTCTCTATTCTACCACCAAGGTAGGTAGTAGGGTCTGTACATACTTCTTTTGTACACAAAGATCCGGCTTGAATTCATGAGTGGTCAAGACGTCCACTAATTTTAGAACGAAGAAAACGCGGCATGTTACCATGAATTTGAGAGATGATTTTGAAATTACGGTTGGAGTCGGTAAAGTGACAGAAGTCGATAAAGTGTTCTAGAATACAGCTTCGCACACCCTCCCTCTCACTCTGATGCTCTCATATCCACATGGAAAGCATTCTGTCTGCGCAGCGGAGGCACCTCTCTCAAAAGCAGCATCTAATGGGTTCACATGGAGGAGGCAGCTTGTCTTTTATAGGGATGGAGAAGAACTTGAAATGAAGAAAATGCGGCAGGTTAATATGCATTCTATAGATGATCTTAAAGCCATGGTCTAGATTGGCTGAGTGACAGAAATCCATCAAGTGTTGAAAATATTCTTTTCACCGAATATTTTATTCTTAATATTACAGTGAGGAATTTTTAAATTTTTGTTATGACCTGAACTACGACCCAGTAGACTTGGAGCGAATACTAACTTAATGCGCTGGCTAATCTGTTCAAATTTCACGTTAAAAACAATAGTGACAACAACATAGCCCACACGCAAAGACAGAAGAAAAGACTGAACGCTGGTAAGAGAGCTTTCCACTGTCTCAAAACCACAGTAAAAAAAAGGTTGACAGAGCTTCCGTACATGTATATATATATATATAATGACCTTGAGAGGCACTAATATCACTGATAAATTAAGACACTGAACAACCAATAGGATTCCAAAGGTCATTAGTGGGGCGGGAGAAAGTCAGGTCATAAATCAGTAAGTGGGGTGAGAGAAGTACAAACAGACATGTAAAAATAACAGGTAGTTAATCAAGCCTGTATATATCAATTTTATTTTACCCTTTTTTTCTTTCTTCCCTCTTCAGTTGTATTTTCGATTATTTATTGATTACAAATCAATATTATGATAATATTTACACGTATTGTGGTCAAAGAAAATCACCAAATCCCGTTGTGATAAATGATTCATTGGCTGTCATCATCTTTGTTACAGATGATGGAAATAATGGAAATGGTTTCCTTCTGAAGTATGAAATTCAGGAGAAAGAAGATTTAAGGCCGAATTCATTCTATTCTTGTGGGATAGCACCTCAACTCTCTTATCACCAATCCACTGATCAGGATGATAATGACGTGGCTGAATATAAAATTCAGCCGAGAATTTTCGGTGGTCAAATAACACCTTCTGGTCAATGGCCATGGATGGCATCAATCAGAGAGAAAAATCAATTTCGATGTGGTGCTAGTTTAATTGATTCCAATTGGTTGCTGACAGCAGCACACTGTTTTCCGAAGTAAGAGTTTCTTTTTTCTTGGGCGTTGGGGGAGGGAGGGGGAGGTTGAGATACTGACATGTTATTCACCTTCAGAATTTATGGGTTTCCAATTTAAGTTTGAAAAAAGTGAAAACGAACATATTCGCAGAATAAAATGGGCCAATGTTTTCTATTTCACAAGTTTCCTTCAACGGTTAGCAGCCTAGAAAATGGTATAAGTTATTAGAAGTGTAAATAACACATAACTCAAATGTCATAGAAGAAGAACATGAACAATGAGTAAAAGACGGTTAATAAAATAATCTAACAACCAAAGTTTACTTGTATATAAAATGACGGAAGGTACGAGAGGAAAAGGTGGAAGTGAAAAGAAATAGTAAACAAAAAGTAAAATCCAAGTATTCGTTTGTAGGGATTTCATCATCAGCTTACAGCGGTTAAAGAACCTTTGGAAAACCTACAGGGACGGCTGACTGTTTCGTCCTAGCTTGGGGCTCTTCATCACAACGCACCCACCAACAGTATTCGAACCCAGGTTTTCCGATGGTCCTCTAACCGATGTCAACCCATGATGAAATCCTGTAACCAATCAATCAAATCTCTACAAACCAATACTTGAATATCAATGAGATGCTCACTAGAGACTGGCACTACTCACGTAGATAGTTACCTGGGGTTCTAGTGGGAAATCGTGACCAGTAGGGTACAGCAGGTTGGGTGTGAGGACAAGTACTCTCCGAAGACGTTGGCTTTTGGTCTCTCTATATCGTCAATTGACAGAAGTTAGAACTCATGGGCCATTGGATCAGGTCCCAGTGGCTTAATGGTCTACGGGCTCGCCTTGTAACCAAAAAGTCCTGCTTTCGAACCCTGGTAGTGGGTACACACTGCCGAAGGGGCCGAAAGTAAGTTGACGAAACGTCTGTCCAATAATCCCTGCAGGCGTTTCAGTGGTTCTCTAACCAATGTCAGCTCATGATGAAATCCTTTACCCGAAAGTAAAATTACTACATAAATAATCAGTTAATTTAACTGGGAGATGAATAATGAGCTCACTTCTGTGAGTTTTAACAAAAGAAAACTATGAGATAACACAACACAAAGAAAAAGGACAGATATGCCTAGTTTCCAAGATATTCAGACATTAATCTCAATATCTTCCCGAATACAGAGATTAGGTTGCGACTGTTTAATAGCGGTGGCTTCTGCGAAGCCAGCGAAGTAGCCAGGCGTTTATCTGATCTTAACTGTGTGACACGCGTGTATTAGGAGCTTAGCGATTACACTTGTAAACGCTTCATAACTTTCATATGAAGATTGTCGCGATATTCTCAAAAAATCTAATAGATGCTCTCGTCTTAGTCGTTGCTATAGCCCTGCTACCTAAAACACTTTAGAACTGATTAGTTCAATTGAAGTTAACATGGACGGGATGCTTTTCCACTTTGGACATTTCATGTCACTATTATGTATGTAAATATCTTCTGGTTGTTAGATTATCAACTGTCTTATATTCATATCTCTTGTTTCACAACCATACTCTTTGAGATGAAATAACTTTGAGGTGTTTCATATATATATATATATATATATGTATTTATCATAACTTCTGTCACTTTAAGCAGTTAGCAGCTGATGAAATGCTTTGGAATAGAAAACATGATCTCTTTTTATCTTACAAATATGTCCACTTTCTCACTTTGTTTAAACTAACTAATGAGACGGGATGTATCAGCTTCGTTGTCAAGAAACTTAATCCTAGGATCCTATTATTTCCGAAGACGCTTTGAATCGACAACCAATAAGCACACACATATCGACTTTAATTCCAAAACACAATGGATGACAAGAAATTGTATTCTTCGATTGTTAAAATCAATATTCTGTACTAAGTCTATAAACAAATGTTTTTACAAGGAGTGTATTGTACTTTTAATCGTATTCTTTCGTCTTCTTCTTCTGACTTGTACACGACTGAATCATTCGCGCCTTCAAGTTGCCCACCAATGACGACAAAGGCCAATGAAAAAACATTCAGTGTTCATAATCATTGACACTCCCCGGCAAAAAGGGTCCATCCCTTTTTTCCTTCACGCTGGTAACCTTGAACTGGACTGCCAACGCGAGAACCTGGGCTAACCGGGACTAGGCTAAAATGGAAAAGCAAGAGAAAAAAGCTCAATTCACAACAAGCAAACCACATCACACCATTACGGTTTCTCCGGCGTGTAGGATCTCCCTCAGTGATCGGAACTTTGCTGCGCTTTCTGTTGACAATATAACCACTTATCTGGTCCTCGGGGTGTTGGTTGCTTCATGTCATTCTGGCACAATCCCCCTCCCCAGCGTATCAAATCGCCTGCAATGACTCTAACACCACTCGATTCGTTCACAGGTTTAGAAGACTAGAAACGACTTCAGAAGTACTTACAATAACATTACAAAATGATTCACACAATGTGGCAACCATAAAATTAACCAACAATTAGATGAATTGGAACCCACTGTATTATTTTAACACAAATATATGTACAATCAATACATCAAATGTCGTGGATTCTGCCTTGACGTGCTACCCTTGAAAAATTTTAGGACTTACAGCCTACAACCGTTCTCAGGCTGACGCCCTAAGTTGGAAAATCGTCGAAAAGCTCATTTACTGACCTCCTTCTATCACTTATATCCTTAACTCTTAATGGTGACACGCCCATGATATGGCATCGTGGAATGTAGATGACTAACAAGCATACGACAAATCTGACCAACCAAGCTAAGGCACAGAGTAATTTACACCAAATATGATAACATTCAAATAGTAACTTGAACCTTGAAAGGCTTTTATCCATGCAAGTCAGTTTAACAGTTGGCTTATCATCACTAAACCGGTCACGAATGGATTCACTTAAAAATGTCAACCTCACAAATAAAAAGATGGTCTCCCTAGACGTCGTCTCTCTGTTCACCAATGTTCCTCTGACAGAAACTATATGCTTTCTGTGTGACTTCATCCAATGCAACAGCGTAGATGTCGGTATACCGATGCATTATCTAAAGGAGCTGTTACTACGCTGCACCTTCAACGTCTACTTCAGATTCAACAATGAAATCTACAGGCAAACAGATGGCGTAGCAATGGGCTCTCCACTCGGACCACTCCTAGCCGACTGTTTTATAGCCAGCCTCGAAAACAACCCCTTATCATCAACTATCGACGACCTTCATCTCTACAAGAGATACATTGATGATACTTTCATCATTTGTGATGAGAAGCTAGACCCTGAAAACTTACTTCAAATCTTCAACAACGCCCACCCAAACATCGACTTTACACTTGAAACTGAATCCGACGGAATATTCCACTTCCTGGACGTCCATCTGACAAGAAATGACAATGACTCTTTGAAAAGGTCCATATACAAAAAGCCTACATGGACTGGACAATTCATCAACTTTCAAAGCTTCGTACCGCTAAGCAGAAAGAGGAACCTGATATACGCTCTTTCCTCGAGAATTCGGAAGATATGCAGCGAGGAAGTGATTGATGAAGAACTGCGTAATCTCCGAAAAACCCTGATGGAAAACGGTTTCCTGCCCAGGTTCAAAGACAAGAATCTCAAACCTAAGAAGACTTCTGAACAAGTCCAATCTGTCCCAAAGAAAATACTCCTGCTTAATCTAGAGTTCAAAGGTGATATCGAAGCAGAAATCCTTCGCAAACGCCTCTCCAAATCGCTGAGGAAAACATACTTCGCCGCAAGCCTACGACTGACGTTTTCCTGCAAGAAACTGTTCAACCAGAACGTGAAAGACAAGCTGTCGCATTGGGCCACCTCAACATGCATATACCAGTTCACTTGCTCTTGTGGAGCTGAGTACGTCGGCCGTACCATGCGCCAACTTGGAAAACGCGCTCGTGAACACTACCCAGCCTGGCTGGTAAAAGGAGAGCAAAAACGTGTATACAGTTCAGTGACAGAACATCTGGTCAACTCAGGACATCCAGCGCCTTTCGAAAAGTTCTTCAAAGTAATATACAAGATTCAATTAAACCTATCAAAGGGAGTGAAATCAAGACATTTGGGCATAACTGAGGCGTTAGCTATCCAAAAACTCAAACCCACTCTTTGTATCCAAAAGAAATACATCCAATCCCTGTCCCTGCCATGGCCATCGTAAACAGGTAATTTTTTTAATAATGACCATCCCATCGCCTTTCTTATCTAAATATCCTGTTTATTCATGTTATTTTAAGTTTTCTTAATCCCTGTCGACACTACCATATTTCCATATCCACACTTCCTGTTTATTTTGTCATTTTATTATTTCTATATATTTAATCCCTGATTGCATAAACAAACATTCATCACACTAGTTTTTTATCCAAACATTCTGTATATTATTGTTATTTTTACATTTCTAACCCCCAATTGCACAATGTCAATCTTCTTAGTTATTATGTTACTTTGTTTGAGTTTTACCCATCCCCCTGTTTATTATGGCATTGTAATTTTTATTAATTTAACCCCTAACCAGAAATTGTTCTGGAACTTTCCCATCCATTTGATATAAATACACGAATGTACAGCCTAGATGATGACTTCGTCGAAAAGAAAATTTTCTTCTCTGCAACTGTATTTTTCAAAACGTTAAGTTGAAATACAGACGCAAGGCTGCTGACGGGCGCGGAAACTGTGAGTATCGCTTGATTACACCTACGACTAAGCGACCTTTCAGCTCGCAACTTAAGCGAAAGCACACCAAAGACGAGACGGAAAGTCAGTGCATTTATACAATCACGTGTAACTCAGAAAATCACCAAGGTTATGTTCATTTTAGTCTGAAATCATGATCAATAAAATAGTGGGCGTTATGGTAAGTAGGCCAGTTCTGATTGGTTTCACTAGCAGACTGGACATCGATCACCATATCACCTTTGCAGCCTTATTATTTCACTTCTTTTCATTTCATTTGTATTGATTGTTTGGAAGTATATTAAAATTTATGGGTACACTTGCATTCGTGTACATTTGTTACAGTGGTCTACTAGACATGAAATACGCCATTGTTGTATATAACTTATGTTATACTTGCTTAGTCTTTACATGAATGGGGTTACAATAATGTACATTCGATAATTTCTCAGTTAATTCCCTTTGACCCAAAATGTTTATGTCAAGAAGATGCATATATTAATATTGGAAAAGTGTAGTTCCAGATTAAGCGAGTGAGAAGTAATGGAATTACAATTAACATAACAATAATAGTTATAGAAAAAAGTATCACAAACGAATTATATGGTAAAATAATGGGTCGATTAGTCAGCGTCCATCAAAATGCTGAAATCTGATTGGTTGGTTTTCTGTTTAACGTATAGAAAATCAATACTTGGACAATTTCATTTCTGACTGACAGACTGCCTATTAATGTGTAATTTTTTTTATAACAGCCTAGTAGTTAGACAGGTGAATTTTAAATATTCTTATTAAATGTCTAATTTTCCAAATTTTTCACCCAGGAAATTAAATTTAACCGACTGGCAAGTTTATGTTGGAGATAATTACATAGATTGGATTGATGAACAAGAAATCACCTTTAATATCCGCAGTCTGTTGATACATCCAAATTACAGTCTTCATCAGTTGTACGATTATGATTTCGCGTTGATACAAACTGACCTACCAATTCAATATAGTACAAAGAGAAGACCTGTGTGTTTACTCAATTCAACGGTGGCGATAACTAGTGATCAGTTTACAGATTGTTATATTGCTGGATGGGGTAGTTCAGAGGGTAATTTAAACTTGAAATTTCATAAAATATTGTTTTTATTTTGAATGGGGAAAAAAACAAGTGTAGAATTTTAAGGTGTGCTATTCTATCTTGTTATGTGAGTAGAATTTGGGTCAGTATGGAGAACTGCTGAAAACCGAAGGATACTGGACATCTTTTTTATCGTAGTTTGGTGAACGCTTCAGCAGTGCAGACCCACGACCCCATTAGTGATTGATCCAAGGTGAATGCAATTCTTTAAAAAAATACCACTGACTAAGGTAAGACATCTATGCAGTATCTCTTCAGGCATTCAATATTTCTATAATCTATGTCAATCTGTGGTAAAATTTCTCTTCAAATCAATCAGATTCTCTGCAAGGCAATGCTCTAGAAGTTGATAAGAATTTGTCTGTTAGATATATTAAATAGTGATTAGTGTGCCAATCATCCAGCTGGTAGAAAGCCCGGTAACCAGTCCGGGTTCGATTCCCGGCAGATATACTTTCAAACCTCTTCCAACCAGTAGTAAGCGTAGAGAAGGGGGGAAGCTAGATGTCAGGCCAGTGACCCCTCCCATGTCAGCCTCAGACACACACCGAAAACTTCGCTTCCAATTTGAGTACAATTCGAGCAGTAGTCTAGCGCGTGAAGTCATCCAACGGTCTCCTCAATGTGTGTCCTACCCATCTCCATTTTAGTTGGAATATTTGTTGACCGATAGATTCTTAATTGGATCGTTTCCAGAGTTTCTTGTGGCGACTTCTTTCCTACCGGCCATCTGACCTTCAGTATGTATCCAGCAAAGGCAAATATTGACAAAAGTCTACAGTGACCTGTTGGAAATGCTTTTCGAGATGCACCCTCCAAGTTTCTGAGGCATATCGAAGAACTGACTTAACAGTGATATTCAATATTCAAAGTTTGTTCTTTATGATGAGTGCGGAACATTTCCACAGTGATTTCAGAGTGATGAAAGTCTGTCTTGGCTTTCTGATTCTTGCCGGCTTTCGACATCCTCATCAGTGCTGTAGACTGTAGTTGAAAGGATGGTGCCCAGATAAATGAAGGAAGTGACCTCTTCTAAAATTTATCCCGTTGATAGTGAGTGATTGGTGGTTGGTTGGTTAATCATCTTCATCACCTCGGTCTTCTCTATGTTCCCCTGAAGTCCTATCCGCTTTTAACAACTTGGGGGTTATCGACTGCAGATCTTTGAGTTTATGTGATATTAGACATAAATGGTCCTCAAAGTCCACATCTTCTTGTTCTAAATCGTGCTGAAAATGTCATCTAATTAATAATATTGTGCTATATCAGTTTCTTTCTCAATTCTTCGGTTCTGAGTAGAATATCGGACTACGGGGTTAGAAGTATCAGTAGAGATAGTGTAACAACAGAAGACAAGGGCCAGGCAACAGATCGTTTATTAAGGAAATCAACACATATTTATAAATTCTCATGTACATTATTATAGATTATTATAGCAGACAAGACACAGTCTTCCGATTGGTAGTTTCTCACTGACCGTTAATCTTTCATCTCTTTGTGGCTGTTTCTTGAAGGTCAGACTATCTATCTGCAAATTGTATCCGCCTACGCAAAGTCTGCTGTGATTGGTTGTTGAGTCAGTCTTTGTTGTTGTTTTTTCTCATGACCAATATTGGGGACATAAACATTGACGTAAATTACCGTCTACCAATTTTGGCTAGCAGCCAGCTCTCACCACAATAGTATCGTTGCTAGCCTCACACTCAATTTTGTTTCTGTTCATGACTTCTTACCGGCTAGTAGACAAGGCGAGGGTTTCAGCAATGCATCCACTGTCAAGCATTTTATCCTGAAACAACAAACGCATCATATTAAGCAGACTTATCTAGCATGGAATAGTCGGAAGAAATGGAAATTTTATATCTTACTTTAAAGGAACATAATTAGGCGGAATGAAATTGTTTCTGCTTCATAGAGTTAAGGCTTTTAGGAAACGTTTTCAAAAATAAATGCAAGCATTGATATAAGAATAAAACTTGTGCACTGTGGTAGAGTATAATTCCCTTATGGATAGAATTTATTTTGATAAAGTCTCACACTGTTATACAGGAATATTTACTGATGATCACGTTTCGAGCACAATTTATTACTGCTCATAATCATATCAAGGCACTAATCACACAACTCACCTACTTCGTTCATATCATTCCATTACTTTTCATCGCTTGATTTGATTGGTGGTAATATTTTCCATATTTCCGATATGAGTGATAAGTCATTCCTAATGAATGTGTTGGGTGTAGATTCAATGAACAAGGATTCAGTAATCATCCTCTCTCTTAGATGGAGAGATTAGAATTTTAACCAACTCCCACCCTATTGTGTGGCTGTGTGTTTATGCAGGCAGTGCAATCACTGAGCTTTTTTCTAAATTACTTATCTTCGCGGGGTCAAACTAGTATGTCAGGGGTAGTCAGATTGTCGGATCATAAGAATTTAGCTAAGGTAAGAATGGTTGACCCCGAGAAGATAAGTAATTTAGAAAAAAGCTCAGCAATCGCACTGCATGCATTAACACACAACCACAATAGGGAGGGAGTTAAAATTCTAAGAAGTAATATAGGTAGGTGGAGAGAGGTTGATTACTGAATCCTTGTTCATCGAGTCTACACCCAACATATGCAACGGAAATGACTCATCACTCATACCGGAAATATGGAAAATACTACTACCAATCAAACCAAGCGATGGAAAATAATGGAATTATATAAGCGAAGTAGTGCGTCCGTGGCACAGCGGTTAGGACGCTCGCCGACCATGCACATGGTCCGGGGTTCGATCCCCGGCCGACGCACTCATTTACCTCGCTAAGCCAGAAATAATGCTGGTGAAGAGGAAAGGTTGGGCATGAGGCTAGCAACCCCATCCTGTAAAATAAACACACTGCTACGGAAACTTCAAGCCACTAGCTTGAGGCCCTATGTTCCACTGGGGAACGTGAAGGAAAACAAAACAAACAAAAAATAAACGAAGTAGGAAAGTTGTGTGAGTAGTGCCTTGATATGATTATGAGCAGTAATAATTTGTGCTCGAGACGTGGCCATCAATAAATATTACTGTATAACACTGTGAGCCTGTATCAAAACAAATTTTACCCATAATGGAATAAGTGCAAGCAAATGGGATTTCAAATTTCCCACTGGATTTCTAGATCATTTCGTCAAATTTCTTTCTCCTAGTGCTAATCGATAACCTAACAGTTTGCTTGCAATAACTAAGGATTATAATTCTCTGTAATTTAAATTTATCCTACCTGTATCTATAAGGGTGCATATGTACAGAATGTTAAAATGATCGCGAAGATTTGCACCTCAGGAGGATAATTTCGATTTAGTTGTATTCTCTGAGCTGATTGATTGAATTGCGAAGATTTCGTAGTCCTTCTGGACAACATTTTCAGCTCAAGTTTTAATATGAAGTGGAATTTTTTAAATTCTCTATGAAAGAAATCATTGTAACTCCTGAAAACCTTTTTTCTTGATTGGTTGTTAATGTACACACTTTTATTGATCATTTTATTGACTTAGAATTTGAACATTTTTGTCATGTGATTTATTCGTTACTAGTTCGTAAATTTGATCTATAGTTAATTTATAGTCTGCAGGTTGGAGGAAACAAAAGTGCTCTCCCTCAGGTATTTAAAATTTCTCTAGGTCTTACACAGTTATCTGATTTTAATTAACTTTAATTAGAATATTTTATTTGTATTAGCCTAAACTACTTGTAAGATGCAATAAGCGGAGTTCATCAAGTTGGGCGTGAAGATAGATATTTACCGATGATGTTGGCTGGCGGTCGTGCTATATATCGCAAATTGGCAGAGGTTAGAATTCATGAGAAACTGGATTCTGTTCTAGTGGATGATTATTCAAGGAGCTCGTATTGTGATCTGAAGGTCCTAGTGTAACAACAGAAGACAAGGGCCAGGCAACAGATCGTTTATGTAGGAAATCAACAGATATTTATATATTCTCATGTACATTATTATAGATTATAGTAAGCAAACGAACACAGTCTTCTGATTGGTGGTTTCTCATTGAAAATTAATCTTTCATCTCTTTGTAGCTGTCTCTTGAATGTCAAATCATCTATCTGCAAATTGTATCCGCCTACGGAAAGTCTGCTGTGGTTGGTTGTTGAGTCAGTCTTTGTTCATATTTTTCTCATGACCAATATTGGGGACGTAAACAATTCTGGCTAGCAGACAGCCCTCACCACACTAGGTCCCATTCCTAACGATGGCGTGGCAGGTGTGTAGTATTTTTTTTTGGATTTACAGCTTGATTTCCACACCGTATTTTCAGTACAAGTGTGGAACTTTCAGCATGGATATCGGTTGCCCAAATTCAGGCATACCATAGATATCGGGTGTGCGCCGGCAGGGGTTCGAACCCCGGACCATGTGCATGGTCGGCGAGAGTCCTAACCACTGTGCCACCAGATTAGGACGAAATATCTTCCAATATTTCTCCAACTAAAGTTATTTTGGAATTAAACTTGAAGCATTTGTAAGTAGCTGGTAGGTTTTAAATTAATGTGTTGATAAGACCAATGATATTCGCATTACTCATACTTTCACTATTTATCTCTGTTTACATATGAAAAGATTCGCCTGTATCAAATGCATTACGTCATCTAAATATTCCTCTGCTCAGTCTAAATGAATGTAATCAAACTGAAGTATACAAAGGGAAAATAACTGAAACAATGATTTGTGCAGGATATTTGATTGGTGGGAAAGATGCTTGTAAAGGGGATAGTGGTGGTCCGTTAATGTGTCAGTTGAAAAATAATACTGTTCATCAAATATGGTATCAAATTGGCGTTGTTTCATTCGGAAAATCATGTGCTGGTAAGTCAAAACATTATCTGAATACATCTTTG
This sequence comes from Trichobilharzia szidati, assembly GCA_944472155.2. Taxonomy (NCBI): domain Eukaryota; kingdom Metazoa; phylum Platyhelminthes; class Trematoda; order Strigeidida; family Schistosomatidae; genus Trichobilharzia; species Trichobilharzia szidati. The sequence goes on along the minus strand of OX235274.1, from coordinate 93,379,890 downwards.
AGCATAGTGTTGGTGATTTGACCTTGTTTGACCCTCCAGCTGCTGAGATCTTTGTGTAACCTTATCTGTCATATGTTTGTGCTAACTGAAGGGTTTTCCCAAAAAAACGTTCCTTTCAACAATCTATTCGACTAAGTCATTAGCTCATTTTATTTTCAGTCAGTTACACTGATATTCTGCAAATCACTTGTGATATGTTCAGTTGATGACTGACTGGTTTAAAAATCTACCAATCAGAATTTAAAGAGTACGATAGATAGACAGACAGACATCCAATCAGATTTTAAACATTTTGCAGACGCCCACTACTTCGACCTGATAGCTGCAAGATTAGTGGTCTGCACATAACAGGATGAAATGGATATGTGTTGTTCATGCTCCAGTTCCACTTGAAACCCGAAGAAACAATAATAGTAATAATAACAGTCGATGAAATCTGCCCACCAGGGATGTGCCCAAGTAAGTCAACATAGTGAATCCACATGGATCGATGGATAGCCATCTCTCTAAATTACTTCACTGTTCAGCAGAAACCTATGAGAAGGGAAATTAACAAGTAAATTACATTTTAAGATTAAATGTTAAGAACAAAACATATAAAATAGCCAGAATCAAAGTATCATAATTATTGACGTAAACCAACGAATCAGTGTCAATAATTGAATCATTTTAAACGAACATTTGGAGTTTTATTTTTCCCGCCCTTCCGAAACACAACTTTTAAAACAAGATTTCAATTAGCTTTTACAACATCCTTACTATTCGAAACTAACAGAGAACCTTCATCATAAAATCAGGATTAAATGAATTCATAAAAACTAATTTTAGTCTAAATCCATCTTTATATCATCTGAGAATATTTAGTAATCGCAAACAGTTGTATCGATGAAATGAATACCTTTAAATTCCTTTGTAACGACAGAAAACAAGGTTCGGGCAACAGATCATTTATTGAGAAATTCAAGAAATATTTATAGATTTTTATGTTTAATTATTATTCGTTATTGTTAGCAGAGAAACAGCGTCTTCTGAATGGCTGTTTTCTTGCTAAAGGTCATTCCGTCATCTCTTTGTTGGTGTTTCTTAGACAGCCCGGTGATATATCTGCGAATTGTATCCACCCACGCTAAGTCTGCTTTGATTAGATGTTGAATTCCTCAAGGCAAGGCTTTGTTCTTGTTTTTTTTCTCATGAGCGCGATTCGGGACGTAAACATTGACGTCAATTGTTATCTACAATTTTGTCTTGCAGATAGCTCTCACCACCCTTTGACTGAGTAGTGCTTAAGCTGTTAAAATATAGGATAATCCGTTTTCAAATATTTATCTATGAAAAGTTTGACTCTATTATCTTTTAACTGATAAATATTATTGCAAAACTTCCCAACTAGACATATGGAAGGATTGAGCGATCAATATTCTTTTCCATAACTTCCTCATCTGGCTTTACAGTTAGATGTATATGCATAATATTTAAAGAGAAATTGATATTGACAACATTAATTTTCTTTTAATTCAATTTGGACTATCCTTTCGATTAACTGAACCGAAGTGTTCGGCATCAGGTTAACATGTCAGCTCTTTCTGCGTATGCCCCAACGATGTCTGACCATCTAATTTGAAGTAACCTGATGCCAAACACTTCGGTTCAGTCAATCAATGGGGAAAGTTCAAATGCACTAGCTATGGTTTTTGTGGTCCAAGTGGTCTGGTGGATAACGCTGCACAGATATGCAGGAGTTTGAGTTGCCACTCTCCCTCTTCGTAGCACATAAACCAAGAGAAGAGAGTAAAGGGACATTCAAAAGAGAAATAATAAATAGAAGTGTAAGGCAAAAAGAATAGTAATATCGAAAACAATAAACTTTTATTGGATATGATGAATCACAAAGAGTGAATGCGTCTGCACCATCCACTGATAACGATTTTTAGACATATCACCAACTGTCTCCAGCCTTCAATGGTTTGTACTATCCCGAGGACCCCAACCAGGAGGTCTGTACTTCCCTACGTGACTACCTTAAACTAACTGTTAAAGACTTTATGGACTGATGCTATGTTTTCGTTTGATCACCACTAGCTCCCTTCCAACCTCATAGACCTATGTCAGCTAACATTGGCCGTTGTCGAGGAAGGCAATGGCTAGGCTTGCGTAACACTTGTCCTAACCGCAAACATAACACAAAGCTTAATGCCTTTCAACTAAAAATGTCTGAGAATGACAGTATTCCAATAGGATAGAAGAAAACAACTACAGTATAACGTCTCTTCTGACAACAGTCTCGAAATCATCCAAGCTAATTCATTGCTGAGCCGGTGACACAGAGGCGGAATTCTCGCCAACCACGCCTCAGGTGGTTCGGGGTTCGATTCCCGGCCAACGCCCTCCTTTACCTCACTAAACCAGTAATACGACTGGTAAACAGGGAAGGTTGGGTATAAGGCTGGCAACCCCATCCCGTAAAAATAAATACACTGCTACTGAAACTTCAAGCGACTAGCTTGAAGCCCTTTGTTCCACTGGGAAAGTAAAGAAATAAAACGAAAAATAAACAGAAATTCATTGTTGTTAATAAGTTAAAAGAATGGATTCAAGACTCAATATTTTATCTTTAAAAAACAAATTATTTTTGTCCTTCCGTGTTTTTCCTGTTAGCTTCAGGGACTCCAGGAGTTTACAGTAACGTCACATTTGCTATCGACTGGATATATTCAGTTATTCATCCATGAGGAATAATCTAATTAAACAATTACATCTGATGGTGAAGACAAAATTTCAGATTGACAATCCTCTATTCAAAATATTCCAAATGTATATAGACATTATTTGAGGTATTATATTACAAAAATAAACATGAAAAGAATAACCAGCCAGTGATGAATGCTTTCAAAATTAGTATTTTATTATTCTTATCAATTAATAATCTGATTAAATACCAAATGTTTTAATTAACACGGGGGCTCTTCTCATACATTTTTTCTCAATTGCATCTCTGTGTGTTTGTAGGCATCAGCCATGTTTTGTTTGACTGCTAATGTAAAAAAGACTATTTAAATTGGAGTTAAGTAGTTGCATTCATATGTCAACACTTTCTGTCTTTATAGAGAATCCATTTAGTATACACAATCAATAATCTATACGGTCGGTATAACTTCTGGAATGGTTTTTGAGGTGATTCAAGTGAATATGGCAACAATTAGATGACACTGTCAATGGGGAGTTTGTTTCATTGATTATATAATCGTATGTGAGCAAAGTTAAACTTTAAGCACCACTAACTACCAATCAGCAAATGACCTCGAACGCACTAATCACGTAAAGGAGGCATTTTTGTATATGGAATACATATATTTATGAAAAAATGCATAAAAACTGTAGAAAAGTGTTACAGAGGATACCTTCCTCTCAAATGTGATAAAAAATAGCTCTCAGATTTAAGTTGGATAGTCAACAGAGTATAATTCCATTGTGGGTAAAATTTATTTTGATAAAGTCTCTTAGTGTTATACAGTAATACTTACTGAGCGAAAAATTGTGCTCGAAACGTTGGCATCAGTAAATATTACTGTATAACACTGTGAGACTTTATCAAAAAATAAATTTTACCACAATGGAATTATACTCTACCACATTCAATGCATGTAATTTTTTAGGTCTTCTAACCCTAACAATAACACTAATCTTTCCTGAACCAAACCCTAAAGTGAAAATATCCCTTAACTAACTTTAATCTAACTCAAACCAATCCTAATGTCGCCTTTATTACGTTAACCTAACCCTAACTTATCTTTGGACTAAATGGTAACTTAATCTTTCCCGAACCTAAGTTGAAACTTTCCAGATATCCCACTTAATAGCATAACACTTCGATGAGCATATTTTATTGATGATGACAACATTATTTGCCAGGTTTCACTATCTTGCTCAGAGAGTGTTTCAAGGTCATTGGTACAGTTGCACTCCATTGGCAGTTAGTGGTGCTTAAAGTTTAACCTGGGCTCGTATGTGCAAGTCATCTGCATTATAGTGGATGTGTTTCATCGGTTGTTACAACAAATAGGCATGCTATCATCAACGCCAATGGACTAGCATAACGAAATTACCATTATTATACATGAGAACATTCGGCTTAATTTCATAGATTGGATAGCACAACTGATGAATAACTTAAAGTTTATTTGTGACTGTAAATAATGCACCTGTTAGGTATAACTTAAAGCGTAGATCGACAATATGTCAGTCAGGAGTGAGACTGTATGAATATTGATTTCCTATACGGTAAACATATAACCAACCAATCAGATTTTGGAACATTAATAGCCAACTAAACGCTGGTCAGATAAATAACCAATCAAGATTTAGCATTTTGACAGGCGGTCATTAAACGGTCCCATGTTGCAGTATATAATTAGTCCGTGATACTTTTTTTCTATGTCTACTGTCATTATGTAATTGTAATTGCAAAACCTCTCACCTACTCGTTTGGAAATATACGTTCCCATTATTAATGTATGGGTTTTCTTGTTAGTACTAGCTCAGGTCATAGAAAATCTACTAGCTCTCATTAACATTACCTTTATTCATCGAACATAGAAACAACTTACCATTAAACATTGCCCACACTTCCACTGAGGATAAAATTTATTTTGATAAAGTCTCACAGTGTTATACAGTAATATTTACTGATGACCACGTTTCGAGCACAATTTATTACTGCTCACAATTATATCAAGGTACTCAAACAACTTTCATACTTCGTTCATATAATTCCATTATTTTTCATCGCTGGACTTGCTTGATAATAGCATTTTCCATATTTCCGGTATGAGTGATGAGTCATCCCTATTACACATGTTGGGTGTAGACTCGATGAACAAGGATTCAGTAAATAACCACCTCTCTCCACCCACCTATATTACTTCTTAGAATGTTAACCCTCTCCCACCCTATTGTGTGGTTGTGTGTTAATGCATGCAGTGCAATGTATTGCCGAGCTTTTTTCTAAGTTACTCATCTTCTCGGGGTCAAACATTCTTAACTTAGCTAAATTCTTATGTTCCGACAATCTGACTACCCCTGACCTACTTGTTCAACCTATGTAGTTGACCTAACTCACAGTCATTGCAAGGTATTTTTTAAATTATATTATTTTGTTTAATTGGGTCCACTGGGTCTTTTAGCCTACAGAGCTTGTCCCTGAGTGAGTTTGTAGATTTAAATGCCACTCTAATTCCTGCTTTATTGTGAATCCTAAGTAGTGTCTTAGATGTCCCCTCCTTATATGGTAGAACTGTAGATGCCTTATATCCCCTCTTATATATGTTATCATTGTTAGTTTCGCAATCACCTTTATTTTGCTTCTGACTTTTTTTGATCTTCCTAATGAGTTTTATAGGATAGTTATTCAACACCAACGCTTCTTCTATCTGTTTCATTTCATCGTTTAGGTCTCTTGTTCTACTACCTAGTGCGATTGCTCGGTTTGTAAGCCACTTCACTAAGCCAACCTTAACAGACAACGGATGAGATGAATCAAAGTCTAAATATCTATTGGAATGCGTTGGCTTCTTATAAACGCTAGTGTGCAGTTTACCTTCTTCTGTTCGTTTTATTTCGCAATCTAGCATCACAGCTAATTCTCCTTGTTCATTTCCCCATTCAAATGAGAATTCTATTCCTTTTACTAGTGAGTTTATAAAGTAGCGTGAGGTCAGCTACACAGGTCAAACTGGTTAATCCCGGGTAGTCAGATTGTCGGAACATAAGAATTTAGCTAAGGTAAGAATGGTTGACCCCGAGAAGATGAGTAATTTAGAAAAAAGCTCAGCAGTTGCACTGCATTAAGATTCTGAGAAGTCATATAAGTTGGTGGAGAGAGAGGTGGTTGTTTACTGAATCCTTGTTCATCAAACCTACACCCCACACGTGCAAAGGGAATGACTCATCACTCATACGGGAAATATGGAAAATACTACTACCAATCAAATCAAGTGAAAAATAATGGAACTATATAAATGAATTTAGGAAGTCGTGTGATTACCTTGATATGATTATGAGCAGTAATAAATTGTGCTCGAAACATGGTCATCAGTAAACATTACTGTATAACACTGTGAGACTTTATCAAAATAAATTCTATCCATAATGGAATTATACTCTACCACAGTGCGCAAGTTCTATTCTTATATCCATTGTCCACACTTATCTTTCATTTCCTATAGAATAGTGTCTATTTTAGGATTGCTGATTAGTTAATATTCTTATATTTACGTGCTTATCGTGTTTGCAAAATGATGAGTCGTAGCGACTTGTCAATTCGTTTTCTATCCAAGTAAACGGGCGCACATGATGACCTAACCCACCGTCCTTATCCTATTGGCTGTTACCATTTAGCTGACGATGTCTAATGGTAGCTTTGTTAATGTTGTATGCCTAGGTTAGGTTGATGAATAAACAAAGCAATTACATCACCGCTTTATGTATTACTGTGACGACAGAAGACAAGAATCAGGCAACAGATCGTTTATTGAGGAAATCAACAGATATTTATAGATTTTTATGTACATTATTAGTAGGAGAGAAACAGCGCCATGTGATTGGTCCTTTTCTCGACGAAAGTTAATTTATCATCTCTTTGTGGCCGTTTCTTTGAAGCTTAGACCATATATCTGCTAATCGTGCCCGCCCACGCTAAGTCTGCTGTGATTGGTTGTTGAGTCACTCTTTGTTCTTGTTCTTTTCTCATGACCAAGATTTGGGACGAAAACATTGACGTCAATTGCTGTCTACCGATTTGGCTAGCAGACAGCTCTCACCACACTACCAATATTGTTACTCTGAATTTCAGTAAGAAATACTATAAAATAAGATCCTTCTCATCCATGAATAGTTAAAAAACAATGGATAAGTAAAACGATTCGTAGAGAAGGGCTGTAAACGTAGCAGGAGGAAGACAGACTACAGTACTATGTCCCTCAAATTGAGATTTAAAAGTAAAAAAATTGAAGAAAAAATTGCCACACGAATGAAAGACACATCGAACCGTCAAACTGGTCATCCTGCATAAAACAACTGGCTCAGTAACACAGTTCAGTTCATATTAGACTAATTTCTGGCTCTCGCTAACTGCAGCTTTGTTTATTAATTCACATATAAATGGCGTTTACAGTACGTAGCGACAAAGGAAAGAGGTTGAGCACAATGCAGTATTGCCAGAGCGTAATACACGATTTCATATTTTGCAAATGTTTGGTCGAACTGAAAGGGGCACCCGAACAAGTAACAGACGCGGTGATCACCAGTCTCCTTCGTCAGTCTGTTATGCAACGTCTGCTAACCCTTATCTTGATCAAAGATTTATGAAGAGGTGGATCAAAAAAGTATATTTACACAAGGAAACAATTATATGAATTTATATATATATATATATATATATAATAAAGAATAACTAAGTCCACGGGCCAATGAAGTTGATGTTGTGAAGCGTAAATCCATTGGTTATCTGCCTAGATGTCGATGGGACAACTCTGATTAGTCCATTTACCAGAGAAGATATTGGTCCACTTATCAACCTCCTCAGAAGTAAATACATGGTGAGAGTTGTCCGCTATCCAAAATTGTAGACAACAATTTACGTCAATGCTCACCTTCCGAATCATGAGAAAAAACAATAACAAAGTCTAACCTTGAGGGACTCAACAACCAATCACAGCAGACTTAACGTGTGCAAATACGATTCGCAGATATATGGCTTATTTTTTTAAGAAACGGCCACAAAAAGATGGCAGATTAACTTTCAGCAAGAAAAAAACCAGTCAGAAGACGTTGCTTCTCTCCTAACAATAACGAATAATAATGTACATATAAATGTATAAATATCTGTTGATTTCCTCAATAAATGATCTGTTGCCTGGCCCTTGTCTTCTGTCTTTACACTAGTAGTAGGAAGTCATTGCCAAATTATTCAAGATATTTCTAAATATTTTACGGTGGAAACTACAGCTTCTGCAGCGGAATTCTCACCTACAATGTTTGGTTGATTTCTGTGTTCACATTATCAAGAACAGATAATTAGTTAGAAAATCCCTAAAAACCACGTGGCACTGAACAGCTGATTTGTTCCAAGTCAGGACTCTTCATCAGTTCACACCAGCAAACTTACTGGGAAATAATACAAGTTATTCAGCTTACGGCGCAATCGAGTTAATCATTGAATTATTGGTTTTAGGTTCAACAAGCTGTTGGACTTCTGTCAATCTACTCCAGACCAGTGAACATCCATTTGACACTCTACATGATGGATTCAAGTAACCATGTCTTCTCATAAGAACTTCAGGATGTTCATCCTGTAGATTTGCATCATTGGATATCAGCTAGCTGTGTGAACGGTCAGTAAGTCCATCCCATGACCTGGTATCGGGTTCTATGTCTGCCTCTGGTGAGGAGTACCAAACAATGACATAGTAGCTATCCAATGCTCTGCAACTTCTCTAACTGACACCAGTTTGTAATGAAATTTACATTTAAAGACTATTGCATAATTAATCGGAACAGTGAAAAACACTCCAATATTAATCAATAGTATTTTATGTATACTATCATGAGGTAGGCATGCACACACGCACCCATACATACATACATACATATTTCTTGTGCAAACAAAGACTTGAAATTATAACAGAGTTCATAAGATCAAAAACAAAAAAAAAGAGAAAACGGAAGTGAAAACTGACAAATAAATAAATTCAAGAGGATTCTCTCTTCCATTCTCTGTGCTGTGGAACACATTTGCCACCTATGAATAATAACAACAATATTGAAAGAACAAGCTATTTTATATAGATATCATTAGGATAATCTCACTAATATACAATATATTTATAATGTAGAGTAGTATAGCGTGTAAAGAAACAGAAGATAGTTTGTTTTTCTGAAGTGTAATTCAATCTAACATGACGTGATAAAAAGTCCGAACGTAAAAAAAAGAAACAATAAAAAAACAGAATAAAAACTCATTCACGTTATAATTTCTTGAGTAAATTTGTCCAAAAAAAGAAGAGAAATTATTTAAGTACTTCTTTATTCATCACACACTACATAAGCTACCATAAATATGTACACAGCACTGGGATCTGCAGCTCACTTTTCATCTTTTTGTACAATTTACACGAAATACGCATTGCCCATCATATTCGCATGATTGCTGAATTGTGATTGGACCATTCAGAATCAATAAAATATGTGTCTGTAAGACAGACATATTCAGGCATAAATATATTGATTTTTTTGGCAGGCAACGATGATTGGCTGTTAGATATAGAGTAAGAAACCATCTGCGAAACACGCATGCATCACGAACGAGTAAACAGATACATAATTTAATCTGAAGACTTTAGATACCATACGTTGCATGTTAGGACAAAAAAAATCTGAATCAACCAACATTCGAAAAATTAAAGCAAAGCATAATAAAACTTTTTTTTTTCTTTCCAACTTAAGTGAAATTTAAAAAAAATGAAAATGAAGGGTATTACAGATCACAGCCGAGTACACTTTTGAAAAAGTGTGGAGAACAGTAAAATGTAATATGTATATATGGGCTAATTTTGTACATATCATTTGAGAAGAAATTAAACAAAGTTAAAGGTTGGATTTCTCATCTTCAATAGTGACTAATTTGTGCATTTGGAAGTGATATTCTTTAAGGAATCACCATTGGAGGAGCCATTTGGAATACGACTAACTAAGTTATCAAGATTATTATTATTATTATTCATTACAGGATGACACGCGGAAGCGACAGGCAATCGTGTATCCAACAGTAGGGTACCATTGGCATCTTTAACTCGTAGTCGTCCAGAACTGTAACGAGTTTCATGACGACCATCAGGAAAGACAGTTTTTGTTGTACCATCGGGATATATACGACACTGTGATATACAAGAAAGGATTGATAAAAAAACAGAAATGCAAAATTACAGTTATTCTAATGATAAGACTGTACTGAACATAGATTAAATAATACCTCAGAAGTGTGTGATAACGATAATTTGGTGTTACTGAATTGTGATTGGTGATCTTGAGACTGTAGGACAGACATACAATTTTAATTTTTTTTGGTGGAGAGCAATGTTTATTGTTTGTGAATAGGACGAGGAAGATTAACACACAGGTATGCATGAAAGGAGGATAGACTTGTGAATATTGTTAACGAGTGATCTAGAATATTTTTGCTTGGTGATAAAAAAATTTTCAGGATTGATTAATTACTTCGAGTACTTGTAGATGGTTATCATCACTAGAGAATGGGAGACCCAGAGCAGGGACAAAACATTTGTCGAGTATCATGTTTTCATTTGACCAGTGTGAGGAATGTGTAAGGTCAGATGAAATGGAAATGGATTCTTCAAAGTGTATCTTGAAGAATCAATAATCTACTCCAGTCACCCAGACGACATACACGAGCAAAACTGAGGGAATGGTTGTCATGCAGTTACCGACAGCATCGACAGTTCGTATGCAGTGGGAATCAGTCTCCTTCAGGGCAATGACAGTAAGTTTCAATACAAAAGAAAAGACAGAAGGTAATTCTAAGACATACTGTCAACAGAAGCAGAACAGCTGCCTTCACTCCATACTGAAGATCAGATTTCCAACCAGAAAGTGTAACCAAAAGAAACTCTCACAAAGAACCACCCAAAAACCAATTGCAAATGTAATTGAAGATGAATTGGACACATATTGAGCAGACTGTTGACTGAAAACACGAGGAGCCAGGTAAACCCTTGAGTGGAACCCAAATGGGAATTGATAGGTTGAGCGTATATTCGACAGTAACATAGAGGAGAATGTGTGACCAGGAGGAAACAAAACCGTACGGGGCAATTGTGGAGACAGTTAAAAATGATGGCAGGTAACAGGATGAAATGGAGATATGCTGTTGAAGCCCTATGTTTCACATAGAACCTAAGGTAACATAAATAACACTCCACTCGAATCTAGGAAACTTACTTTAATTCCAGAATTGGAATGAATTTCACGCTGACCATTAGGTAACAGTATCTCCTTATCACCATTACTTAATCGTCGGCATATTTGTTCATTTGGTAATGATTTCAATGAATCAACGGCAGCTGTCGGAGGATTTATCTGCTGCAGTGCATGAGCATGTATAATTTCTTGGTGTCCACTAGAAAAAGAAAACAGTGGTGAGTGTCAGTGAGCACATAAAAATAAAGAAGGCAAATACAATTCGTATACTTACCATTACAATTAAATATGAATAACAGATAGTCATTATAAGTGCTACAGTTTAGTTGGTATAATGAAGGGGCTAATTAGTAAACTTAGTAATTAGTGATTTAACCATCATTATGAATTGCTTTCTATAACTAGCTACTGTCTTTTATAAATAATTGTTCAGCATACAATTAGGAAACTCAAAATGAAAGCCTAGTCCTAGTCGGGACATCTATCAACCAAATATACTAATAAAATTAAGAGAAATGGTACTTTCTCTAAGCATTCTGAATCAGGTATGAAGCATTCACGTTGACAAGCAAAACACTGGCCTTTTTTGAGGACTAATGGTACTACACAGTTGCTCCCTCAAGGTTGAAGTAGGTGAGACTGGACCTCAAGCGCTTTAGTAAATTAGTGACAATTTCAATGACATTGTAACAACAGAAGACAAGGGCCAGGCAACAGATCGTTTATTGAGGAAATCAACACATATTTATAGATTTCAATGTAAATTATTGTAGATTATTGTTAGTAGAAAATACAGTCTTTTGATTGGTTGTCTCTCACAGAAAGTTAACCTTGCATCTCTTTGTGGCTGTGTCAGATCATCCATATGCTAACTGTATCCGCCTACGCAAAGCCTTTGTTCTTATTTTCTCACCACCAATATTGGGGACATAAACATTGACGTCAATTACTGTCTACCAACTTTGGCTAGCAGCCAGCACTCACCACAACATGAATCACAGATGTACAATTGAAATAAACGAAATGAAGATGTTGTCAGCAATGCAGTCAAATAAACTTCTTCAGAGAATGTTGAAGAAATTACAGCGTCAAGTGTTAACACCAAGGTCATTACATTATATATACAGTGAACAGTGTTATTAATCCAGCATGTGTCCCATCCATTTCCATTTCCATCCTTATACTAGTTGGACGACAGGTTCCTGACGCGTTGTTGCCAGAGTTCCTCACTGTTGATTCGCTCAGTCTGTCTGTTTTCGACATAGAACTTTGCACATATGTGCGGCAGTTCAAGTCACCACACTCCAAGTAGCACACAAAGCAAGAGAAGAAAGTAGGAGAAATGCATAGTATAGACAGTAAACAGAGGTGTGAGGCAAAGGTATAGTAATAGCGAAGAACAAAACAGTTTCATTGGAAATCATAAGTCACAAGGAGTCGATGCATCTGCGCCATTGAGAACCATTTTGAGCCATGTCAATAATTGTTTCCAACCATTGGGTTTTACCGTCCCGAGGACCCCAACCAGGAAATCTACACCTTCCTACGTGGCTTACACTGACTGTTGTGGATTCATTGACTGATGAAGTCATGTTTCGGTTTGACCACCACTAGCTAACTCTTTTTTTAACCTGATCGTTATCGAGGAAGGCGATGGCTAGGCATGCATGTGTAACACATGTCCTACCCATCTCAACTGATGCAAATTCACAGCCTCGACGGTTGATTTCCCCTCCTTAACGATGTCTCACCTTAATATTGCTCACCCTATTAAACCATCTAACATGGGAGATAGAACGCGGGCACCTATGATCAAAGACAGCTAACCGGCCTGTTCACGTCTTCCACTTTCAATGGCCAGCTCTCATAACCATAAAGAAGGACGGAGAGGACTATTGAGCAGTACACACATCCTTTGGTCGACAGCCAGCCGGATATCACGTCTACGCCAGAGGCGGCGTAAACTGGCATATGCGAAACATAACACACAGCTTAATGCCTTTCAAGTTACAATGTCTGAGCATAATTAGTATTCTAATAGGATAGAAGAAAACAACTACAGTATAACGTTTCTTATGAACACTTGAGACTGAAAACAGTCTGGAAATCATCCAAACGAGATCATCATTGATGTTAAGTTAAACGAATGGATTCAAGATTCAATATATTTATGTTTAAAAAAACAAATTATTTTTATGTCCTTACTTGTTTTTCCTTTTAGCTTCAGGAACTCCAGGAGTTTACAGTAACGTCACATTTGCTATCGACTGGATATATTCAGTTATTCATCCGTGAGGAATAATCTAGTGAAATAAATACATCTGATGGTGAAGAAAAAATTTTCTACTGACAATCCTTTTTTCAAAATCATCCAAATGTATATAGACACTATTTGACGTATTATATTACAAAAATAAACATGAAAAGAATAACCAGCCAGTGATGAATGCTTTCAAAATTAGTATTTTATTATTCTTATCAATTAATAATCTGATTAAATACCAAATGTTTTAATTAACACGGGGGCTCTTCTCATACATTTTTTCTCAATTGCATCTCTGTGTGTTTGTAGGCATCAGCCATGTTTTGTTTGACTGCTAATGTAAAAAAGACTATTTAAATTGGAGTTAAGTAGTTGCATTCATATGTCAACACTTTCTTTCTTTATAGAGAATCCGGTTAGTATACATAATCAATAATCTATATTTTGAACAAAGCAAGAACTACAATTTTAGAAGAATAAAATGGTACCATCTTTTATTTCGTTGCCTTCTCGTCAGCTGCTTACAGGGCTAAGACATTATTAAATATATCAACAAAAACAATTTTAAAATGAACTCTGTGCAAGTATGTTAAAATTGTTTCTGTAGATATATTTAATAATGTCTTTGCCCTGTAAGCAGCTGACGAGAAGGCAACGTAATAAAACATGATACCATTTTATTCTGCTAAAACTGTAGTTCTTGCTTTGTTCAAATTCATTAAGGGGAATAAATGTATGAAATAATCTCTATGGTTAGTATAACTTCTGGAATGGTTTTTGAGGTGATTCAAGTGAATATGATCACAGTTAGATGACACTGTCAATGGGAAATTTGTTTCATTTATTATATAATTGTATGTGAGCAAAGGTAAACTTTAAGCATCACTAACTACAAATCAGCGAATGACGTCGAACGCACCAATCACGTGAAGGAGGCATTTTTGTGCATCGAATACATATATATATATATATATATATATATATATATATATAAGAAAAAAAATGCATAAAAACCGTATAAAGTGTTGCAGAGGATACCTTCTTCTCAAATGTGATAAAAAATAGCTCTCAGATTTAAGTTGGATAGTCAACAGAGTATAATTCCATTGTGGGTAAAATTTATTTTGATAAAGTCTCTTAGTGTTATACAGTAATACTTACTGAGCGAAAAATTGTGCTCGAAACGTTGTCATCAGTAAATATTACTGTACAACACTGTGAGACTTTATCAAAAAATAAATTTTACCACAATGGAATTATACTCTACCACATTCTATGCATGTAATTTTTTAGGTCTTCTAACCCTAACAATAACCCCATTCTTTCCTGAACCTAACCCTAACGTGAAAATATCCCTAAACTAACTGTAATCTAACTCGAACCAACCCTAATGTCGCCTATATTAGGTTAACCTAACCCTAACTTGTCCCTGGCTTAAAGAGTAACTTAATCTCTGCCAAGCCTAAGCTGAAACTTTCCAGATATCCCATTTAATAGCGTAACACTTCGATGAGCATATTTTATTGACGATGACAACATTATTTGGCAGGTTTCACTAACTTGCTTAGTGAGCGTTTGAAGGTCATTGGTGCGATCGCACTCTGTCGGTATCTACTGGTGCTTAAAGTTTAACTTGGCTTCGAAAGTTTTCTGCCTTATGGTGGATGTCTCATCGGTTGCTACTACGAATAGGCATGCTATCATCAACGCTAATTGACTAGCATAACGAAATTACCATTATTATACATGAGAATATTCGAATTAATTTTATAGATTGGATACAGAATTTAGCTAAGGTAAGAATGGCTGACCCCACGAAGATAAGTAATTTAGAAAAAAGCTCAGCAGTTGCACTGCATGCATTAACACGCAACCACGAAGTAGGGTGGGAGAGGGTTAAAATTCTAAGAAGTAATACAGGTAGGTGGAAAGAGAGAGGTTGATTACTGAATCCTTCTTCATCGAATCTACACTCAACACGTGCAATAAGAATGACTCATCAATCATATCGGAAATATGGAAATAATACTACAACCAATCAAGTCAAGCGATGCAAAATAATGGAATTATACAAACGAAGTAAGAAAGTTGTGTGAGTACCTTGATATGTTTATGATCAGTAGTAAATTGTGCTCGAAACGTGGTCATCAGTAAATATATAACACTGTGAGACTTTATCAAAATAAATTCTATCCATAATGGAATTATACTCTACCACAGTGCACAAGTTCTATTCTTATATCCACTATTCACACTTATCTTTCATTTCCTATAGAATAGTGTCTATTTTAGAATTGCTGATTAGTAAATATTCTTGTATTTACGCACTCATCGTGTTCGCAAAATAATGAGTTGTAGCGACTTGTCAGTTCGGTTTCTATCCACGTAAACGGCAGCACATGATGGCTCAACCCACCGACCTTATCCTATTGGCTGTTACCATTTAGCTGAGGATGTCTAATTGTAGCTTTGTTAATGTTGTATACCTGGGTTTGGTTGATGAATATACAAAGCAATCACATCGCCGGTTTATGTAACGACAGAAGATAAGGACCAGGCAACAGATAATTTATTGAGAAAATCAACAGATATTTATAGATTTTTATGTACATTATTATTCGTTATTTTTATCATCATCAGAGAAACACAGTCTTCTGATTGGTTGTTTTCTCACTGAAAGTTAATCTGTCATCTCTTTGTGGCCGTTTCTTTGAAGCTTAGACCATATATCTGCTAATCGCATCCGCCCACGCTAAGTCTGCTATGATTAGTTGTTGAGTTAGTCTTTGTTCTAGTTCGTTTCTCATGACCAAGTTAATGGAGGTAAACATTGACGTAAATTGCTGTCTACCAATTTGGCCGGCAGACAGCTCTCACCACACTACCAATATTATTATTCTGAATTTCAGTAATTGTGATGGTTCCAAAGAAATACTAGAAAATAAGATCCTTCTCATCAATGAATAGTTAGAAAATAATGGATAAGTAAAACGATTCGTAGAGAAGGGTTGTAAATGGTGCACGAGGAAGACAGACTACAGTACCATGTCCCTTAAATTAAGATTTAAAAGTAACAAAATTAGAGAAAAAAATTGCCACACGAATAAAAGACACATCGAACTGGTCGTCCTGCATAAAACAACTTGCTCAGTAATACAGTTCAGTTCATTTTAGACTAATTTTTGGCTCTCGTTAACTACAGCTTTGCTTACGAATTCACATTTAAATGGCGTAGGCAGTAGGTAGCAATAGCGGAAAGAGGTTGAGCACAATGCAGTGTTGCCAGATCGCAATACAGGATTTCATATTTTGCAAACGTTTGGTCGAACTGAAAGGGGCACCCGAACAAGTAACAGATGCGGTGATCACGAGTATCCTTCGTCAGCCGCCACTGTTATACAACGTCTACTAACCCTTTACTTGATCAAAGATGTATGACGAGGTGGATCAAAAAAGTATATTTACACATGGAAACAATCATATATATATATATATATAACGCAATCCAATGATATTGACGTTATTAAGGGTAAATCCATTGGTTATCTGCCTAGATGTCGATGGGACAACTCTGATTAGTCCATTTTCCAGAGACGATATTGATCCACTTATCAACTTCCTCAGAAGTAAACACAATAATTTTCTCATAAACTCCTATCACAATTGTGGGATAAAATTGTGCTTCACAGTTAATACAAAATACGCCTTCTCACCGTTGCGCTAACACTAGCGTGGTGAGAGCTGTCTGTTATCCAAAATTGTAGACAACAATTTACGTCAATGTTCACGTCCCGATTTGGGATCATGAGAAAAAAACAATAACAAAGATTAACCTTGAGGAACTCAACAACCAATCACAGCAGACTTAACGTGTGCAAATACGATTCGCAGATATATGGCCTAACTTTCTGAGAAACTTCCTTTCACAAACAGTACAGAAAAACCTTCAGCAAGAAAACAACCAGTCAGAAGACGTTGCTTCTCTGCTAACAATAACGAATAATAATGTACATAAAAATCTGTTGATTTTTTCAATCAACAATCTGTTGTCTGGCCCTTGTCTTCTGTCTTTACACTAGTAGTAGGAACTCATTGCCAAATTATTCAAAATATTTCTGAATGTTTTAAGGTGGAAACTACAGCTTCTGCAGCGGAATTCTCATCTAGTGTTTGGTTGATTCTAGTGTTCACTTTATCAAGAACCGATAATTAGTTAGAAAATCCTCGACACCACGTAGAGCTGAACACTTAGTTTGTTCTAGTTCAGGACTCTTCATCATTTCACACCAGCAAACTTACTGGGAACTAATCCAAGTTCTTCAGCCTACCACACAAGAGAGTTAATCATTGAATTATTGGTTCGAGGTTCAACAAGCTGTTGGACTTCTGTCAATCGACTCTCGACCAGTGGACATCCATTTGACACTCTACATGATGGATTCAAGTAACCATGTCTTCTCATAAGAACTTCAGGATGTTCATCCTGTAGATTTGCATCATTGGATATCAGCTAGCTGTGTGAACGGTCAGTAAGTCCATCCCATGACCTGGTATCGGGTTCTATGTCTGCCTCTGGTGAGGAGTACCAAACAATGACATAGTAGCTATCCAATGCTCTGCAACTTCTCTAACTGACACCAGTTTGTAATGAAATTTACATTTAAAGACTATTGCATAATTAATCGGAACAGTGAAAAACACTCCAATATTAATCAATAGTATTTTATGTATACTATCATGAGGTAGGCATGCACACACGCACCCATACATACATACATACATATTTCTTGTGCAAACAAAGACTTGAAATTATAACAGAGTTCATAAGATCAAAAACAAAAAAAAAGAGAAAACGGAAGTGAAAACTGACAAATAAATAAATTCAAGAGGATTCTCTCTTCCATTCTCTGTGCTGTGGAACACATTTGCCACCTATGAATAATAACAACAATATTGAAAGAACAAGCTATTTTATATAGATATCATTAGGATAATCTCACTAATATACAATATATTTATAATGTAGAGTAGTATAGCGTGTAAAGAAACAGAAGATAGTTTGTTTTTCTGAAGTGTAATTCAATCTAACATGACGTGATAAAAAGTCCGAACGTAAAAAAAAGAAACAATAAAAAAACAGAATAAAAATTCATTCATGTTATAATTTCTTGAGTAAATTTGTCCAAAAAATGAAGAGAAATTATTTAAGTACTTCTTTATTCATCACACACACTACATAAGCTACCATAAATATGTACACAACACTGGGATCTACAGCTCACTTCTCATCTTTTTTTACACGAAATACGCATTACCCATGATATTCACATGATTGCTGAATTGTGATTGGACCGTTCAGAATCAATAAAATATGTGTCTGTAAGACAGACATATTCAGGCATAAATATATTGATTTTTTGGCAGGCGACGATGATTGGCTGTTAGGTGTAGAGTAGGAAACTATCCGCGAAACATGTATGCATCATGAACGAGTTTATAGATGTGTAATTTAATCTGAAGACTCAAGATACCATACGTTGCATGTTAGGAGAAAAAAAATCTGAATCAACCAACATTCGAAAAATTAAAGCAAAGCATAATAAAACTATTTTTATTCTTTCCAACTTAAGTGAAATAAAAAAATGAAAATGAAGGGTATTACAGATCACAGCCGAGTACACTTTTGAAAAAGTGTAGAGAACAGTAAAATGTAATAAATATATATGGGCTAATTTTGTACATATCATTTGAAAAGAAATAAACAAAGTTAAAGGTTGGATTTCCCATCTTCAATAGTGACTAATTTGTGCATTTGGAAGTGATATTTTTTAAGGAATCACCACTGGAGGAACCATTTGGAATACGACTAACTAAGTTATCAAGATTATTACTATTATTCATTACAGGATGACACGCGGAAGCGACAGGCAATCGTGTATCCAACAGTAGGGTACCATTGGCATCTTTAACTCGTAGTCGTCCAGAACTGTAACGAGTTTCATGACGACCATCAGGAAAGACAGTTTTTGTTGTACCATCGGGATATATACGACACTGTGATAAACAGGAAAGGATTGACAAAAAAACAGAAATGCAATATTACAGTTATTCTGATGATAAAACTGTACTGAATATAGGTTAAATAATACCTCAGAAGTGTGTGATAGTGATAATTTGGTGTTGCTGAATTGTGATTAGTGACCTTGAGATTGTAGGACAGACACAAAATTTTAATTTTTTTTTGGTGGAGAGCAATGTTTATTGTTTTTTAATAGGACGGGGAAGATTAACACACAGGTACACATTACGGGAGGATAGACTTGTGAATATTGTTAACGAATGATCAAGAATATTTTTGCTTGGCAATAAAAAATTTTCAGGATTGATTCATTACTTCGAGTGGTAGTGGCTGGTTGTCATCATTAAAGAATGGGAGACCCAGAGTAGGGAGAAAAACATTTGTCGAGTATCATATTTTAATCTGACCAGCGTGAGGAATGTGTAAGGGCAGATGAAATGGCAGTGGATTCTCCAAATTGTTTCTCGAAGAATCAATCATCTACTCCAGTCACCCAGACGACAAACACGAGCAAAACTGAGGGAAAGGTTGTCATGCTGTTACCGACAGCATCGACAGTTCGTATCCAGTGGGAATCAGTCTCTTTCAGGGTAATGACAGTAAGTTTCAACTTAAAAGAAAAGACAGAAGGTAATTCTAAGATATACTGCCAACAGAAGCAGAACAGCTGCTTTCACCCCATACTGAAGATCAGACTGCCAATCAGAAAGTATTACCAAAAGAAACTCTCACAACGAACCACCCAAGAACCAATTGCAAAAGTAGCTGAAGATGAATTGGACACATATTCAGCAAACTGTTGACTGAAAACATGAGGAGCCAGGTAAAGCCTCGAGTGGAACCAAATTGGGAATTGAAATGTTGGGCGTGCATCCGACAGTAACATAGAGGAGATCGTGTGACCAGGAGGAAATAAAGCCGTATGGGAAATCGTGGAGCCAGCTAAAAATGACATAAGTATAAAACTTGGGCACTGTGGTAGAGTATAACTCCATTATGGACAGGATTTTATTTTGATAAACCACACAGTGTGTTATATAGTAATATTAACTGATGACCAAGTTTCGAGCACAAACTGTTGCTCATAATCATATCAAGTCACTCACACAACGTTTTTCTTCATGTATATACATGAGTGGAATTCATTAGATATTTGAATAAAAATCAACATAGGATAATGTACATTCAGAAATTATAATGTGAGTGTTATCAGTCAATTACCATCAGATGGGAAATAAGACGAGTGTTTTTATAGTCAAAATAAGTAACTTGTTAAAATGTTATGATGTACGTGAATTGAAATAGAATTTTAAGATTATTTATTATCCTCCTTTGATTTGACTGACTGGTGGTAATAATATCTCCCATATCTCTAGTATTTGCATTGAGTCATTTCTGTTGCATGTGTTGTGTTGGGTGTAGACTTGATGAACCAGGCAGGATTCAGTAATCAAACTCTCTCTCCACCTACCTAGATTACTTTTTGGAATTTTAACCCTCTCAAACCCTATTGTGTGGTTTTGTGTCAATGCATGTAGTGCGATTGCTGATCTTTTTTCTAAATTACTCATCTGTCTTCGTGGGGTCAATCATTCTTACCTTAGCTAAATTCTTATGTTCCGACAATCTGACTACCCCCGATCTACTAGTTTGACCTATGTAGTTGACCTAACGCACAGTCATTGCAAGGTATTTTGTAAATTATACCATATTGTCTAATTGGGTCAACCTACAGCGTCCTTTAACCTACAGAATTTGTGAGTTTGTAGGTTTAAATGCCACCCTAATTCCTGCTTTATTGAGAATCCTACGTAGGGTCTCAAAAGTCCCCTCCTTATAGAGAAAAACTGCAGATGCCTTATATTCTCTCCTATTTATGTTATCATTACTAGCTTCACAATTATTTTTAATTTGCTTTTGGTCTTTTTCGATCTTAATAATAATAATAATAATAATAATAATCACTTTATTCCACAACAATAACAATTTACAGCATGGAATTTTCAGCGTTTCTTTTACATATTGCAATGGTTTAGCTCTGTTTATAATTATATAAATGTATAAAATGTTAAAATATTGATAGTTAATAGGAAAAAAAATAAAAACCCCAACAAAATCACACCATTGCTAGGTCATAGTGAATAATAAATAAATAATATAACAAATAACACATGCAATAATATGCATCATTTCATCTTATAGTTTAGTTAATGATTTAAAAGTTGTAAAAGTTCTTTTCTGATATTTGTCTCTTCACACAATACTCGTGCCAAATATGGTACGGTCGAATTTTTATATTTTGTAGTACGAGCATAAATGTTTATGAAATTTCTTCCGGTCTTACCCGAAGAGATGCAAGGAAACAATTGTGAATAAAGAGGATGTTCACTATAAGACAAGATAACTTTAGCGAAGTGTTTACAAGAGTTCATATGCCTATTGACAACAGTGTCGGTTAGTTGAGTCAAAGGGATAGCACTTTGTAGGATAGTTATTATTCAACACCAACGTTTCTTCTATGTTTTATTTCATCGTTTAGGTCTTTTCTTGTGCTACCTAGTGCTATTGCTCGGTTTGTTAGACACTTAACTAAGCCTGCCTTCACAGACAGATAAAGGATGAGATGAATCAAAGTCTAAATATCTATTAAAATGTGTTGGTTTTTTATGTACGCTAGTCTGCAGTTTACCTTCTTCTATTCGTTTTATTTTACAATCTAACATAGCTAATTCTCCTTGATCATTTCCCGATTCAAATGTGAATTCTATTCCTTTTACTAGTGAATTTATATGTGTCAAGGAGCTAGAGATATGTTGTGTGTTTTTTTAACACTGTGAAAGTGTCATCCACATATCTCCGTCATATTTTTGGAGTAGGATTAAATGTATTAAGAGCAATATTTTCCCAGCTGTCCATATATATATATATATATATATATATATATATATATATATATATATATTAGCTAGAAATGATGGTAGGCAACATGATGAAATGGAGATATGCTGTTGAAACACTATGTTCCACTTGGAACCTAAGGGAACATAAATAATACTCCATTCGAATCTACGTAACTTACTTTAATTCCAGAATTGGAATGAATTTCACGCTGACCATTAGGTAACAGTATCTCCTTATCACCATTACTTAATCGTCGGCATATTTGTTCATTTGGTAATGATTTCAATGAATCAACGGCAGCTGTCGGAGGATTTATCTGCTGCAGTGCATGAGCATGTATAATTTCTTGGTGTCCACTAGAAAAAGAAAACAGTGGTGAGTGTCAGAGAGCACATAAAAATAAAGAAGGCAAATAAATACAATTCGTATACTTACCATTACAATTAGATATGAATAGCAGATAGTCATTGTAAGTGATACAGTTCAGTGGGTATCATGAAGGGGCTAATTAATAACTTAGTAATTAGTGATTTAACCATCATTATGAATTGCTTTCTATAACTAGCTACTGTCTTTTAAATAATTGTTCAGTCTAGTCCTAGTCGAGATATCTATCAACCAGATATACTTATAAAATTAAGAGAAATGGTACTTTCTCTAAGCATTCTGAATCAGGTAAGAAGCACTCACACTACACTTTTTTGAGAACTAATGGTACTACAAACTTGCCCACTCCCACGTTGACCGCTTCACTTACTTGCGAAGTACCATCAGCCCCAATGGGTATATCTCTGACGAAATCTCAGCACGGATACAGAGGGCTAAGTTCGCATTTGCTAGTTTACGCCGTCTCTGGCGTAGACGTGATATCCGGCTGGCTATCGACCAAAGGGCGTGTGTACTGCTCATCAGTCCGCTCCGTCTTTCTTTATGCCTGCGAGACCTGGCCATTGAGAGTGGAAGATATGAAAAGATTATCTGTCTTTAATCATAGGTGCCTGCCTTCTATCTCCCGTGTGAAGTGGCATAATAAGATGAGCAATATTGAGGTTAGGCGTCGAGTGCTAGGTAAGGAGGGGAAATTATTAGACGAGGCTATGAAACTACATCGACTGAGATGGTTAGGACATGTGTTACGTACGCCTAGTCATCGCCTTCCTCGAAGATGGGAGATGTTAGCTGACATTGGGTCAGGTTGGAAAAGATCAAGCGGCGGTCAAACCAAAACGTCCCACCAGTCAATGAAATCTACAACAGTTAGTTTAAGCCATGTAGGAAGGTGTAGACTTCCTGTTTGGAGTCCTCGGGACGGTAAAAACCAATGGTTGGAAACAATTGGTGATATGGCTCAAAATCGTTCTCAGTGGCTGACGCAGATGCATCCACTCCTTATGACTTAAGATTTCCAATGAAACTGTTTTGTTCTTCGTTATTACTATTCCTTTGTTTCACACCTCTGTTTACTATCTCTATTATGCATTTCTCCTACTTCCTTCTCTTGCTTTGTGTGCTACATGGAGTGTGGCGACTTGAACTGCCGGAAATATGTGCAAAGTTCTATGTTGAAAACAGACAGACAGACCCCCACCCCCGGGTTGAAGTAGGTGAGACTAGACCTCAAGTCCGTCAGCCCTTCAATTGAAATTCAAATGCTTTTGCAAATTAGTGACAATTTCAATAACATGAATCACAGAGGTACCAGATGAAATAAACGAAATGAGGATGTTGTCCGCAATGCAGCCAAATAAACTTCTTTAGAAAATGTTGGAGGAATTACAGCGTCAAGTGTTAACACCAAGGTCATTACACCATATTTACAGTGAACAGTCTTATCAATCCAGCATATGTCCCATCAATTTCCATTTCCTTCCCTACACTAGTTGGACGACAAGTTCTTGATGCGTTGTTGTCAGAGTTCCTCACTGTTGATTCTCTCAGTAGCCAGGTGTTGATGAAAGAAAGTTTACAGCCTGTAACGCGTGTGTCAAGTTTCTGAACCACCTAAAAATACTCACTAACTTGATATCATTGTTGAACATCCGGATCTTGTTAATTATGTTGAATCGAGAAGATTTCCACACTGATTTCAGATTAATAAAGGTCTGGGTTTTGACATCCTCATCCGTTTCGCCACCTGTAGTGCAAAATGGTGCTGCCTAGACTAGCGAAATAAGTGACTTCCTACAAATTTCTCTCGTTGACAGTGTTTCGTAGTCAGGTATCTTCATCACTCCTGTCTTCTCTCTGTTCATTTGAAGTCTTGTCTTTGCCACTTCTTCTGCCAACTTCTTGGTTTTTGACTGTAAATCACCGAATCTGTGTGACATTAGACATAAGTCGTCTGCGGAGTCCACATCTTCCATGGTCTTTTTGTAGGGTTAACGTTATCCTGTCTTCTCCGCCCCCCCCATCAGTTTTCCGCATGATCCAGTCCACCAATATTACGAATATCATTAGTATTAGTAAGCAGCCTTGTTTTACTCCTGTCTTCACTTCAAAGGCTTCGCTGAGTTCTCCGTTGTGTTACACTTGACATGTAGCAACCGCAAATCGCTGCTGAATGTGGTGTTGAAACAATTCCCCCCCCCCCCAAAAAAACACTTCCTGATCGAAGCTTTCGAAGGCATTTTTTTCTCCTTCAAAATCGATAATGTTGAAGTAGAGAGTTAACTACAACTCAACGCTCTGTTCGATGATGATGCCTACTGTTGCAATTCAGTCTATACGCCTGAAATTCAATCCAATCGTTACATAAAAAAATCAAAGCACAGAAAGCCAATAGTAACAAGAGAATAAAAATAGCTAGCTAATTAATAAAAGAATTAAAGCAAGCTTACTCTGGATATATGATCTCTTCAGTACCATCAGGATAGGTTGTTTGAACTGTTCCATCAGCTGCATAATGATATATCTACAGACCAAAAGTTAAAGTGAATATATAAATTACGAAAGAAATTTAAGACATATGACACTTCAACGAATTGAATTCAAACTTTACTCAATAAAAAGTCTAGTGTAACCTTTGAACAAAGAATATTGTATCCCGACCCATTCAATTAATGTCTTCTAAAAATCACTATTATTGAGAATTACTTTCCATAGAATTCATCATTACCATCGACGATAGCCATTCCATACCGAAAGGACACAGCTGAACAACTTCAAAGACTATTTGCTTCATATAATATTAAAGTCTATTTCAAGCCCTCTAATTCTCTAGAGAAAGCTTTGGTGAATGTCAAAGATATGGTTTCCAAAATGTCACAAAGTAATTGTGTCTATAGAATAAAGTGTTCAGAATGTGAAGCATGCTACATAGGGGAGAGCAGTAGACAGGTGAAGGTTAGAGTGGATGAACATAGACCATGCACGAAACATCCACCTAGAAATGAAGTAGAATTAAAAAGTCTGGAAAGAAGATCGGTTATAGCATTGCATACGATAGGACAGCGGACATAAGATTGATTTCGACAATACCGAAATTCTTAGAAGAGGGTTTCATTCATATAAAGGAAGGTTGATCTCTGAAGCCTTGCACATATTAACCACATTGAATGCAGTAAATATGGAAGAAGGGATAGACTTATCACCTATACGACAAACTCTAATGAAGCAAGACACATGAAAAAACAACAAAAAACTCTATGAGCCTCCATCACCCTTAAAAAGTTTATTATCATGTTTATCACATATGAATTGACGTCTTTTCCATATGACAAATAAAATACACACACACTAATACAGAACTAATCCTTACAAATCAACTATAGAAAAATATACACAATAGCATTTGGACATAAGTCATTACAAATATATGTGATGACTGCTTACATATTTCTATCGGTACAAATGTCTATGGACAAGTTACCTTCAAATAAACTGACTTCAATTTATGTAAAAAAATGTTGACTATATATTTTGATGATTAATAAAATCCGAATAATTCTGCTGAAGAAGCTGTGGCTTACACAGCGAAACGTTCAGAAAAAAAGGAGAACAATCATCTGATTCGTGAGGAATTTTATGATGGGATTAGATTGACAGGATCTTTAATACCAAAACTTTATCATCTGTCGAAGTTGAACAAAGTTAGCTTACAACTCTGTCCTATTCTGGATATGTTTGGATACCCTCACCATCGAACAGCTTAGTGCCTAAGGAACTCCTTGAACCAATCAGGAGATAATTATCTTTTCACTCTCATCGATCGTATCCAGGATATAAATACCTTGAATAATAAACATACGTTATCGCTGGATACAGAATCCCTATTTACTAATGTTTCAATGATACAATAGATAGTAATAGACTACTCATGTTTTTATTAATGCAATGGACAAAACAATTGCTACACACTTACTACACGACCATCCGGCAGTGTTCGTTTAATATCTCCATTGAATAAAGATACAACAACTGTTATTGTATCAGGAAATATCTCCTTTACTGAACCATTAGCATAGGATACAATTACAGCACCATTTGAATAAGTTTGTTCAATCTTCAATTCATGCAATAAAAACAAAATAATAAAATAAAATATTGAATTTTTATCACATAAATGAAAAAAATTCTTCCTTTCCTTGTTTTACACTTGCATAACTGTTCAGTCAAACCGTGGTGAGAGCTGTCTACTAGCCAAAATTGATAGACAGCAATTTACGTCCCAAATCTTGGTCATGAGAAAAACCAAAAACAAAGCTTAACCTTGAGGAACTTAACAACCAATCATAACAAACTTAGCGTGGGCGGATACGATTCGCAGATATATGGCCTGACTTTGTAAGAAACGGTCACAATGAGATGACAGAATAGCCTTCAGCAAGAAAACAACCAATCAGAAGACGTTGCTTCTCTGCTAACAATGACGAATAATAACGTATCTAGAAATCTATAAATATCTTTTGATTTTCTCTCTGTTGCCTGGCCCTTCTCTTCTGTCGTTACAAAATTAGGAAATATGGAAACATTGTGCGGATTTTCGTTGAAGACATAAGGAGTAAAACACTCTAGTATTTCGGTCGGAACGCACAAGAAACCAATCCCGATGTATGTGATCATCTGGATAGCTAACCAAACCTGACACGCGGTCCGAAATCGTAAACATCAAACACCATCAAAAACCGGTTTTGTTTGACAGAATTTGTTGTACCATTGAACAATAATCACTGATATAAAAATTATACAACAGCCCAAGCAATGCCATCCGGTAGCTATATATACAGTTCAAAAGTTTTTCATGTGCAAAGTGGGATTAAAACCCTATCTGCAAGTATCAAACAGAACAAAGCACAGTTTCCCCACAGACAGTTCAAAATCAATTAGTCACTCTCCACAGTATCACCTTGAATTTAGTCAAACAAAATAGCAGTCGTAAATCAACACTTTGCTATCAATACCATTACATAACAGAGTAAAGAAGCATTAAAAGTAGGGACCACGAAAAAATAAAGACAGACAATAAGGTCTACGCCACAAAACGATATGTCAACGGTAGAACAATGATATACAGCTGAATTGAAAAAGGGTAGCAATCACATAGTAAGTTGAAAAATCCAAATAACTATCCATATTGTCAATAGATTATTTATTTTTAATTCAATTTGATTCTCACGTCGATTCACTAAACCCAAATGTTCGAACTCTGTTGACATGTCAGCTCCTTATACGGATGCTTCGAGGATGCTTGAGAATTAACTTGAAATAATTGGATGAATGGTGACTAGCAGTGGAATTCAGGATGCGCGTTTCGTCCGATTCGGGACTCGTCATCTGGATGGGAACACTATCAGACTCATTGGACAATGCAGATACATCCAGATAACGAGTCCTAAATGGAGAGAAATGTGCATCCTGAATTTATTGTCAGGGTTGTCAGGCCAATTATTCTGCTAGAAAATGTGTCTTCATAACATCTCTAAGGTATAAAAGTACCGAGATACGAAGACCAATTCAAGCTGAAAAAGGAGTAAATTTTCGTCAACTGAAAGGGGCAGCACATAAAGTGCACATACTAGTCTAACTGTCTGATGTAAACAGACTTCCTTTTCTACATGTCATTTTTACATGTCTGTTTGTGTTTCTCTCACCCTACTTATAACCTTTGAGATCCTACTGGTTGTTCACTGTCTTAATTTATCAGTGACATTTGTGTTTCTCAAGGTCATTTCAAACACATGTATACATATATGTATATATACGCAAGCTTTGTCAACCTTTTTTCAACTGCTGTTTTGCGACAGTGAAAAAAACACCAATGGAAAACCTGGGAGTACTGGACAGCCATTTCGTCCTAGTTTGAGACTCTTCACGCGCCCACTGGGGTTCGAAGCAAGGACCTTCCGGTGACAAGGGTTGTGGTCAGGTAATAACACCGTAATCACCGTGTGCTTCATTAAATAAACAAACATCTAATTTGTGTAATGAGCTTATAAAGGTTTAATGATAGAATGCTAACCAACCACATGAAAGCTCCGGGTTCGATTCTCGACCAATGCACTTACAAACCACGCCTAACCCGTGGTAAGCTAGAAAAAAAGGGAGGTTGGAGGTGGGGCTAGTAATCTCACCCACCTCCTTTTCAAGAACAACACCGCTGCAACTGAGACTTTAAAACTTGAAGTCCTGTGTTCCACTTGGAACCCAAAGGGATGACTGAAGGTGGGATGGAAATCTCTGTTATGGGACGATGAGGACCAGCGGCCTCCATATTACTCGTCCGGCACTCTAGCAGCTGAGATACTGAGAGCCAAACTGCCAACCTGCTCACCATACTTAATCCCAAATTAGATTATTTTTTTCGTATTGATTAAATAGTGAAACAGTATTATTTACTGAATAATGTTCCATTAAGAATTTATCCTTCATGATTATATGAAACATTTGGTACAATAATATAACAAAACAATTTACTACTGATATCTATCTTACCGAACCGTCTGTATGCTTCACACTTCGAACAATAGTACCTGAAGCAGCTGTCCCAGGAATTGGTAACCTCTCTTGGCAATTATTACCTAACCTATTGACATTATCTTTTCTCTGAGAAATGTGTGAATCAAGCCTAAAATATTAACAAAAATAAGAAAAATCAGCTGATGTCATTCCAAAAACAACAACATATAAGCTCATTCCGCTGAAGAAAAGTCCCCAGGTAAGAATGATTATCAAAGATATTTTAAGATATTTACACCGTAGGTTTATTTTTTTTTAATTGAGAATTTTTAAGTGCAATTCAATGAGTCAGTGACTCACTGGTAGGACATTCGCTAACCACGTATGCGGTTTAGGGTTTGACTCCCCACCGACGCATACCTAAATCTCGTTTAGCCTGTGATGTACTGCAAACACCATGTAAAAGTTCAACTAAGACAGTGAACAGTTGAACTTCAATCACAAGATACCTAAAATCTTCCCTTAGGTATGTCGCTTTATGCACACGTTATCTATTCTGATAGTTTCAGGTAAGTTCTTCCCCGACAACATCGGTGGTTTCACAGTAAACTGTTCGTCAGTTACGCAGAAAGTCCTAGTTCTATTCCCAACTGAGGGACTCATACACCTCACCTAATTTACTAAACGCTTTTAAGCCTAATTAAAAGGGAAGGTTGGGGGGGGCTAGCAACCCTACCCTTATAAAAGAAGTGACAACACTGCTACTGAAAATTCAAAGCTTGTAGCCCTAAATTCCACTGGGACGATCAAGGGAATGGTGACAACTGCAAATACTGACGCTTTCATCATTTAATCACTAGTCAATACTTTTTAGAAAATTAGCATTTCAACTGACTGCATATTTCATAATGCTGTTTAGACAGACCAACAAAACTTTCCACACATCTCAGTGTCACACTTTTTCAGCTCAATGCACAAGATGCAACCTTTTTGTTAACGGAAACATAATAAAACGAGCGAATAGCATTTCAAGTGAACAACAACATGCTCTGCAGAAGCCTTAAGGACAAGATCCCGAACCTGCCCACTTCTATGTGCATATGTCGGTTCACCTGTTGGTGTGGAGCCAGACACATTGGTCATTCGACGCGTATCTTGTCCAAAATGTTTCAAGAAAACTATCCTTCATGGCTACAAATAGGTAACAGTGGCTGTATAAAGAGTGAGATAAACGAACATCTCATTAACATTGGTCATTCCATCTCAACAAACGCCTCCTTCAAAGTAATCTACAAAGTGAAGAATAACCTACCAAAGGCAATACGCTTTCGTCTCCTCTGTATTGCTGAAGCTCTGGCTATTCACACAGGAAAACCTGCGCTGTGTATACAAAACTACTCAACCACTTCTATTATCATGGCAGCAACTTTGTTGATTTTTGGTGACTTAATTTTGTTTATTTGCTTGTTTCTGTAATTGCTTATAATTCCAGCATCCATTTAGAAATCTTATGTAATTTCGTATTCTCTACTTTGTTTCTATGTGCATCCTGAGTACAACTCAATCACCAAACTACGCGTATCATCACGTAACTACTTTTTAACAACTGTTTGTGACAACTCATTACCTTTGTTATTACACTAGTTCCATTAACACCCAATTTTGTTTTGTATTACGTAACTTTACCAAAAAATACTAATTTTCACCTGTTTAGTTAAAATAACCATAACCGATTGTATTTTTGTTTGACAAACTTAGTGTATACATGCATACAAAATAACCTATATATATTTGTGATTGTACAGCTAACAAAATGAATTCACCGAAAAGAGACTACATGTTTTGTTTTCATTAATGGCTGGACGGGGATGAGTCATGAATATAAAAGTTATTTCATGGTATATTTGCTCGAGAATCCGACACAATTACAGAACCATTAAAAACAGGAATTACTAGACAGTTGTTTTATTATAATTTTTGGAACCAAGATACCACCAGGGATCGGACACAGGACACTCTGGCAACCATTCGTGAATTGACCGGAAACAAAATTCAGAGATCATTGGATCTTACAACCCGATAGCTGAATGATCAACAAGCTCTCATTGTATAGCTTGAAGGTCTTTGAGTTTTGATTCCTAGTGAAGTCTTGGATGTGCGCTATCAAGGAATCTCAAACCAGCGGGAAACAGCTGTCCAGTGCCCTATGGTTGCCAATAGTTAATTAACTGATCTCGGTTATTAACAAAATTTACCTCGGAACCACTAATCTTAGGTCACAGGTTTCATTAACAACTGCAGTCAGTTAGAGGACCAATGGAAAACCAGCTGGGAGTACTGGACAGCTGTTTCGCCAGCCTAGTTTGGGACTCTTCATCAGCACGCACCCACCGAGGTTCGAATGAAGGACCTTCCGATTACCAGGCACGTTCACAAACCATTCAGTCACTGGGACCCAATCCGATGATCCATGAATTCCAACTTAAGAGGATTCACAATATAAAGCGCAACCACCATCTAGTATCATAGGCGAGCAACTGGTCCTTCACCTGACTGCGTACACCCCCTTGGTCAAGACTCCTCATTAGAAATCCAGTTAACTTCTCGCATAAAGCCAGTCGCTAGTGACAGATTAATTATCAAGTGTCGGTTCGTAGAGTCCCGGTGACTAAATGGTCTACGAGCTCGCCTTGTAACCAGAATGTCCTAGGTTCAAAGCCAGTGGATGCACACTGATGAAGAGTCCCAAACTAGGACGAAGCAAGTGTTCACTGACTTCATAATCTCCAGTAGTACTTTAACTGACTTCACAACGAAATTTATCTCGGAACCAATCAAATCCCTACAGAAACTAACATTTACAAGTTATCAGATAACCAATATTATATAAGTAAATAAAAATATTAAATCTTTACACTTACGGCGCTTGTATTACATTATTTTTATCACAACAATTTATTTCTTTGTTTATACGAAGGTGTGTTGACTTCTGTTTACTGTGATCACCATTACACAAAAGATTGCCACCACCATCAATATCAGCAACATCGTTATCATATTCAGGATCTGTTGAACGTGTAGAAAACTTGACAACACGTCCACTACTGCCGCCAATTGAACCACAATCATCATCTCCAGTGAAATAACCACCTCCACTGGCTATACTTTCACGTGTACCTGTGACAGATGAAGTCGATTCTTGTTGACATAACTTTTGTGTTGATTGAATAGTATTGGAAGTTTTATTTGAAGTGAGGTTGGATTTCTGATGATTACTTGATGTAGTCGTTTGTTTACTAGTTATTGTACCAAGTCGATCAGGATGATTTAATCTTGATACAGGACGAGATGATGATGATGATAATGAACGTGTAGCTGATGGTTGCCTCGACTGTTGACGATGACTGATATTACCGTCATCTAAAGCTTTTGAAGTATTTCCATTGTGAGGTGTAAAACTTATAGATTGCGATATAGAATTAACAGTCTGAAAAATAAAACCAAATAAACATCATCACCAATCCAGCAAAAAAAGGAATTAGGAGGTTTTGAATAAACAAACAAGCTTGAAACACGCGATAGATGATATGACAGTTTAAAAAAGACTTTGATCTTCTCGAAATGCTGTCATGTGAAAATAGCGCGCATAACAACTGCAAGTAAGTCTGATTCATCACTACCTTAGGACAACCACTACCTGATTCGGTTTGGGTGTCCGGGTAGTATTCCAGCTCTTACACACACCATCAGGTTTTGCGTAGAGTATCTTTTGGTGTCAATATGTTTGTCTTTCTGTCTGTTTTCGACATAGAACTTTGCACCGATGTGCGGCAGTTCAAGTCACCACACTCCATGTAGCTGCTCCCGACCGATAGCTGCTACCTTGAACGTGGTGGTCGGGCTTGTTAATCGCGACAGAGAGATAGACTATATGATAGACAGCTAATCAATATGATGTGACCTTCTTGTCGCGATTATTGGTCAATTTATTGTAACTCTCACCACGTGATGTGACCTTGAATGTTCTTTGTTGTATGTCACTCTATTTGTGTATACATGTAATTAATTGACCGTTCATTTTGTCCGTACCCTCAATACTGTTCGGTACATTTTTGTCCTTTTTTTGTAATGACAGTGGATTTGTACATTTTTCTTGGTGTAATTGTATGATTTATTTTATGTTTTAGAAACAGATAAAGTTTAAGTCAAGTGATTCTGTTTTAACTATAGCTAAGTCAAGACTCTGTGTCGTCAGTATTGAGGAAGGACTAAATCTGTAGGACAAAAATAATCCTACAGGGCTTGCACATCGTGATGACACAACAAGCTACACTGGCAGCTCCTTCCATGCCAGGAAGGTTGTTAGGATAGCGATTAGACTAAGAGCAGTCTGAGGGCGAAGTCGTACTGCTAGGGAGCAGGGGTGTAACAGCAGTAAGGTGTTTCTCTCAGATGACCAGCACGCCAGCCAGCTATACTGTCTCCACTCTGGAGAGAAGGGGTTAGAAAAGGTCAACCCCAACACTTTTACATCCCGACTTATCCTACAGTGGTCCGTAACCGGCGGTAAGTTTACTAATACGGAACCAATCCCAGAAACCAGTTCATACAGGCCGTGTGTGAACGACCTCAAACAGTTGTGCCCTGTGCTCTGCGGTCACGCAACACCAACCCTCTTTCTGTTTCAGGTACCCGTAGAATCAATCAACTTCCACAGTGTGAGCAGCCGGGAAGTAACAACCGCCCACACACTTCCAAAAGCACACGAAGCCTTCCTGAGCATCATTCTCTTGGTGTCAATAATGCTCCAAGTTCTTGTTCTAATAAGCAATAAATGGGTTGTCAATAATTATGAACAGTGAACGTTTGTTCATTGGCATTGGTCGTCATTGGCGGGCAACTTTGAAGGCGCGAGTGATTCAGTCGTGTACAAGTTAGAAGAAGAAGACGAAAGAATACGAATAAAAGCACAATACACTCCTTGTAAAAACATTTGTTTATAGACTTAGTACAGAATATTGATTTTACCTATCGAAAAATACAATTTCTTGTCATCCATTGTGTTTAGGAATTAAAGTCGATATATGTGTGCTTAGTGGTTGTCGATTTGGAGCGTCTTCGGAAAAAATAGATCCTAGGTTTAAGTTCCTTGATATGGGTTATATGAACAAAATGGAAAGTAACTTTCTCGATCTCGAACTGTTACAGACTACAGATAGAAATATACAAAAAGTATGTATACATTCATTGTAAACATTTATGGAATAGACTGTATCCAAATTTGAATAGTGAGGACATTGTTTTCAACCGCACAGAAAATGTCTGTTCGGAAAAAGACTTGATGATGAACACACGCCACTAGACGCAATGGACACCGTCACAAAATTCATTGATAAACACCACAGAATAGCACATATAAAAGAAGACATCTGATACAGTTAGGAAGGAAAACTAGTCTTCCGTAATCATAGATTCAAAAGGTAATAACATATGTGGAAGAATAAAAACTAGGATGAATGCTGCCCTCAAGCGAAATTAGCCAACTGTCAGGTTAGCCACAAATTGAATAAAATGCTCATTGAGAGACAAGTTAAAGTTGACAGGTTTCCCCTTTCACTCTACCTCAAAATGCATATACCAGTTTTCATGCATGGGTGAAATCGTACACATAAGATGAGCAGAAATAAAGATTTGTGAACACTTATTGAGAGCATTCCAAGAAAATTGTGTCTAAGAGGTGCGAAAGTGTGTTCAGTAGTATGATTGCTTGCTACTTGTTAGACTGAGGTCATGAATTCGAGACGGTGAAGTCATTTCAGATAATCAAAGTTCAAAACAGTTTCAGGTTGCTATGTATCGCTACAGCGATTGCCATTAAAAGATTAAAGCTGAATTTATCGAAACGAGGATCGGGAAAGCAAGACAAACTTTCATCTCTCTAAAGCCTGTGTGGAGATCAACAGCACTCAGCATGAAAAATAAGAGGAGGATTTTCAACTCCAATGTGAAGTCAGTCAGTGCTACTATACGGAT
This sequence comes from Trichobilharzia szidati, assembly GCA_944472155.2. Classification (NCBI taxonomy): domain Eukaryota; kingdom Metazoa; phylum Platyhelminthes; class Trematoda; order Strigeidida; family Schistosomatidae; genus Trichobilharzia; species Trichobilharzia szidati. The sequence goes on along the minus strand of OX235274.1, from coordinate 93,344,731 downwards.
CAGAGACTTGGCCAACGCGTCACAAAGGGCATTCCGAGCAAACTACAGACCTTCATCAATAGCTGTCTTCGCTCAATACCAATCAAGATCAGATTGTCAGGCAGAAAAGATCAGTAACAGGGATCTCTTGCAACGAGCGAACCAACCCAGCAGGAACCGAATATGCAGGAAGAAATGGTGGATTGGCCATACTCTGAGAAAACAACCATCAAGTGACATCACACACGAGGCCATCGCTCAAGTGGGACCTAAACGAGAAACGGTGAGTTGGTCGTCATTGCGAGGGTGACATGGAGGAGGTGATGCGAAGAGGAGATGAAAGCATGTGGGCAGACATGGAGACAGGTGATAACGTTGGTGGAGAACTGAACACCAATGGGGACGTGCGGCTGAAGCCCTGTTTCTCTGGGAACTAAAGAAAACCATATATATATATATATATTGACCAAGCAAAGTATTCATTACAACCCTACAGAAGGTCAATCGCTAGTCCACAAAGCTCAGTGATGTCTCTTACTGCAGCGCTTAACTGGTGACGCAGGTTCGAATCTCAGAGGGGATATGAGTCCCTTCAAGATTGCAGATATGCTTTGTTAACGAGTGCCATAAACAAGCACGAAACCGAGGTCGAGCAGAGCTTCCTGTTGATTACCTCCAATCAATCACCTAACATATTGATATTAAATTGCTTATAGGTGCATGCAGCTGACAAAGAACAATGAAATACAAAAGCTTTCATGTTATCCTGTTCAATGTGTTCTTTTTGTTTTATTCAAGTTTATTATCATAGGAAATGATTGTAAGAAATAAGAAATTCGATAGAACAATCAACGAATAAAATGAACAACAAACCTGACGAAGTGACGAAGAAGACAATCTCTGTTTATTACCACTTGATTCATTTGCTGTAGATACTTTCAATTTTGTCAATTGAGCTTGTAATGATATACGCTCTTCTTCTAGTCTACTTATCCGACTTTTAAGTTCATCTCGTTCACTTTCAAGTTCTTCATTACGTGTACGTAGACGACTAAGTGCTGCATGCCAGCGTATTTCACGTTTACCCATATCTACTCGAGATTCATCAAGCTAAGGAGAGAAAAACCAGACAAACAGGAATAAACAAATTAGGTTTTAACATTCACCAAACATGTGTTGTCACGTCGCATTTATTTACTCTTTACAAAGAATGACTAACGACTATTACAGTCTTGTGACTGAAGACAACTGACAACAATTAGTCGACGACCTAGTTTCTGTGGTAGCTGGCAATTAGTGACAGTCTGACTAACTGATTCACAATGTGGAACTTAGCACAGGAATGCATTAGTTCAGGTTGCCACACTTCATATCTGTCTGGATTCAACATAGAACTTGGCACCGAAGTGCAGCAGTTCGAGTTGCCACGTTCCAAAATAGCACACAAAGGTAGACAAGAAAATGAGTGAAGAGAATCAATAGAGTTTTGACAAGTATAAGAGTGAAACAGAATGAGTAGTGGTAGAAAGGAATATGAAAGATTACAGAGACTGAATACATCTGCGTAAGCCATTGACAACTATTTTCAGCCATATCACCTAGTGTCTCCAGCCATTGATTCTTAGAGTCCCAAGGGCCCCAACCCGGAAGTCTGCATCTCCCTACCTGACTCAGTTTAACTGTCAATGATTTCATGGATTGATGCCATGTTTTTGTTTGGCCACCACTTACTCTTTTCCAAAAACAGACAATCTTTTCATGTCTTCAACTCGTATTGGCCATGTTTCACAGCCATAGAGAAGGACGGAGCGAACTGCTGAGCAGTACACATGTCCCTTGATTGATAACCGGATGTCACGCCTACGCCAGAGATGGCGTAAGTTAGCGAAAGCAGCCCGAGCTTTTTGGATCCGTGCTGAGATTTCGTCACCAATCAATCCGTTGGTGCTGATACAACTTCCCAAATAGGTGAAGTGGTCAACATGTTCTATCACTTCACTCCCTATCACTAAGCTAGGAGTTGACGTAGTCTAGTCCTATAGCAGCATCTTACATACACACTTCATATAAAACACAGAGATAGAGGAAAGAGAAACTAAGAAGAGATTTAATGAGCAGAAATTCACGCGAGAAACAATAGCAACATGCATAGACATGACGACTTAATGGATCTGGTACATTACAAAAAGTGAATACTTCTTCGCCAATGATGAAGAACAGTTCCGAGTCACATAACAAACAATCTCAAGTTATTGGTTCTTAACATCTTGACGACCCCAACCAGGTATAATCTACACCTTTCAACGTGGCTGACTCAAACCAACCGTTGAAGACTTCACTGTCTATCTGTGACCTGTTTTGGAGATTTGAATAGCTCAGGAAATGATGTATCCAATGTAATCTTCAAGCGTGTCAATCTCTAAACAAATAGTTCAGTAGAAGCATCTGTGGAGGAATGTTACTTCCTTCAAGTTTTTAATAACACTCTGTGTTTATGTGTGCAACTGAGCAGAGAATATCTTGATATAAGTATAAAACTTGTGCACTGTGGTAAAGCATAACTCCATTATGGATAAGATTTTATTTTGATAAATCACACAGTGTTGTTATACAGTAATATTAACTGATGACGTTTTGAGCACAAATTATTACTGCTCATAACCATACCAAGTCACTCACACAACTTTCTTGCTTCATTTATACACACGAGTGAAATTGGTTAGACATTTGAATAAAAATCAATATAGGATAATGTACATTCAGAAATAATAATATGAGTGTTATCAATCAAGTACAATCAGATGGGAAATAAGATGCTTTTTACAGTAATAATAAGCAACCTGCTAGAATGTTATAATGTACATGAATTGAAATAGAATTTTAAGATTATTTACTATCCTCCTGTGATTTGACTGGTGGCAGCAATATCTCCCATATCTCTGGTATTTGCATTGAGTCATTTCTGTTGCATGTGTTGTGTTGGGTGTAGACTCGATGAACCAGGACTCAGTAATCAATCTCTCTCGCTCTCCACCTACCCATATTACTTTTTAGAAGTTTAACTCTTTCTGATCAATGTTTACTCATGTATATAAATAATCTTTAAATATTCCTATCTAAGGTTGAAAATGATCCACTGAAACAAGTAATAGATAAAACTGATTCTTATTTCCGTTATTTTGATGATACATTTATTATTCTTGATGTGAAAGCTGACAAGAACGAAATGTTAATAAAATCTAATGATGCACATCCATCGCTCATCTTCACTTGTAAAGAAGAACATGATGGTAGACTACATTTCCTTGACGTCCAATTGAGCAGAAGAGAGGATGGTTCACTTAAGAGATATGTCTATAGAAAACCTACATCTGTAGGACAATATACACATTTCCTCAGTTTTGTACCAATCCGATACAAAGTCAATTTGGTTAGATGCCTCACGAATAGAGCCAGACGTATCTGTATAGATGACTCCCTACTAAATGAGTTAGGATACATCCAAAATACGCTGGTTCAAACGGGTTATCCTAGTAGATTTGTAAGGAGACTAATGAACACCAAGTACAATAAAGAGAAACTGACAACAGTTGAAAAGAAACAACTGTTCATGAAATTGCAATTTAATGGGGACGTCTTACATCTGAGATTATCGAGAGCGATAAAACGGACTTATACTGTCACCACCCTTTTTTTGTTATTTTCCAGCTGCCAACCAATTATGATTGCTCAAGTGAAAGACAAGCTACCTAGCTGTGCCACGTCTATGTGTATCTATAAATTTAGTTGCTCCTGTGGAGAGAGCTATATAGGGCGAACAACTAGACAGCTTAACAAACGCATTAATGAGCATCTTCCTTCATGGTTCGGAAAAGGTCAAATAAAATCCATACGAAGTTCTATTTTGGCTCATTTGATTGATAGCGGTCACCAAGTGGACAAAAATAGTGCCTTCAAAGTTATCTATCGCATTCCATCGAGCCTTTCGAACGGAATTCGAACCCGTCTTTTACACATAGCCGAAGCTATGGGAATTCAAGAGAACAATCCTAGTCTTTGCATACAAAAGAAGTTTGTTCTACCTTTGTCTCTCCCTTGGCCTAGGTGAATTCTATTCAAAACCCTCCCACCCTTTCTTATTTTCCATTTCCTTCGTACTTTTATGATATTTATTTAAACTCTGATTATCTGTCCACTTCACCCTTAGTATTACGTAACTTTTAAGATTTGACCTAATTTATTTATTGAATTGTCTACATCTACCTTTGTTATTCTTATTGCCACCTGCATAAACCTTATTATCAATATTTTGTTATCATTATAATCATCGTTATTAACTACGTTCAAAACATTTACCACACTATTATTATTATTATTATTTGATCCACAAAATCACCGTCACTGGTTAAAAATGTTTATATATAAATCTATGTAAATTAGAGTAAAGCCTGAAGATCTAATTGAAAACAATATTGTTCGCTTATATGTCTTGTTCTAGCATATAAATTAAGCAAGAAAGTTACGTGACTACCTTGATATGATTATGAGCAATAAATTGTGCTCAAGACGTCATCAGCAAATATGTATTACTGTATAACACTGTGTGACTATATGAAAATAAAATTTTATCCATAATGGAGTTATACTCTACCACCATAGTGCCCAAGTTTTATCCTCACATATCTTTTTATCATATTGTCAAAATTTATTAGAAGAACCAGAGTGAGTTGTAATCTCAAAATAAATAAATAAATAAAAATATGGAGATCAAACAGAGTATAGCATGCATCATAAAAGTGGACACATTACTTCTTGTTTAAGTCGTTCAATTTCTTCACGATCTTTCTTGTTTGGCATAGTTTTTAAAGCACGTTGATATTCTTCTAAAACTCGTTTTTCTTTTCTAATCAATTTATCAAAAAGAAAATTTGCTTTTAGAGAGTGAATATAAAATAACAATTAGAATATACATCATTAAAACTGTACTAGTCTGAAGAAGCCTGAAAGACGAGAATCCTTCATCTGACCGATTTTATATGCATATGTCCACGTGTATCCTGTCTAGAAGAGTCCAAAAACACTACCCTGAATAGTTGCAAATAGGTAGTAGTGGCTCCATAGGGAGTTGAATAACTGAACTCGATACTTGCTATTTTACCTCAACAAACTTCCTCAAGGTAATCGACTAAGTGAAGAGCAGTTTTCATGAATTCTTTTATAAAGATTTGATTTGTTACAAGTTTGATCACGGATCTATATCAATTAAAGAACCACTAAAAGCTAGGGAGTATTGGACAGCTGTTTCGTCCTAGTTTGGGACTCATTGGCAGTACGCACGTACTGGGGTTCGAATTTCAGGACCTTCAGGTTACACAGCAAGTTCATTGGTTATTCAGCCATTGGAATCCGAGCAAATGGACCCTGAATTTCCACTTCTATCAATTAGTGGTTTTAGCGCGACCATCAGCAAAAGTAAAAAGTAACCTGTCAAAGGCAATATACTTTCGATAATATTTGATAGTTGGAGGCAATCGGACACAGGAAGCCTTGGACCTAGGTTTCGTGCTAGTTGCATTAGTGAAACTTTGGCCATTAAGACAGAGAAACCGGAACTCCTTATACTACCAATTCTAGTATCGTGGTAACGACCATATTGTTTTTTTTAACAAATTGATGGTTTTATCTCTTTCGAACTCTTACGTAATGTCATATTTCCCGTCATTCCCATATCCCTTCTGATTTTGACTGATTCATTAGGATATGCATCTCATTGTGTAATTCTAAAACCCTTATTCAACTGCTCTTATATGTATTGATGCATATTATAACAACTACGATTAATGACAATTCATCCCTCCTGCTACACTCCTTTTTTGTAGGGATAAACTGTGTATAACTGCAGTTGTACAACTAAAGAAAGTGAAATTGATAAAAATGCTTCCCTTTGTTAAACTGATTGTTTTGTTTTATTTTCATTATTGCCTGGATGAAGATTGTATTCATAAATTGAAAGCCGTACTTGTCAATTGAAGTAATTAGAGGTCTATGTACAAGACATTTGAATGGACTATATATATGCACCAGTAAACCCAACCTCCTCAATTGTATTGCACATATCTTTACTTCACATTTACTAGATTCAATTAACTGATTGAGTTTCCACATAGAACTTCACGCGGAAGTAGAGCAGTTTAAGTTGCCACACTCCATGTACCCCACACAAAGATAGAGAAAAGAGGGAGAGAGGGAACTATGATGGGTAGGCACATATGCAAGTAAGTAATGTAACGTAGAAAAACATGAAGGACCAATGGGTCTGGTAGATTACAGAGTGAACGCATCGCGGCTACTGAGAACGATTTTGGGCCATATTACGAACGGTCTCAAGACATTGGTTCTCTGCATCTTGAGGACCACAATTAGGCAGTCTACGACTTCGTGGATTGGTGTCAGGTTTTAGTTTGATCTAATCCTATTAGCTAACATTGCTCATCGAGGTATGAGTTGGCTCGGAAAGCCTAACAAGTGTCTTAACCATTTCAATCGATATACCTTCAAAACCTGCATAGACTGACGTATCCACCTTACCTATCACTACGCTTAACCTTAATATTACTCACCAAAAATGCTGCGTGCAGATTTCCACACCAATTTCAGAGTAATTCAATAGCTACTGAGACTTCGAAGCACAAAGGAATTTCTAACTTCCGTTAATCCGCCTTTTGAATTCTACCGCTTTCTAATGAAGTTGGTCAGTAGTTCTTCTTCTACACTCCATTTGAAAGAATCGATTAGTTAAGACCTTCAGGAAGACCATCTTGAAGCTAATCACCGATGAACGATGGATTGCTAGACATACACATTTTTGGTCGATTTTAGGGTGAATTTTATTACAAAGTGGAAACAAGGTAATTTCTTGAGGGATATTTCGTTCAAACCAGTGACAGAATTGGTAATGTCTGAACGTCTTATGTCCAATTCTGAATGGCATCGCAATTGCGTACCCCTGAAGACGTTCAAACAAAGATCAAGGAACAATCTGGTACTTTCGAGTTTTCAATAATACACTTATCGATGCTTATTCGCAAGGAAATGAATCTTGAAAAATATATCTGTATATTTAAATCGTGTCTTATAAGACAAAATTTTACTGAAAATGACAAACTTTCTGTTCATTTGTACACATAATCATCATCATCACACAGACTGAAACGCCAATTCCTTGTTCACAGCTTTAATCTATACATCAATGGAGAGTTGTCATCTGAACTGATCACAACCAGTGGTGTCAGTGAGGGATGTCCACTGTCCCTATTTTTTTTTAATTTCATCATATATGCACTAATGGATTTGACACTGACTAACTTCGGCGAATTACGGATTAACTTGTTACCAGGGTACAGTCTCGTCGACTTAGAGTATGCGAATTTTGTTATTCTCCTAGGTGAAGACGCTGATTAAAATGCAGAGTACTCTGAATACGTTGAGCAAGAAATCTTCAAATGTTTGACATGACACTCGTCCGTCTTTGTCATATGTGACAAGAGGCTACAAGACTGGCCTATACCGACTTCTAGTCTAAGGATAGGGAAGGAAGTTGCGGAATATGACCACTGCACTTATTTTGGAAGTTTCATCAGCCCCAATCCAGTCAGAATATTTATGTTCAAAACTTATCTGTTGAATTAAAATTAGGCGTATTTCTCGTCGAATTTCTGAACATCACCCTGTATAGTGGTTAAGTAAAGGACAAACAAAATCTACTCGTAGCCCTATTCTATCTCATCTTGTGGATACAGAACACAAGACTGATGTCAATGAGGCAGCTTTCAAAGTAATTTATCGCATACCAACTAATCTTAACTTTGCCCTAAGAGTTCGACTACTAAATATTGCTAAGACTGGCTGTTGAGATCCACATTAAGAAGCCTAATTATGTGTCCAAAAGGATCTAGTTCAGACATTGTCCTTACCTTGGCCATCTAGGTTCGAATGATCCCCAATGTTTTGTAGAAATTTCCTTAATTTTAGTTGATATTCTGTTTGCTATTATATCTTTGTTATTATTATAATTTAGGCATCTTTAATGAACTGTAATTCCATTGTGGTCTTACTTCACAAATCGATATTATTTTAAAAAAACACCAATATTGTTATTGACTACTATTCTAGAATATTCTATGTATATAAACATGCATATATATAATTGTAGAGCCAAAAGAGGAAAATATCGAAAAGGATATTCTTTGATCAATTATTCTGTGTTTTATAAATATCATTAGAATCAGGTGTTATTTTTCGTGTGCAAGAAACATAGACATGCATACGCATGTGTTCAATATGTGTCATCACTTACTTTAATTTCTTCATTTCAGCCTCTTTATATTCTTCAAATTCTTTTTTCTCCTTCATTTTACTCTCTTCAAAACGAGCTTTTTCTGTTTCTAATTGACGTGATTTCTTGAGGGGAGCGGGCGGGGGAGAAACAGAATGGAGAAAAAAAATACAGATCAAAATATATTGGATAGATAGTAGTTATAAGGTACAAGTTTGGTGTAGTGGAGGCAGTGATTTGCTGGTTGGGCAGTCACTGGCTACCCAGTGATTATTATGTAATAATCATGAATAATCACCATTTAGGCATTAATGAAGAGGAAAAAGCGGATAATAAAACAAGTAGTTTTCAGTGAAGAGTCTCTTTCTGCTGGAAAGAGCTTCTATCAGCTGTAAGCCCTGGTAAATGGCTGTTGGAGTAACCACTTATTTTCATTCACTACACGATTCGTAGTTATTACACTTCAACAGTTTTGTTCTTGGAAAAAACGTTTCGTCTGTAACAACGGGTGAAAAGTTTAAGTATATAGTTGAGATATATCTGTACATAGTGAAATGAAGTGTATTCAACTGAGGAGTTTTGAATGAGAAAACTCATGGCGATGAGATTTTACCGTTAACCGTTATAAAACTAGTAACAGTGAGATATGAACTAACAAACAGTTAAAAATCGTCATTTTCAACACTATTATTATTGGCTGGAGGATTTCATCATGAGCTGACATCAGTTAGAGAAACACTGGAAAACCTGGGAGTACTGGACAGTCAGCTGTTTCTTCCTCGATTGGGACTCTTCATCAGTACGCACCCACCAGTAGGGTACAGCAGGTTAAAGATGAGGCAGTAACTCGTCGAAGCAGACATTGCGAAATGGCCTAGGTCTTACAGCCATAAAGAAGGACGGAGAGGAGTGCTGAGCAGCCCATTCACCTTTTGGTTGACAGTCATCCGGATATCACGTCTACGCCAGAGACGGAGTAAACTGGCATATGTGAAACAAGCCTACTGTATCCGTGCTGAGATTTCGTCAACGATCAACCCATAGGGACTTTTCAGCAGTGTATAACCATGATTATTCCAAGAGATAAAGTTCAAGTTTTGTCAGATTTCCCAATCTCTCCCTCAAGAGAGAGACAAAGAGAGAGACAGAGTTCAGAATATCTTTTTTACATCAATAATTTCGCTTATTTCACCTCTTATTGTATCAATTGTGACAGAAAAAAAGTGTTATTTTTTTGTTTCACATCATACATATATATATATATATATATTACGTACATCTTGTAGTTCTGTTTTCATTTTGTTTAAATTAGCATTTTCTACCTTGAAACGTTTAACTTCTTCTTCTAGACGATTAATCCATTGTTTTACAACACTTTGTTCATCCCCACATGTAACATTGCCTTGATCACTAGAATTCTATCCAGTAAACAAAAACGAACAAAAATAGTGATACAGCTTCAAATTATTGAGTAGAAGTCATTTATTAGAGTACAATACACCATACTGAGTAAGAATCTTAAATAGATGTAGACACAATTCCAACTACTCGTCTTTTTTCATTCGTTTACTTTCCAAATAGAAGTTACTGATGCAAGTCTTAGCTTTAAAGTCTTAGTGTTGAAGGTGTTGCTTAGCCTCTCATACTCAGCCTTTCTTCTTTTCCAGACTTACTACTGCTGGCTAAATGAGGAGTATCTCGGTTGGAAATCGAGCAGCCAACCATGTGTGAGCTTGGCGACCACCATTAGACCACACTAACACGCCGTTAGAACAATACAGCTTTATCAACAGAACTATTCTGACTGCGTCTTTCTGCTACGTTTGTCGCAAAACGAGAGAAACAAGTGATTGGATGGAGGATTTCATCATCATCTGACATCATTTAGAGAACCACTGAGATACCTGGGAGTACTGGACAACTGTTTTTTCCTACTGTGGGACTCTTCAACAGTACGAACTCACCGGGGTTTTCCAGTGGTTCTCTAACTGATGTCAGCTCATGATAAAATCCTCCATCCAATCAAACAAAATCTCTACAAAACCAATACTTAAAAGCAAGTAATGGTTAAGCGTACCGCTACCCACCTCCCTCAAAATAATCACCAGCTTCAACGAACTAGTTTGTGGCAACAAATGTTATTTGATATTGTCGTATATAAGCAACAGACTTCAGAGTTAAACATCTACAATAGCATTTTCATTATATGTTAGTAATATAGGTAGTCTATAGTATGAGAAATGCTTCGCTTTTACTTTAATTTTACAGGCGTTCATTCAAAGTGGTGTATTTTGGTGGGGATATGCTTTAACATCATTCGACAGAAACACAGTTGTTCAGTGTTTAAATAACTTCTGTCTGGCGCCATTGTTTGTTATGAATGGTGGCCTGTTTGAATCACTGGGCTAACTAACACGATGCATTATGTTTTTTTCTAATTTCCAAAAGAATGGTTACTGAACAAAGAGTACTCTTTTCGATAACTTCATCATCAGGCTCTACAGTTATATATACATCATAGTGAATGAATGAATTAGTATTATGAACATTAATGTTCAAATAAAATCGAATCAATAATATTGATAGATTATAGCTCAATAGCATCAACATAAAATAAGCTGAATGTCAGAAGAATTAGGAAAGATAATATTACAAATTAATGAACTTCTAGTCTCTACTGAAGGCCAGCAAGGGCAGTAGTAGGGGCTAGCTGGACTTGCTTCTCTTGGACACAGAGCACTGGTTGTTTGAGGCGAATCGCAATAGCCTCTGCTGTTTGGAGCATGCGGTGCTTCGATGTTTTTACCAATTTATTAGGCACCCGGTAGATTATAGCGAAGGATTCTTCCACGCTGGCTTTGTGGCCGGTTCGCACCAGATGGTCCACTATCGAACTGTTAATGGTTTTCACCACACATTTACTTAGCCATAGTGGGAGATGTTCTCGAGCATGGAAAATCAAGTTCCTAGAGCAACGGCCAATATAACTCGCTCCACAAGCGCAGTTGAATTGATAGATACCATTAGAAGTGTCTAGTCTAGATACTTCATCTTTCAGTCGAGGAATCATCATCGGTCGTGTAGAGAATAATACGTGTAGTTCGCCAGCATTAAAAGTTCTTTGAACTGATTTTCTTAATTTCCTCGTAATTATCTCACTTGGTACATTACCCTCGAATTTCAGTCGTATATACAAAGGCTTCTTGTTTACGGATAGTAAGTAGTCCTTTTCCGCTTTCTTTGTCATATGTTTCTTGGTAAATTTGTCGGGATAGCTATTTTCAATCAAGGTATCATATACAATGTTCAATTCCTCTTCGATCACTTCTTCTGAGCATACAGCTTTAAATCTGTGGCTGAGGGTCTTTACCAAATTTTTTTTGTACAGGAGAGGAGCGAAGCTGTGAAAATGTGTATATTGTCCTGTCCATTTACTTAACCACTCAAATGTGACCTTGAGTTGTAAGATTTACTCACGCACATTTCCAATTAGCTTTCAAACTACCGGTACACACAATTCGCGGAGACGAAAGAACAAATATTATAAGGGATCAGTCCATGTCTCAGATATAAAAGCACTGCATCACGTGATATGCTGTAGACCAATATTTTACTCGAAGATGCTGGATGAACAGAAAATATTATGTAATAAATTACGCTGAGAATTCTGTATACTGTATAAAGATTTTGTTCGGAATAAAGCTTCTTCATTTACTACTTATTTATTAGTGAGTAGTTAGAGTGATGAAAAGAAAACTTTCCAAGTGTGGGTTTGCAAAGATTTGATTTACTTTAAGTTAAGTCACGAGCTGACACCAGTTGCAGAAGCCTCATCGTCACACGTTAAGACATAACAGTTATCCATTGTTCCCTGATTCTTAATGGGGCAATAACGTATGTCCCTTCTTGATCAAACGAGAAAATTTTCTCTCTTTAGTCTTTTGAATAAAATCATCAAATGGAAATGGACATGTCTATTATGAAATCATATTCGCAATTTACGCAGTTCACGGTGAATATTCACCACAGTTCCTTTTGGAAACAGGAATTATCCAGATCATATAGTGTTATCTACTTGAGAATACCATAGATGGCAGTCATGAAAGCAAGTATGAATGCATCGCAATATAAACTACTAATTTATCGATATGAGTGTGGTGAGAGCTGTCTACTAGCCAAATTGGTAGACAGTAATTTACGTCAATATTTACGTTCCGAAGATTTGTCGTGAGAAACAACCAATCGGAAGACTGTGTTTGTTTGTTTACATATCCATAGTGATGTACATGAAAACATATATAAATATGCGTTGATTTCCTTAATAAATGATCTGTTGCCTGACTCTTGCCTTCTGTCGTTACATGAGTAGCTAGATACAACTCATCTTGAACTGCGTGAATTGCAAATTCACGGAAGATATCCATCCAGACATGAGTCTAAGAACAATAAAGTTCAAAGAAGAGTCTCTTTTCGGCAGCGAATTCATTCACTTAGCTGTACAATTGCATTTATATAAAATTATTTTGTGTGTGTGTGTGTACATTAGGATTGTCAAACAAAAATTAGTTAGCTTACTATTTACGTCATTAAAATGTTTCTAAAATGTGATGAATAATCAAAATCGTAACTAGAGGGGGGTGAAGACTGGTAAGTATTGAGAAGGGTTGTGTAATATGAAATAGGATGCTAATGGAGACACGTGTCCAAAAAATAAATTACGCAATAGGTAGGAGAGGTAAATAAACGGTTGGCTAAGAATTTTTGAATGGCATTGCAGTATTCATATTACGCAACCCTTCTCAGTACTTAACAGTCTTCACCCCCCTCTAGTTACGATTTTGATTATTCATCACATTTTAAAGACATTTTAATGACGTAAATAGTAACCTAACTAATTTTTGTTTGACAATCCTAATGTACACACACACACACAAAATAATTATAAAAAAATGTGGTTAACGTTACTAGAAGACGGAGATTATCTGAAAAATGTGATGTATTTGTGCTATATATTTCGAACAATCTGATCCCTCACACATTTACTTGTCAAGTCAATATATATGAAAAAAATTAAAGGCGATGAAATTAAACAAAGTGACAAAAAAAGATTTAAGAATGATTAACACAACGTTTGGTAATCCAATCAAATAAGGATTAACAAGGTAAGTTAAGAGTTACAATAAACTGTTTTTGAATACACAGGAGGTGGGGGCTTAAGTTTATGAATAGCTATAGCCTCAGCGTATTTCAATAAGCGCCGTTGATCATTTTCATAGATGACCTTAAAGGCTGACTTAACATCAATCTTATGGTACATCTCGATTAGATGAGATTGTACAGCTAAGTGAATGAATTCGTTGCCGAAAAGACACTATTCTTTGAACTTTATTCATGAATTGCAAATCACGAATTCGATATAATGTATATATTATCCGGTTTGCACAAGAAACTAACCACAGTTTGGATGGTTTAAACTGATTCGGGCGTCTGAACTCAGAGTCAAAATCGGGTACACCATTGATGAGTTCGCACCCAAAGGAGAGAAACAGTCATTCGGTATTTAGATTACTTCAATTTGCCTAGGAAGCACTACTACTGGGTGATTTCAGTGGTGTCCAAATACTCAAATGAAAAAAAATCTGTAGTTTATTATTACTCAAACTGAGATATCATTAAATCATAAGAAAATTGAACAGTACTGTGCGTGATTGGCTTTTTAACAGTGTAATGTCTAGCAATCTCTTATATTGTATAAGGGATGCAAAAAATCCTTAGCTGAATACGTACACAATAGTTCGACGAAACTGTATTTATGAAAACTACAATAAATATAGTGTGGGCCAGTCGAGTAAATGAATGAAGTTAAAATGAATTATAAGGAATATTTCTAAAATAGTAGTTAGAATACTAAAACCATTCGAAATAGATATCACATACAAACCAACACAATCGCTTTATTCAAATACTATACAGACCCAACAGCAAAAAAAAGACAAGATCGACATTGTCGACAAAATTAATTTTCATGAACTGCAATAAACGCTATTACTACTGGTCTAAGTGAGCGTCCTATTCGACTTTCAATCTAAGAACATGAACTAATTGTCAAAAGACACGGCATGTGTTCTTTCGTATCGATGCATATAGACAACTATGGAGAAATATTAAGCTGTGGAAACATTAACGTTGTCAAAGCAGTCCAGGAAACCTGGTGCTCAAATTATTATGGATCAAAATTACCAACCAATAAAAAATTAGCGACATAACAAAAAAATCAAATCCCAAAACAATAGAAACGACCAATACTGTGGTGATGTGATGCAGACAGTGTGTTCCAACGGAATAATATTCTCACATATTCCCACAGTCTAATAATATGTTAGCAGCAGAATACTAAGCATTTGAACATTTTATTTCATATCGTTTATTGTGTATGCCAAAATCACACGCTGAATGAATGGTTAGAGAATATAAAACTGTATATATATAGATAGCGGTTTGATCACTCGGAAATATATCTTGGTTTCCGGGTATTGCTTTTTGTTGTTACAATACCACTATAAATAAATAACCAATCACGACTAAGGTTGTCAGGGGACACACTTATATCATTCATAGAGAATTCAAATAAAGTTACTCCATACTAAAGCTTGCACTGAAGATGTTGTCTAGAAGGACAAAGAAAGCTTGCCAATTAAATTACGCAGCTGAGGTAAATAGCTTCTCTGTTATTTCAATTATTTTCTTAAAGTTAATCTTGTATTTCCAAAATATTCGACCTCTGTTAATGTGTCACTTCTTAGTACGGACGCTCCAACGATGTCTGAAGATTACCACGCTTATACCTGTCGTAGAAGACGATGTTCAAGTGGTCCAGTGGATACTTTGGCGTTTGAAAAGATGGGAGCTGGGTCTAAGTCTCAGTAAGTGAAAATCATCTTTCACTGGGGATCGTAAGTAAGTAAGTAGCTGACGAGTCGTAAATAGGAAGAAATGCGCATCCTGGATTCCACTGCTACTTACCATCCACCAAATAACAGGCATAATACTAACCTGAAGAATTCTCAATTGCTATATAAATAAAAGGCAATTAAATTATTTCACTTCTAGCCATAAGATTTCATTAACTAACATGAAACAGGAGTGTGAAAGAAACTTTTTGGTGGTGTCTGACAGTCATTATCCTCTAAAGAGAATTATAGTCTATATTGGAAAACTGCAGACGAGGCATTTAACGCAGAAGACGGCTATACACCTACGTTTTCGTTACGCCTTACTACTTCCAGTTTTTTCTTTTCATTTATGTTTTTCAAACATTTTCCAGTCCCACTTATGTCTGAATCTACTCTGCCCCGTTTATTTTATCTTAAATACTGCTAATGTTTAAAAACCCAGGAGTTTTTGAAGACTTAACTAGTTCCAAGGAAGATTTCATCACAATCTATCATCAGTGAATGAAGCCATTGAAAAATTAAAGGGGAATGGAACTGCTGTTTCGATCTAGTTTAAGACTTAGTACTGATTATTACTGAGTTGCATTGGCTGTACAAGAGACAGAACACCAAGATGTACCAGGTTACTTGGCTAGCTGATTGCCATTTATCCCATAAACAAATGTCAGTGTATCTTGAGCTGCTGAATTTCAAACACAGAGTGCAATAGTAACGCGTTCACTTTGTAACTTTGCTGTTCTACAATTGATTTTCGATGAAGCAGTGTTGATCACGAATGCACACTGCTGAAGAAACTGAAACTAGGGTGAAACGTCTGTCAAGTAATCCTTTAGATGATTTTGACTGGTGAATAAATCTACTTTGAGTACTACTAATCAATACTATTGCGAGAAAAAAAATGTATATATTAGAAATGACATAAAACCTACCAGGTGTTCTTTTAATAGCTCATTCGAATTATTAGTAGAAATGATGGCGTCATTTTCATTATGAGATTGAATTGATTTTTTATTTTGAGGAAATGATGTACAAGTATTATGGTTTACTGTATCACTGAAAGTGATTCTTTTCACCTTTCCTACTTCTTGATGATTAGGTATAAATGAAGAGGATTTATTCGATTCCGGTATCAGGATGGGACGTGTTGTCTTCACTGTTGTTGTTGTTGTTGTCTTTGTTAATGATTCATTCGGCTGATTTCCCAGATCACCTTTAAGAAAGGTAAGATACTATTATGAAGTGAATATTATATATATACATATATATATATATATATAGGTCAGCCCGAATAACTCAGCAGTAGTGTCTCTAGGTGCAACGGTGGGTGACGCGGATTCCGACCACCAGGAGGATATCAGTGCATACGATTTTGCAGACACAACCCCTTTCTGGTGCATGCCAATAGCAGAGAAACCCAGTCCTGGGCTTTCTATGTATCGCTTGGCTGGATTCGAACACGAAACTCATCGGTTGAAAGTAGACTGCTTATGCCAATTAGCTACACACAAATACTACTGTCTTGGTAACAACTTGTTTGATTTGATTTAATAATAATAATAATAATAATAATAATAATAATTTGCTTTATTCCAGAAACAGCACTAGTGGTACAGTGTGGAATTTTCAGCACATATCTACAATATTTGCATCTAATTTTATCAAACATTTAAAAGGAGTATTTCAAAAAAATAAATATAAAGACATCAACAGCGAAAAAACAGGAAAAACACGAAATAATTTTTTTAAAAATGCAAAAAAAAATACCAAGAAGTAGAAAGGAAAATAAACAGCATATTATAATAACTCAGTATTGGGTAGTGGAAGTGATTTTTTGATTTTGATGACTTAATTTTGTTTCTTTGCCTGTCCTTTAATTGCTTATAATTCTTGTATTCATGTAGAACTCTTACGTAATTTCGTACTATCTACTTTGTTCCTATGCGCATCCTGAGTAAAACTCACTCATCAAACTATTCATTCATATTCATAACTTCTTTTTTTAATAACTGTTTGTGACAACTCATCACCTTTGTTAATACCCTAATTTCACTAACACCTAATTTTCTTGACTGATTTTGTATTACGTAACTCCAATTACCAATCTTCACCTGTTTAGTTAAAATAACTATAACCAGTTGTATTTTTGTTTGACAAACTTAATGTACACATACATACAAAATAACACATATATATTTGCGATTGTACAGCTAAGAAAATGAATTCGCCGAAAAGAGACTCTTCGCTCATCTACGTGTTTTGTTTTCATTATTGCCTGGATGGGGGTTATACATGAATTGGAACACACAAATACAACTACAAAAAAGAAAATTAACAGCACATCCCTTTTTGAAAAAAAAAACCATTTTGTGAACACCGTGGTACAGATAATAATCTTAAATTTTGTGACATTTAGGGGAAGGGATTTGATAGTAATGACAGTTGAGGAAACGAAATCACGTTTTGCACTTTTATGTTACATTTCTATCTCCCGTGTCAAGTGATGCTACTTGGTGAGCCCTATTAAGGCTAGGCGTTAGGGTGCTAGGTAAGCAAGGGGAGTTAATCGATGACGTGGTGAAGCTACATCGATTGAAATGCCTAGGACTCTTTTTTGTGCACGACAAGCCATCGCCTTCCTCGACCAACAATATTAACTGACAGTGGGATTAGGTTGGAGAAGAATTAGGCTGGTCGAACTAAAACCTAACATCAGTCTATGAAGTCTTTCGACAGTTGTTTTAAGCCAACCACATAGGGAGGTGTAGACTGTCTAGTTGGCTTTTTGGGACTCTAAGATCCAATGGCGGGAGAATGTTGGTGATAAGATTCAAAACCATTTTCAATGGTGTAGATGCATTCACTCTTTGTAATCTCACATGTCCATTAATGTCTAGTGTTTTCCTACATTACTATTCTTTCTCCTGCCCGTTTCTGATTATCATGGTTCCTTCGAATATCTTTTTTTCGTCTCTTATTTGTCTACCTTGGTGTGATGCATAAAGTGTGGCAACTTAAACTTCTGTCCTTCAGTAGCTGCGTTGATATACGAGGACTGCTGAGTTCTGCATAGTTATAGTGACAATATTTATTTTTGTTTGAATCACTGTATTTTGTCTGTTTGACGAATATTACAATATACATCTATTGAGCCACTTGGTTGGAATAGAATTAAATTATCTAACGCGGATTGGTGGTTCAACGGTAGAATATTCGCCAACAGCACGAGAGGTACGGGTCCGACTTCCAGCCGACACACCAGTGGACGTCATCGTCTACTTAACCACCGGGTGGCAAGCCCGGTAAAGATGGAAAGTTGAACGTGTGGCTGGCAATCCTATTCCCGCCTCTCCACTTTGAAGAGAAAAAAAGTCGACCGCGGAAATTGTACATCATGGCGTTAAAATTCTAATATGCAATTCCAAAACAACCACTTTAAACACGCCGTGTGTGACCGGCCTTAAGCAGTTACTCCCTGAACACTGCGATCACTCTACATTAATGCTCTTTCTCTGTTTTAGGTACTTTAAGAAGAAATTGATTTTGTGCAGTGTGAGCAATCGGGAAGTAACAACCACCCACCCATACACGCACACCCTTTCAAAAGCACACCAAGCTTTCCTGGTCATCACCCACGTCCGATATACACAATATGCTGTCTGTCTGTCTGGATTCAACATAGAACTTGGCACAGAAGTGCAACAGTTCCAGTTGCCACGTTCCAAAATAGCACACAAAGGTAGACAAGAAAATGACTGAAGAGAATCAATACAGTTTTGACAAGTATAAGAGTGAAACAGAATGAGTAATGGTAGAAAGGAATACGAAAGATTACAGAGACTGAATACATCTGCGTAAGCCATTGACAACGATTTTGAGCCATGTCACCTATTGTCTCTAGCCATTGATTCTTACAGTCCCGAGGGCCCCAACCCAGAAGTCTGCATCTCCTTACCTGACTCAGTTTAACTGTCAAGGATTTCATGGATTGATGAGGCCATGTTTTTGTTTGGCCACCACTACTTGCTCTTTTCCAACCTGCACCGATGTCAACTAGTAATGCCCGTCGGGGGAGGTGATGGTTAGGCATGCGCAGCACGTGACCTAGCCATCTCAATCTATGTAACTTTATAGCCTCGTCGATTGATTTTCCCTCTTTGCCCAACACTCTACGCCTAACGTCAACATTACTCACCTTATTATGCTACCTAACGTAGACATCGTAGACATCTATGATCAAAAACAGTCAACCCCGACCGAAAGCTGCTACCTTGACGTGGTGGTCGGGCTTGGACACCGCAATGACCCAACAAGCTATACTGGCTGAGACTTATGTCGCTTGAGGTCCTACCATGCCAGAAAGGTTGTTTGGATAGCGGTTAGACAAAAAGCAGTTACCCAACCCAATGCTATGACTCAAAGTAAATCACAAAATATCATGCCGGATCGGTCGGGGCCCGGATTAACAACGACCGCGCTTCCTGCTGCCGTGTCACAGGGCAGAAGTGATATACACAATAAACGTCACTACTACTCAGCACTAACGCCACCTTAATATATAAAAAGAGATGAATAAATCAATGCAAAAATAAAATCCTGTTCATCTTACCACAACAACTTGTAAGTGATGTTTCTGAGAAATCGAATCCAGATGATAATTTAATATCATTTAAATCAGAAGCACTGAAACTCCATGAATGTGCATCATCAAAATCATAATGATCACACTGTTGAAGAGGATCAGATGATGCTGGTAAAGCATTGATTTGTTGAAATGTTGAAATCATTTCATTCTTATTATTATTATCATCATCATCATTATCATCATGACATTTTTCTGTTTGCTTTTGATTGACCAGTGTTGTCGATGACAATGATTGAATTTCTTCACATGGTGCTTTTATAATATGAAAATGTGGGGTTACTTTACATTCTTTATATACTGGAGCTATTGTATTTGCTAGTATACTGTCAACATTGTGTAGATTATCGTTTGTCGACGACGACGACGAAGAGGAGGAGGTAAACTGACTAGTAGTCATATTTTTTTTAAGATTGTTAACTGGTTGATTATAATTACTTGTAAGGTGGTGGTGGTGGTGTTCTGAATGATGTTGTGCAACTGTACTCAGTTGTCTAAAAAAGAACACGGAAAAAGAGTCAAATAAGCAGATTGACACGTCTTTTTTTAAAGGATGAATCAACGCCCAAACTACTTTGCATGCTGACTACTTTTGGAAAATCTTTTATTTACCAGTAAACGGCATCCTGCTTAAATCTATGGGCTACCTAATTTTCGACAGAGTACAATGCGTTAAATTTACCCAGTTAAACTTTCCTTTAGCCAGCTATTCACATTGTTGAAGAACAATATGTGCTCACTTGCATTTTTGAATGGCTTTCAACATACCGCTTGGTCTGTCTTGAAGGGGGCAGTGACTCGGGGTTTGGAGCATGTCACAAATAGAACGAACTTCCATGGAATGATTTACTGCAGACTACAGTTCTTTGATTGGACACTAGTAACTACTTTTATACGTCTAGTCCTTGTTTTGGTGCAGATTGAATTCTATCAGTCAGGTTTGCAATGTGGCCACCATTCTAGGTAGCTTGCCGTCATGGTGCACTTTGACTTGATGATGTTACATAGTTGGAAGCAATAGGACACAGGAAGCCTTGCCTTACCTAGGTTTCGTGCTAGTTGGCACTCACCAGTCAGCAAGGCGTATCTGCAACTTTGAAGGAACCCATGTCCCTTCTGAGATTCGAAGCGGCGTCACCCAGTGGTAACGTCTCGGACTGCAGCACTGGATGACGCCTTCATAGTCATCATATTACTACAATTTATGAATACCTAGTGAAAAATCTTGTTGGCGTCAATCTTCTCAATGGCGAGTACTCTTATGTCTCAGTATTACTGATTTTATCACTGGGTTTTCAAGTTTTATTTACAACTCAGTTGCTAGGAGTAGGTCTTCCTACTTACCAGACTATGAGCCGTGCTTATTATGAGTACTGATAGTAATGCCCAATCGCTCAAACAGACGTACATAGGACCAGTTGAAAGTAAAGTGAGAAAGCTAATTATCTATATCTCTACATAGAATTTGAAGTTACGGTATAGATGACATATTTAGGCTGAAACAAAGATGACTACCAGCTAGCTTAGATGTGAATGTATTCAGCCACTCTAGAGAACAAAAATAAACGGAGTACTACACATGTCTTAGCAGAAAACCTAGGAGTAAGATAATTGGAAACTTTTCAATGGAAGTTGTCAAGAATGCTTGATAGATAACTGATACTTCTAGGTAACAGTTGGGTTAGTATATTGTAATGACCCAAGAAACTGTGATATCTTGAACAACCCTTCCTACTGGTAAAACTGCGTTGTAAATGTGTACTGACTAGTTAACCTAATGCAAACATAATGTACACTTTGATGTGGCCTAAAGGTGAAATGATACTTCTAAAGGAAGGAGTATGATATCACTAATGCGTTATCCTGTGGTAACTAGAAATGACACTTATCAACTCTAATGGGCATGCCAATTTTCCAGTCATATGGAAGGAGAATTGGTGAAGATACCCTGTAGCAGCCACCAAACGTCCCCGAAAACGCAGTGCGAAAGAAAGACTGCAAAAAAACCTTGAATCCGTTGAAAAAATTGCATATTTAGACAGTTAGACTACTTAGTGGGAAGATTTAGTGTTTCTCGAACCCCTGATCCTTAAAGTAACTCCTAAACCTAACCGTAAGACTAATTCCATCTCTGACTTCTACCCCTAATCTGACCGTTAACACTTGCCATCAATCGTAGATAAAACGAGTTGGCAGAAAGCTCTTGAAGCAAAACCTACATTGCATTCACGACTAGTAATGTGATTATCTGCCAAAGGCTGTTATGGTTTATCTCCACACAAAATTTAACAATGTAAAGTCTGATTTCCCTCTTATTCTTTAATGTTAGCTATTCCACGTAACAAGCCAGTTGCTGAATTAATCATAATCTTAGAAAGTGGTTAGGGCTTAGTTACCCAGAACAGGTGACATTCCATGTACTAGACGACTATGGAGTCACACCTGTTGTGTGAAGGATGATGACAGTGCTTAAAGCCCAATGAGTTACATCTCTCTGATGATGTGTGGAAACTCAAAACACAAAAAAAAGAATAGGCAATTGAATGAAATCATCCAGTGGGTCAGCGGTAGAACCCTAGCCAACAACAATGCATATGGTTCGAGGTTCAATCCCCAGCCAATGCACTAATTAGCTTCACTCAACCGGTAGTAAGCCAGGTAAAGAGGGAAGGCTAGGCACGAGGCTAACAGCCCCAGCACGCAAAAAAAAGTCACTACTACTGAAACTTCAAAGCTTAAGCTTGAATGTGAAGGAATAAAACCTTTTGGTAAAAATCATTCAGATCAAGCTTATCGCATAAGTAATAGTAATTTCACTTACTTATCATTTAATGCGACTGCAGAATCATCCCTAGATGTGGACTGATTTCCTTTCAGTGCTTCAACTGTCTGTTTTTGTTGACTACTTCTATGCAAACCACACTTTGATTTATTCAACTTTGAGATGAATGATGTAGTCAGGTTGGGAAAAGATGAAGTTTCAGCAAATTCTTCCAGTAATTCAAATTCTTCTAAATCTCTAGCTTCTTTATGTGATTCATTGAATAAACTGGTATGCATTAATTCAACAGACAAGTGATTGATTGATTTTTCTAAATCGCGTGAATTTATCATCATTGGTCTGGCTAGAAGATGTGTAGTACATTGGGAGTAATCATCATTATTATTGCCATCGTCTGTGTAGTTATTACCTCGGTTTTCTTTATCATCCTTATTTTTCATTTCTTCTTCATCTCCAACTTTATCCTTTTTACTCTCTGAAGATTCTGAATTATTTATATGATCTGGTTGTTTATATCCACGGCATGGAACATTTACATTTTTGTTAGATGATTGATTTTTGACAGAACTTTTCACTCGTCTTGGTAAATTAGTTTTTGAACTTTGTGCCTGTAATAATTAAGTTGGATGAAATTTAAAGAAAGATAAAAACAAGCAAAAGACAATGTAACAGTGAATTTCAAGATTTAACACAATGTGGACTGCCGGATGCTGAACTCAGCCTGAATACAGAATAAATTTTTGTTCAGTCACACTGATCTTAGACATAATTTGTCTGTATACTTGATATGTTATCTTTGTTAATCTTAGTTTCAATTATTTTTTTAAACTTTATTATTTTGGCCCTCCCCACTACTACATTTTCACTCCTCAAGACACAGATTTCAACTTGATTCTCTTTCGATTTCAGTTGACCCCCAACCCCCAATCTCCAGTCAGTTCTGTTACGTCACTCAATTTAAATTACTTTTGGTGGGTGTAGAGAAGTGGTCGGGGGTGTTGGTCTAAACTTGCAAACTGTACTCTAAATAGACAATGCTTGACTCTTAGCACTTGACCTGGTACAGCCAAGGATGGGTAAACTTCGATCTTTCTTCTGAAATGCCCTCATGTGACCACGAGTCCTACTCACCGCTTTTACGCGGTGAGGATGTTCTTTACAAAAGTGAAAAAGTGAGTGCGAAAGTTCGGCAAATACAACGGGACTAATGGACACGCAGGTTGCCTACATAGGGGAGCAGGAAAAGTGATTCTCAACCTATAGTGTGCATGGGCTCCAGAATTCGAATGTATCTAATAGGGTTGAGAATCTGTTTTGGTCACCATTAACCATGTGTACGTAGCTCCTGACGCCGCTCCACTGCCTTGCGGATGGGGATTCAACTGAAGGGCTTAGGATGTGGTCCTTTAAGACAACCACCTGCTTCGGTCTGTGTGTCCGGACAATATCGCAGCCCTAGCACAAATTAGGGGATTTTGTGCAGCGTATCTTTTGATGCCTACATAATGTGCCAAATCTGTGTTTTAATAATTACTTACTTATTTTATTTACATTTTAGTCTTAACTCATTGATGTTTTTTATATCAAGAAATTGTTATCAAAAACTTACGGTTTTATTGACTCTTGGGATTATCTCTTCTGTTGCTATGAAGATGAACTATATACCTATGCAGTCATACAGCTTGAGAACGATATCGTGGAAAACAACAACTCTTCGCTGAACGCTTCTTCTATTATATGACTTAGTAGGGAGTTTTAAGATACCAATAAATATATGTCCTGAAGTACGAATTTTAGCAAAAACATAAAAGCAAAGTCTTATCTACACTAAGATATACATAATTGACGGGAGATGTCGGGTGCATGCCCAACATCAATTCATTAAAGGCAAAAATAGGTTTACAAGATACTATAAGTTACTCACTTTAGACTGTTCACTTCGTACAGACTCTTGAACGACTGGTGTTCGCGGTGAATTCATACACTGCTGCTGTTGCTGCTGCTTAATCACTGCACCTGCCGGTTCTTTGACTGGTAATCCTTGTTTTCGTATTTTACTGCACCAAGCAGATACACCTTGTCGTCGTTTTAGATAAGGCGCTGGTTTCTTTGGAATCACAGAACGCTTAGTTGGATGCTTAACACCTACAGACAGAGAACCACCATCTCCGTCCTACAAGGAAGGAAAAAAATAAATGATTAGTTATCCTGCAATCAAACCAGTAAGTTCAAAGCTTCGATGGTAAAGCAGTAGAACGTTATCCAAACGTCCGGGGTTCTATTCCCGACCGATACACTCCTAAACCTCCTTAAGCCGGTTGTGAGGCCGGTAAAATGTGGAGGTTGGGCGTAAGGCTAGCAGTTTCACCCCGTAAAAATCAAACCACCGCTACCGAAACTTCAAATCTCTAGCCTGAGGCCCTATGTTCCACCCGGAACGTAAAGAAGTAAAATAAAAATAAGAAATTGGAGTAAATTCAGATTTATTTGATTTAACCAAATTTCAGACAACACGACAGTTGCTAGTCCATATGAGTATAAATACAATCAGGTATATTTTTATGAAGACATTATTATTATTATTATTATTGTATCCTTTAATTCCTACAGGAACATAGGGCTTCAGCCGTGCGTCTCCATTGCGTTCTGTTCTCTGCTAGAGTCCTCACCCGGCTCCAAGTCTGCCCACACGTTTTCATCTCCTCTTCACATGACCTTCTCCAAGTCACTCTCGCACTGACGACCAACTCGCCACTTCCCTTTCGGGTTCCACTCGAGCAATGGCTTGTCTAGTGATGTCACTTGATGGTTTCCTCACAGTATGGCCGATCCATGTCCATTTCTTCCTGCCTATTTGTTTCACAATCGGTTCCTGGTTGGCTCGCTCCCAGAGATCTCTATTGCTGATCTTTCTAATTGGCTATCTGATCTTGAGTATTGAGCGAAGACAACTGTTAATGAAGGTCTGTGGTTTGTTTGAGATGCTCTTTCTGACGCGCAGTGCAAGTCTCTGACCCGTATAGTAGCACTGACTTCACATTGGAGTTGAAAATCTGGATCTTATTTTTGATACTGAGTGCTGTTGACCTCCACACAGACTTGAGAGTAATGAAAGCTTGTCTTACTTATCCGATTCTTGCTTTGATATTCTCGTCAGTTCCGCCTGTAGTTGAGACGATGCTTCATAGGCCGGTAGGTAAAGGAGGTTGTTTCTTTCAGGTTCCTCCCATTTTTTTTATGAAGACATAATACTGACTTTGAAAGACAAAAAGCTGGTTTTGACTACAAAAAGCTGCATCTATCTAATATTTAATGCAACCGTCAGACACGGAGAAGTGTTTCATCGGTTTAAGCAATCGGATCTCAGCCAATGGATTCAGAATTTGAATCCCACTCCATCAACTTCAAACTATGTGACTGAGTAGTATCATTAGCCCTCACAAAATAAGCGTGACTCATAACCTAGTACACGAAAGATATTTTCCAGGTAACAGTTATTGCTTCGATATGTGGCTGGTTACACATTTTAACTAAACTACGTCCATTAACCAGCTCGTATGTTGGAGATAACTGTAAACATGAAGAAGAAATATGCACCAACCTTTTGATATTCACAACACTTTTAATACATTTTCTCTGTACTATTTAGGATTCAATTATACAAAAAAAAGTACAACATAACACTAAAAGGATCACGCAACAATATACATGATTTGTTTCTTTTGAATTCAGTTACCTGAAACAGAATTTCCATGCATTCGGCTATGAGTCAAATATTATGTGAAGGTTGATAACACTACCCAGTTACCTAGGCTGAAGTAGGTACAGAGAGACTAAAACTCAGGATATATGGGCTTCAGGTGGAGTGCTTAAGCCAAGCCAGTGAGCTACATTTATTGCAGAACACGCATTTAGGAATTCAATCGTAAAAGGCTATCATTATCCTGTAGGAATAAAAGTATTTATTAGTATTATTGGAAACAAGCGTGATACATTATGGACACCAAGGGATGCGCACTACACATAATCTCTCATAAAGTTGTTGTCTCATGGTTCGTAAGTGGGAAGTCAGGTGGAAGGAGATTTGCCTGACATACATTTAAACTTCGATTTCTCTCTTATTCTCCGAAGTTAGCCATTCCATATAACTAGTTACGTGTTCAACTGTGGTGAGAGCTGGCTGCTAGCCAAAGTTGATAGACAGTAATTGACGTCAATGTTTATGTCCCCAATATTGGTCGTGAGAAAATGAGAACAAAGGCTTTGCGTAGGCGGATACAGTTAGCATATGGATGATCTGACACAGCCACAAAGAGATGCAACGTTAACTTTCTGTGAGAGACAACCAATCAAAAGACTGTATTTTCTACTAACAATAATTTACATTGAAATCTATAAATATGTGTTGATTTTCCTTAATAAACGATCTGTTGCCTTGCCCTTGTCTTCTGTTGTTACACTACAACTGATAACTTTAGAAAGTGTTTGGGATACTATCCAAACGCTGAGATAGAAGCCTTTGAAATGAAGTCTGATGCACAAAACAGTGGAGCGGCGTCAGGAGATATGTTTTCATGGTTGACAGTGACCAAAACAGGTTCATAATTCATTCGATCCGTAGCTCATGTAAGGAACATTCCCTGTTGCATGAAGGCTGTGAATAAGGCAGAGGTGGCAGAGGCTATGAAGGCGTCGCCACTCTAGAACACTTTCAGAGTAGAACTGAAGTCTACCCACCCTCCGCTGTAGGAGGTCGTTTATGAGGGTGGTAAACTCGTAATTCTCTAAGTGCTAGATAGGAAAATGTGGAGATGATTTAATATGCATAATTACAGATATATAATTTTTCATTCTCTTCTGTAGTAATAGATTTTATCTGGATGGTACATGCTAGAAGGTTAATTCAATAGCCGACCTTTCTCTAGCTGAATTAGTCTATGAAACCGTTACTTTGCCTTACTCCATTATGTAGTTATGCATACATCGCAATGACAGAGCTACAAAAAAAACTAAGAGAACTAAACTTTACTACAGTTCAAGTTCTACTCTTCCATAAGATAAACAGGTATAAAAGCTGTGAAAATCAGTTGAAGTAACAAAATTTACGTCAGCACAGCTGACATTTGCAGGGACAAAAGCTATTGAAGAGCCAAAAAGGCATGTCAACTCTTTTACATCCTGGCAATACTGTCCACATGTATACTCTCCAGTAATTTACTAAATACGCACATTTGTAGTTAAGACTACTTTTGTTTTATATGCAGTGAGCGTTTCAGAAGATTACAAACTAATGTCTCTGTTTATTGACCTCAGAATTAAGCCTAATGTTTGAAAAGTGTATTGTACATACACAGTTGCCAAAACCTTCAAAAACAGTATTTATAAATCGAAAATGGCAGTGGCTCAAAATGACAGGATGCGGTCATCATTAATTGGAGATCAAGAACAATTGGATTTGACAGTTGCTTTGTTCAATTAGTGGATAGGATATTTACTCCTAAAACACCAGGTAAATGGCAAAGTGCCGTTTGTGTAGCTCATAGCACGAACATTGTTACATAAAGCATTTCATGTGTTCTACTGCAATTTTTCTCTGCTAACAGTTGTGGAGACATCATATGAATATCTTGCTGCAACATATTACACCCATTAGATATATTCTCCTAAGGATACCAAATTACTTATCTTTACGGGAGGTGGGTTAATGTAGATGTATTAACTCGATTTTTGAAGTCCATCACGGGTTTTCATCTAGTAATCCTATCTCCCATATATTTTTTCTCCATTGTAAACTCATTACACTCGTTTTTCGGTTAATGTATTTCTTCGGCATAAGTCAACTTGAACCGATGCATTACCTTGTTACCAGAAAGTCAGTAAGTTGATAAATAGGAATACTAGTGAGACGACAACGATATGATTAGATGCCACTGTACAAGAATTGTTTGTTCCCGCACATTTACCTTTAAACTTGGCAGTCTGAAAGACTTATCAGCATATCATATAAGAATGAGTTATATAGCTTATGTTGTGATATAATGCAAGCAAATCCCCATTTTCTAAACGACAGTTTCAGTGTACTCTAAATCACAATCAATTACACTACACTCGATGGAATTTGTGTGGGTTCTATCTAATGGATTCACGAAATCGTCCGTATGATTGCCCACATTGTGAACATAGCCCAGGGATCACAGTCAACTACACGTTTCATCCCTTTCAATGAGCCTGTTGTCTAAGCAGTACTTAAATACTAGATTTGGATGAAATTTGCTGTGTTATTCGTGCACAGCATCTATAATTCCACCTATATACTGCAGATTCATCTTACCAGTAGCTTAAGCTCATTAATGCGTTTATTGGGTATTCTCGTTTCGGGCTGCTACAATTTAGAGTCACCCCACAGTCTTCAGAGGAAATTCTATAACTATGTGACAGTTCAAGATGCCTGAGTTTGAAATGACCATGTATAGTAACCTCTTGAGCTATATTACAATTTTGCTTACAGCCAGTAATAACGAAAGCAACAGAGAATTGGAAAAACCAACACAGACCATGAACTAGTCCCATTAAACTTACTGCATGTATGCAGTCCGTGCATGCATCGGTTCATGGGCAGATGTCGAAGTATACCTGACAAAATAATTGAAATTCACACTGTTTTCACAGTACAAAAATACAAATATAACTTCTGGAATGCTATGGGCGTTCATGAAGTCAGACGTTAACATAAAACATATATTAGCCGAGAAAAAGCAGTGATTTTGAAGAGAATAAGATTCCACTACTGAGTTTCTTACTTACCGTTGCATTTACCTTATCCAAGCAGCCTGAGTCACTTCCAATACCACGGCAGCAATTCGCTGACCCTGGTTGCGGATCATTTGACTCGTCTGTTACTTCCTTGGGACATTCTTCAATATTATTATGAGGAGTATCAGGCTTCTGGAGGCTGTCCCCAGCGTTTGCACAATTAGTCTCATCCGCAGTCACCGAGTTAAACTTGGAGTTAATTATCTAAAATCGGCGAGTGAAATTTTATTACAAATTAAATGCCAACTTTAAGGTCATCATTACTGCTGCAAACTTCGGTTACTATGGGTTCTTTTACTGCAACAGAACCATCGTCTCCACTAATAAAAATAGCGCTTTTGAGTGTATCTTCCGGTGTGTATTCTAGATGGACACCAGATTTCATAATCCATGAGACGGATGGATGAAATATCTCATGAAGACCGTTATGTTCTAACATCACCACGGTCAAGTAAACAAATTTCAAATAGACGCCGCATCCTCTAACTCACCTTCATATAATTAAACAAAGCAGCAAACTTCACTTTGCGTTAGAGAGAACTGCAGAACAGTTTTCTACTGAGAATCTCTTCGAAAAGTTTTTCCTCATATACCTATTCACCCTAAAGCTGCAGTTACTGCAGTTACTTTGGCGTGCATTCATTTGTATCATGGAAAAGAATATCAGATTTAGATTTCAGATTTATTGGTTGAGGAGCCTATGTTAATCCTTTTCAAACAAATTTCTGTGGTTGTCCAAACCCTTCTTGAACGAATCAGTTGAGGTTGCAGACACCACTTCTTCTGGGAGTCGGTTCCAAGAGTTTATGACTCGGTGTGAGAATCAGTACTCAACAGCAATACGATTTCTTCTTGGCTTTTGGACTCTCCTGTTATATCCTCTAAGGTGTTCCGACCTGGTGGGAAGGAAAAGAGAGAATAGGTCAGGTCCGTAGCAATTATTTAAAATTTTAAACATTATGATTGAATCTCCTCTCTGCCTACGGTATGACAAGGAGAAGAGATTTAAACTGTCTAGTCTTTCCTCGAATGATAAATTAGTCATCCCGAGAACCATATGTGTTGCCTTCCTTTGAACCCTTTCTAGAATGTGTGAGTCCCCTTTCAGACAAGCGCTGGCGGCCTGGATGCAGTTTTCCAGTCTTGACATCACCAGAGATGTATATGAGGAGGTGAACATATCTCTGGTGATTCTAGTGAAGGCTCTGCGAATTGCCCATAATGACCTGAAACTACGTGCAGCCACCGCACGGCAGTGTGCTGTAGTTTTTAAGTTGTGGTTAACTAAGTCCAAGTGAGTCTGAACTGATGGAAGTGTTATTCCCTCTAGTTCGTAGGAGCTCGTGCTTGCTTGTCCAATGCTCATGGTTGCACATTTTGCCACATATTCGCCATACTTGCCAAATACTCGCCTCTGCTTATTATGTCAATCCCAGTCCCTTATAAGGTAATAGTCTACTTTGTGTGAGTATTCGTTATTACGTCGAATAGCTATGCTGCTGAGATTAACGGATATCATGATGAATCAGGAAAAATACACGAACGATAAAATCGAAAGAGTGAAATTATCGGAGAGATGATCGGAAAATACTTCGCTGAATGCGCTTATAATAAACAGCACAAACAATATCAAGCATGCCGGGACAAAATATTGATGAAAAATAGAATGCAGATTTGGTTGAAACGCTTTATAAAAAACAATCGTCTCAATAGAAAAACACAAGAATTATGTACATAAAAGAGCTGGGCCGTCACTGTTCAGCGGCCACCTGCTTTTGAACTAACACCGTTTTCAGGATTCGAACCACTGCATGACCTACCCGCTTCCAAGAAGATGTCCTAAGGGATTTATCCCTTGGTACGTGGTTATTATATCTATTAACAGAAGGACAATTGCTCCTCGGTTCCTGTCTGGTTTGTCTGATCCATATCAACCTGTTGAAGTGCACTATCATTCTCTCCGTACTGTTGTTCTTGTTTTCTCGTTTTGCATGTGTGTTGTCGGTTACTTGACAACACACCACATGTGGGCCTGTCCACTGTGCTTGAGCTTAATTTCAACTCTAATTGAAAGTTCCTGGTTGGCGCAGCAGCACTTTATCACCTGTATCGAATGGGGTTCCCCATCGCATCTTATCATGGTAATGTTTCTGACGATGCTGTGCTCTCTCGAGTTCCTCCCGTGAGTAACTGTGGTACCTGGCTATGTCTTCTTATTACCATTTCTGATGCGGCCAAAGGATCATCCTATTAGTCCACTGCCATTATATCCCACAGCACCCTAACGGACAATCCAACAGTCGAACATAGATCTGGCTACTGTAGAGGCATCAATTCTCCCACGGGGCACAGCTTCCCACAATTTAGTAAAATAATCTATCATAACCAAGATGTATTTATTCCCACTAGTGGTCTGTCGTAACGGTTTCATGTTAATCACGCCGACTAATTCGTTGGGATATCCAGCCTTCATATTAATAAGTGATGCTGTAGGTTGTCTCTGTGAGTCCTTTACCTTACCACATGTTGTACACCTCTGGACAAAGTCTCGAACTTCGCAGCGTTGCCGAGGCCACCAATAACGTTGTGCGACTGCTTGCAGCAGCCATAATATACCTTTTCCATAATCGCTGTTACTGAGGGACTACATCTCTTCTCAAGTAATTGGGACCAGGCCGAACACAAGAAACACCATTCAAAGTCACTATCTGTGCCCATAAACACCTCGTATCCCAACTTTTCCTTTTCACATCAGCTTCGACTGATCTTTTAGTCTGATTCGACAAAGCTTTATATAGAAGCTCAGTCTCACCATCTGTTCTCTACTTAAGCCTGCCAACGAAATAGCAAAAATATCAGTCTTCTCGAAGGACAGGCATTGACCATGCTGTCCGAACGAACGTCTGGACGACGCATCAACATTAGCATGTCGCTTGCCAGGATGGTGCACACATTCAAAGTCGTATTCCTGGAGGTATTTTTGCCACCTTATGGTTTAGCCTTCGAGGTCCTGGAAGATTTTCAACCACTGAAGGGCTCTGATGCGTTCCTAGAACAAACGGTGTACCAGGTAAATAAGGCTCATACTTACGAATTGATGTAACAGTAGCCATCGCCTCTTTCCCAGCGGTGCAGCAGTTTTTTCTGCACGGCTCAATGTGCGGCCTCCACATTCTGTGACATGTTCTTTCCCATCTCCACCTACCTGGGATTATACGGCTCCAATACCTGTTTGAAGAGCATACCTGTTCAAGATGTACTCACCGGCTTTTAGGGATGTATCTGGAAATGCTAAAGCAGGCGCCGAGCATAACAAATCTTTCAGATACTGAAAAGGACGATCATTATCCACTGTCCATACGAAAGGAATATTTTTGCCGGTCAACTTTGTCAGTAGACTAGCGAATCCCAGAAGTTTCCCACATTACGGGGGTAATAAGAAGCAACCCCCAGAAAACTATGTAACTCATCTGAGAACTTTGGTACGGGCCACTCTTCAACTGCTGTGACTTCCTCAGAGTC
Organism: Trichobilharzia szidati; assembly: GCA_944472155.2. NCBI lineage: Eukaryota > Metazoa > Platyhelminthes > Trematoda > Strigeidida > Schistosomatidae > Trichobilharzia > Trichobilharzia szidati. Next base: position 93,311,708 of record OX235274.1, on the reverse strand, counting down.
ACTGTGATCTCTATTTGCGCTGATGACGTACCCCAGGAATGTGACTTACGTTCTCATTAGGTAACATTTAGTGACCTGAACCCTGAGTCCTACCTCTTTCGGACGTCCCAAAAACATGCGCAATCTTTGAAGGTGTTCTTCGATAGTGTGACTGAACACTGATATCTTCTTAATATGTCATGGAGACTTTTGGGACCAATCCCTTAAGTACTGTGTGCATTAATGTTTGGAATGTTGCTACTGCGTTACTTAGGCCTGGAATTCACACAACCCGGTAGATATAGCAAAGGCAGTCTTCTGGTAGTCACAAAGGAGCACTTCAGCCCACCAATACCTCGAAGCTAAGTAAAGGGTAGTAAACCACACAGCTGCAGATGACGCTTCCAAAGTTTTATCAGTGTGAGGCAAGGGATAGGCATCTTCGCGTGTCACTGCATTTAATTTTTGGTAGTCAACACCTAAACGACGGGATCCATTTTCCTTTTTAACTAACACTATAGGAGAAGCCCATGGTGAATTTGATGTTGTAACTGTCTTCTTCTGTAGCATTTCCTCAATCATGCTTTCAAGCTGGCGACGGAACTTAGCTCATGTGTGGCCTCTTTGTGTTCTTCAGGAACTTGCGCTAACGTGTTTTCCATCAAAGTAATATCAATTGCATTCATACTCAACTCGAGATATGTGGTAGGGCTGTTTGACCCTAACCGTGATGCGGAACGTCATAGAGTAAGCGCCTTGAAATCTTACTAAAACAGCCAGTAAATGATCAGCTGTACATGGGCATTCTGACATTTACGTGACATCAGGTAGAACAAGTAGAGACTCACCATTTTTCTCTGAGATGCTAGGGCTCGTCCAGCCCGCTATCGGGCGTGGGTTTCGGAGTAGCTCTTGCTTTGGGAGCAGATCGGAGGAACTGTCGAGGTCTCCATTCTCGTTGCATATGTGCTCTTGTAATATTCTAACAAGATAGCGTTGGTTCTTGAGGTTGTGACATCATACTGGACCATTCTGTTGTTGTCTGATTTCTACGAATCTTTGGGAGTGACTCCCGTGCTAAAGATCAGATGGCCATTTAAGAACAATAAGCAGTAAGGGACACTGGAATGTAGTGGACTAACCAAGAACCTTTTGCTAAACAAATGTGCGGAAAGTAATGGAGATGGATTGGATATTCGCTGATGATACTAATGAATGACGTCAGGCTACAGGCTATCGAGTGGAGCCCGAAAGGGAAACGATGAGTTGGGCATGTGTCCAATGCTGATTTAGAGAAAATTGTATGAATTGGAGATGAGAGCTTGTGGGCAGTCATGGAACCAGTTGGAGAGAATGGCAGAGAACACAGTGAAATGGTGATGTGCTGCTGAAGCCACATATCCTTTCAAAACCTAGGGAAATAATAATAAAGATGACACTCTTCTGACGGGAGGAATGGTTGTGAAACCTCTTTATCTCTACTTGGCTGCATTATTTCCGGCTAAAATACTTTGTAGGGTTGCCTGTCTGGGAAGACATGAACCACGAATAGTCAGCAACCCACAAGGTATTCCACGAAATATTTTGTACATACTGAGGAGAATTAGGAAAAATACTATCACCCTTTTTTCTACATGTCGAAGGCCCGGCCGGTATGGTTGCAGATGATTTAGCAAAGACTATGGACTATTCAGTTCACTCTGTGGAAAATGGTAGGGCACGCATATTAGACATCCCGAAAGCTGATCTGGATGTGTAACCTCTACACCTAAAGGACAGCACCATCTAAAGCTGGGATCAAGTAAGTCTAGTGGTTTTAATGAACTCCGTCGAGGAACAGTATCATCAGTGGTCGATATCATAGCCTGACCATCGCAAGTGGTGTCCATCATGTCACTGAACCAGTTCAAGTATTTGGGAAAATAAAGGGACACCATACCTGGCCAAGGGACATATTGTTTTGAAGCACGTTATTCTCCCATGAAAAACCTGCAGAGACGAGAAAGTTAGGTGAATGCAGTTTATGCCAATTATCCGGTGGATGCTGTGTTTGTAGATTTGAGTACGGCTTTCGACGAGTTTCCCATTAAGGTCTTCTGGTGGAGCTAGTATTATTATTTATTATTGTTTCCCTTAATTCCTAGAGGAACATAGGGCTTCAGCCGTGCGTCTCCATTGCGTTCGGTTCTCTGATAGAGTCTTCACCTGGCTCCATGTCTGCCCACATGCTTTCATCTCTTCTTCACATGACCTCCTCCATGTCAGCCTCGCACTGACGACCAACTCGCCGCTTCCCTTTCGGGTTCCACTCGAAGGGCTTGTCTAGTGATGTCACTTGATGGTTTCCTCAGAGTATGCCCAGTCCATCTCCATTTCCTCCTGCCTATTTGTTTCACAATCGGTTCCTGCTGTGTTGGTTTGCTCATTGCCAGAGATCTCTGTTGCTGATCTTTTCTGGCCGGCCATCTGATCTTGAGTATTGAGCGAAGACAACTGTTAATGAAGGTCTGTTGTTTTTTTTGAGATGCTCTTTATGACGCGCAGTGCAAGTCTCTGATCCGTATAGTAGCACTGACTGACTTCACATTGGAGTTGAAAATCCGGATCTTATTTTTGATGCCGTATGCTGTTAACCTCCGAACAGACTTGAGAGTAGTGAGAGCTTGTCTTGCTTTCCCGATCCTTGGTTTGATATCCTCGTCAGTTCCACCTGTAGTTGAAACGATGCTTCTCAGGTAGGTAAAAGAGGTTGTTTCCTTCAGGTTCCTTCCATTTATGATGACCGTTGTCTGTTGCTGTTGTTGCTGTTGATGGTGTTGCCCAGGAATCTTCATCACCTCTGTTTTCTCTATGTCTACCTGAATTCCTATCTTTGATGCTTCCTCTGTCAACTTGTTGCTTTTCGCTTGCATATCTTCCAGTTTGTGGGAAATCAGACATATATCATCGGCGAAGTCCAGATCGTCCAGGTTTTTTGTGTGAGTCCAATTTATGTCTGTTTGCTCATTGCCCGTCTCGCTATTTGTCGCATTATCCAGTCTACTGCAATCAGGAAAATCATTGGCGATAGTAGGCAGTCTTGTCTTACTCCCGTCCTCACTTCAAAGGATTCCGTAAGTTTCCCATTGTGGATTACTCGGCATGCAGCATTACCGTACAGCTGTTGGATGAGATGTATAATTGTCGGTGACACCCTGTAGTAGAGTAGTAGTTGCCAAATTACCTCTCGATCGACGCTGTTGAAGGCCTTTTCAAAGTCGATGAAGTTGAGATAGAGAGGTGACTGCCATTCCAAGCTTTGTTCAATGATGATCCTTAATGTGGCGATCTGATCAATGCGTGACTTGTTTCTCTTGAATCCACCCTATTCCGGTCAAAGTTTTTCACCCAGGGCTTGTTTGATTCTCTCCAGGATGATGCGGCTTAGTACTTTACTAGGTGTGGACAGGAGCATAATTCCGCGCCAGTTCTTGCATTGACTTAAGTCTTCTTTCTTTGATAGTGTGAATAAGCATCCTTTCTTCCAATCCTCGTGCACTTTGGCTTCTTTCCACACCTTTTCCAGTAGTGGTGTCATCAAGTCCGCTGTTGCCTCTGGATCCATTTTCAATGGGTGAATCTAGTAGCTTTTGTATATAATTAGATGTCAACAGACTGGGTTCTGATCTTCTTCAGGAATGGCAGGTACAGAATGAAGTTAAGTAGTGTCCTGTCTTAATGATATTTCAAGATATTTAATTCTGGTCATTTGTCTCCTGCCACTACATGTAAACGAGGTACTGTTGATGATTCGGTCAACATTTTAGTGTAAACCGATGGTCTTAGGTTCCAGAGGGCCTTAGAAAATGAAAGCTATTGCTTCGCCTCTCCAAAAGACTTATATCCATCGGCTGAACTATGTGAACACTTGACCTTAGGAATTAGCGTGAGGAGTGTGGTTATATGTACCGCGCAATCAATGGACAAATGGCTTCACCCTCTCTATCGTCACTTAGTACAGGTATTTAGGGGTAGTTGTAAAAATTGACTTGAAAACCCCATTTAACTGCTGCACATCAGCTGTAAACGGCTTCAGAATGTTCTAGGTTCTGGATTAGATACTTGTGATGCTGATATTTTTCGTATATTGCATCCTATTTATAAGAGGATTAATTCGGAACAGGGTGAGGACAAATGTTATCGCGCTTTAAATTTACCGCGCGTCGAGTTTTCTCGTCTTTTGTTAGCTAGAACAGTGGCGGTCAGTTTGATATTCAATTGTTGCTAGGTCGGTGATGTCGTGTGCAGCTTTGTGTGGTTGCGTCATGCGTTGTTTGCAAGCAGATGTGATAAATATAAATGTAGGCAAAGTTCAACAATAGCGTCCCAGGAGTGCGAACGCACGAGTAACCTTTAGCTGACCATCCATGAAAATGAGGAATGTTTGCTCAAAAAATGATGTGTATTGACAGGGAAACGCATTAAACATGTTTTTTTCTCTGACGGATTAAAAATACGTCTTAGTTGTAACGAGGAGTATCACTTGCTAAGTTAGACTAGTTTCTGTACATGTATTCACCGAGATGACTACAGATAAACTGTTTTTATGAACCGTTCATCTGCCTCATCCTGCTTGCAGTCTACCAGGAAAGCCCTCGGCTGAATTATTACGGTATCCAGCAAAAGGATAGACGACTGCTTACCAGGAAGACGTGGGTAATAAAAAACATTAAAATAAATGACATCAACTACAAATCTATCTCCAATCGTAACCATAAGCTTAATCCTGACCCTAACATTCAACCTAACCTTAATCCTAACCCTAATCATAAACCTTATTCAAACCGTAATTCTAACCGAAATGCTAATCATAACCCTGGTCCTAACCTTTAACCCCAATACCTACCTTAACCCTAACGATCTATTAACACATTGTCCAAACGGTAGTTAAAGACGTGATCTGGGTGAAATTTGCTCCCAAGTTGGTGAATAGCGTTGATATTTCAGCTGTGATAGTGACAGATGCCGTTGGCCAACGACCAGCATGCGTTCAAGGTAATTGGAGCGTTCATACTCCTGGGACGCTATTACTGAACTCCGCCTAAATGTAAACTTTCACTATTCTAACGTTTTGTTTAACCTTTTGGTGCATGTACATAGATTATTTCAGCATAAACTCCGTTGGTTGGCCTATCGTTTGCTGCCTAATCAGAAAATGTGTCCACAAAAAGGAGGCATTTTTGGAAAACGTGGACGAAAAGGGTATATTTTAATTCAAAAGGGGAAAGAATCCGATTAAATAGGATAATTAGGGGACACTTTCAATGAATGGGGAAAAAATACGAATCAAGGGGACAAAGAGGGGAGACCATGGAAAATTTTATTGTAAACGGGAGGTTACTGAGATATTGTAAGTAGTAAAATGTTTGTGTCGAAATTAGGTTACTACCACTTCAAATGAAGAATTAACTTATCAGTTAATTGATACGTTTTTCTTAATGTAATTACATCTACAGTTTCTTGTAGAATATTTTCAAAACATCCTACAAGCTTAACACAGAAGAAAGTGCTAACACTTAAAAGTAAGAATGGTAGTAGTTTTTTCCTCATAACTGAAGCGTTTTCCGTCATTCACTAATCCAGACAGACACACGCATACACATATGTGTATGTATATATGCATGTATATAAATATATACACTTTGGGAATAGTTGTCAATAGCATTACATTGCAGTCACACTGAGAAATCTACCTGTGACTTGTTATTGTCACTTTGACTGTGATGATATAAGGGGTCAAGGTATTTGCGAATAATATCACTCATGTGACTCGTATGAGTAACACGATAATGTGTGAGCAAGATGGTGTTATATGTGGGTTCCTGCTTACTGGGCAATCAGTGGAGTTTATGAAAACATCTGTGATCAGTGTTAATTGCAGCGCAACCAATTTGCTTTTATTTAGTTTGCTTACAGAAAGAGAAGGGGCGCGCACTTTGAAGAACTGTTCACGATGCAGGTGAGGCTATGTTCTATAACGATGTGTTTTCGCGCATTGTATGGGTTATCGCGTTCACGCCTATAGAGACGTTCTAATCGCTCAGTATTGTGAAAATAGATTATATTTGACTAGTTTTAGGCTTATGTAGCCGAAAAATGCAATATTTTTCTGTATTGTTTTCGTAGTAATGCGTAAAATTGTCATGACAGCCTAGACGAATTACTAATAAAAAGGTCATCATTTTGAAGAAATATCGCATAAAAAGTCTATTATTAGGGTTTTAGAGCATTGAGGCATTGTTTTTTGTGAGTTGTTTCAGATCTTAAGGTTGTAAATTGACTGCAGGCAATGGCTGTTGTCATCCCAGTTATTCTTTGAGAATCGTGCATTTGAAAGAGAAATAGCCTACAGACATAAGTTAGATGTGTGTTTTGAGGATGTTAGACACTTCTTTTATCATCTGTGATGACTGAAATATTCCATAGCACATTGAAGAGATCATGCGATGAATGAGACAGGCTGCTGCTTTTGCTGGTGATTATATCTACTTTGATGAAGTTTCCATTTAAAATTGCTTAGGCGAAGATATGATACTAGTTTAATTGACATTTGCACTTGGAATGTCAGAAGGCTTTAATTGTTCATTGTCAAAAATGGCATCAGATTATGTTTATATCAGTGTGCATCGGGTCACGAAGAATAGTGTAGGTGGTCCTCATGAAATGTCCGACTACTTCAAATTAGTATCAACTTCCTGTCGATTAGTAGCTAGCAGGTGTGTCCTACAACTACTGCACCTGTTACATAAGTTATCCCAGTCTTAACAATTGTTCGTGTTCAGATCACTAAGATATTCTGAGATCCTTAATGAATTACTTGTGGCTATGAAGGATATGGAAAATGCACTTATGGCTCATATGTTTAAATCATTTATTATGAAAGAAGTTATCTATAGGGATTTTGTGATGTTCAGGTTACAATGCTTGAGTGTATGTAGTGACTGCATGCTTCTGTGCGTGAAGGAAAAGTTGGTTAAAATAAAGATGTGATGAAGTTTTCTGTACAGTGTTCATTGTGAACGGTTTACAAGTTAACACTTATTATTTGCTTGCTGCTATACTGTATAAGACGAACAATCCCTGTGTGAATTAAAAAATACAGAAGAATGCTGTCATCACCAAAGAATGAAAAAGGAAAATGAACCTTTTTCAGCAAAGGTATGGAAATATAAAGCATTTAACTTTAACATTACTTCTTCCTTACTTCAGCGATTTAAAAACATACACTTTGTTCACTTATTTACAGATATCCGGTAATGTCAGTCAACTTGGTCAACATGGGCGAAATAATTACGAAAATGAATTCATTTGCCGAATTCTTTAGGATTAATGAACATTTACAGTTACAGCTGATACACACAATAATAATATTTCATCTTTTACATGAGGGACGCCAGTTTTGCAGGCTTCATCAATTGAGCACATCAAGAAATATAGTTATATTGTCTTCGCGTTAACAAAAAACCGATGTTTTGGATGCATTGCAAATACTTGGGAAAAAAAAATGAAACTTGAAGTCATATGAAGTCTGAATGCAGCTTTACATCTGCTCCCCGTCATCAAGTAGATCCATTGAACTATCCTAACAAGGAAAAAGATTAGTGAGGGAGGTAGTAATCAACGATGACACTTATACAGACATTTGACATAATGATATATTATTAAACGTGTTTATTCAGCTTTAAAAATTTACTCAATTATTGAGTGCAAATCAAATTATTTGTTTACATATAAATACTCACATTGAAAGACCTTAAATGTGAGTATTTTTACAGCATTCATTTACTTAAATTGTCACTCTTCTTATTGTCAACAGCAACCTGTGAAAAATAAAAACAGAATTTCGTTGATTGACATTCATACAATGAAATGGTTTGTAGTATAGTAACTTTAATTTAACAAAAACTGTTTACTTACTCTTGGCCGTCTCTCCCTTTTTTCGACACGATCACCTATGTCATGGAAGTAGGCCTTAACAGCGTCTCTCAAAGTTTTCATAACTTCATCCTCGGGCATCGTAGCAGAAGCGAACTTGCTGATGATGATGGCTGATAGAATTATTTAAATAAAGCAAGTACACACGTTATAACTTTATAGAAGTAGCATTTTGTGAGGACTAACTTCTTTGGTGTCCCGTACGCTATGAAGCGACTTGACAACTTAGGCTCCCAAATATAATTGAGCATTCGTCTCAACGAAGACTGCGGACTAAACGATAAATTCCCAACCAGTTTCGTCATCTGAACGTAATCGAAGGCTAACTGAATACAGAAGCACTTACAAATGATATCTGACGGCTGAATTTCTAGCTTGTAGGGGCTTACTTTGGAGCATTTCCATATTCCAATGTTGGATGACTTAAATGGCTGGTCGAAGAAATCACAAGCATCTATATAAGGTCTGAATGTTAGTCCTTCCTTGTGTATGTGCGTTATGAGACCAGGTTTACTGTAGGCTATAACGAAGTTATCTGGTGAAGAGGAAGTGATAACTGTACGCCTGGTGTGAATTATTTGCCTATCTACATCTACTTCACATTTATTTAGAACGTTATCGTGTAGTGCTCCTGATTTGCAGTCGTGAAATACCTTTTCCGCAAATCTTTGTGCCACCTGCTTAGCAACCGCATTGTTAGAATGTATAGAACGCCTAACTGTCTGCATATAAGATTCAAATGGGAACGCCGAAAGAGATTCTTAAGGTCCCATTTCATGGACATCTTCCGCTAAGTGTTGCAGACAATGAATACTATAAACTAAGTGCTCCCTGCCATAAATCACTTCAAACTCATTGAGGAAGTTGACTAACTCATCTCTGCAACCTTCCAAGTAATTCCGATAAAACTTTTTGTTAGACAGAAGGTAAACTGCTATACTAAGTCTTTGGAAGTTGCGGTATATTCCGGGTGGCAGTGTCCATAAGTAAAACAGGTTCTAGGTATAGGAGGAAGATGCGACATTCAGTGGCTTTCCACCGACTAACTTCGGTGAGCCCCCTACACTTTCTCGGGAAGTCCCTGGGTGTCATTCTAGCATAAGCTAATATCTTCCCGTCAATGCTTTCAAGCATGGGCCGGTTTACGTGCATTTCCTTTTTTAGCTAAGTCTTACCAGAGACTTATAAGCTTCCTAACTACCCCTAAATAGACTAGGTGCATTGGGTCAAGAGGGAAGCACTTAACCATATCAATGTTTAATTCCTCAAAAACACACTGTCCACGGTGGTGACTTGACTGCATCCGTTGACGGATGTTGTCATCAGTGCGGATTGGAAAAATTCCATTTCCGAATGTCATTCTTCCGTCAAGGTTTCTTCCAGTAACTGTGCATTTGTCGCAACCTGCGCTGACATTATGACCTATAAATTTCACGTCCGCTATAGCCGGTGCATCACAGATGACGGCTGTCAAACGAACGTTGAAATGCCTATTCAGTGTGGATGTGCATGGCTTGACTTAATGTATCCTTAAGCTCAGATACTAAGTCATTGCATAACTCTTTATAACTGCTCGGTTTGCTACGAACACCGTATATACCTATAATGAATACACTACTTAGGAAAGGTGCCGTAATTCTAACTAACAGAGGCCATAGCTGCTGGTAAGAAGACTTCGAGATGGACAATCCGTCGACATTCAACTGCAGATCAATCTTGTTGTAGGGATTTTCAACCACAGACATCTCCATGTAGTGCTGCAAACATTTTTGGAGACCGATGTGGCAATACATTCCGTCTCCAAGTAGTCTTGACTCGCAAGAGCCACACATTCTCAGTACACTTCTAAGAGTTGTTGGCAGTTGAGGCAATTTCGCACGGAATATCTCCAAGATTGTGTTAGCGTCCTCTTGTGATACGTTCGTGGTCTCCATGATATTGAGTAGCATACTTGTCATTTCATCACGTTCAGAAGAGACTTGTGGACACATTTATGAAGTACTAGCAGCTGGTGTTAGGCTGCTGCAAGGTGGCGATGGCACTACCTCGGTTTCAACGGTCATGGTATCAGTGTTCACTGAAGACGACTCGACTTCAACAGGAAGGAAAGCATGTGTGACAGCCTCCGTTGACGTCGACGCAAGTACCTGCTCATGGTTACGTTTATACCTTCTGTAGAATGTGATGTAATGGCAGGTCAATCGTAGGTTACGCTGACGTAATCTTTCTAGGCTTAATATAGGGTATTTAGTGTTAGACTAGGAGAGAAATTAAAAACCAACCACAGCGGCCACTTACCTGCATCGTGAACAGTTTAAAAGTGCGCGCACAATGTGTGACTGTAAGCCAACTTTTAGTAGTTAATCATGTGCTGCATAATTGTGAACAATGGACATGGTCACGCTTCTCGTGCGAATCTGGAAGCACTTCAGCAGTTGTCCTGCGAAATCCATGTATCTAATACTTAACCAATAAGAGGCGTATGATTGCCTACCTGACGAGAATTCGTGACAAATTTGGAGACGGGATTTCCTCAGATAACGCAGGAATGCAAAATTTTGTTATTATGTAAATAAACTTAATTTGCATTACAATAAAAATTTGCTTTTTTTGATAAACATTGTTTTCTTTTAATTCATGTGTTCGTGTTGGGAGTACGGCATGCTAGACCGGTACTCCCTAGGACGTGAACTCGTTATTATACGTAAGTATAATTCTATTTGAACACTATCGGTCGATATTATTGGTCTATTATAAGTGCTTTAGTCAGGCCCAAACATTTGTCTAAATTTACGCGACTACGTCTCCTAGCCGTTGGTAAATCTGTATGGACTAATTACAAAATAACCTAACCTCTCCATTTGGAAAAAAGTAAGAACAGAACTTGGGCACTGCGGTGAAGTTCGATTTCGTATAACATTAAGTGTATTCAAAAGTAGTGGATTACTATTATTTCACTTAAAGCGTGATGTCAATTCATTTGATTGCACTGCAAAATGAAGTCTATACGAGACGACTGATTGAGTAGATGGAGCAGTTGTAATCGTAGCAATATTTCACTTACATTCAATTATGCCACTATTTACTTAATCAGGTCTCATGTAGAAGTCAAGCCTTTATCTCGTAATGATGACAAATTTATTTTCACTCAGATAGAATAAGGACAGTATGGTATGTATTAAAAATGTATAACAAGCAGAATATCTTAACACAATTGTTTGTCGTAATTACTTCGGCGGTGTTGCATTGCGGTGACCAGGTTGATTCACGTTACCCAAAATCTGCAAATAAGTTAGTAAAGTCTATTAATTATTTCCTTGCAGTTATAAAGCAATTATATAAAAGTTAAACGCTTTATGTTTGCCTGCCTTACCTTGTAAAGGTTTAATCTCCTTTTTCATACTTATGCCATGAAAGCATTCATTTGCAGTCTTCAATACCACATACATTTTTAGAGGCTGACGGTATTGACGTTCACGAATTGTACGGAGTATACTAACGCAAGATCTAATACCAACAACTTCTATAGTATTCGTTCCTCTTGGACCAAAGACAAAGCAAAACGCCACAAATGATCCTCCAAAGTACGTGATATATTTCGGGACCAAATAGTAAACCGTGTTGAGTGCTTAACTAGCTAATGATCGTGCACGAACGTGACACGACGGAGTACCAAATGGCATGGATCCTTGACCGGAAGCCTTCAGCTAAACAAGTCGACTTAAACAGTGAGGGTGAGCATCGAATGTTCAGTGATGATTGCTGTGGTCAATAATTTTGCGGGATTATTTATCGCTACACATTGTTCCTCCTGTACAATATAGCACTAAGCAAATAATATTTAATTTTAAATGCCGTCTGATAGGATGTTTACAAGCAATGCATGCTACTTTTTAACAGGCACTATCAGTTACGTTATAAATCACAACTGTTAAGCATAATAAATGTATACCTTTTCCTTCACATGATTGAAAACAATTTCATCAAAAGGAGAATGTCATGCTAAACTGCAAAGTGGCATAAAACACATTTATGCAAAATACATCATTGAATGTACACTTACAAGATATATACGCCAAGGGGCTATAAAGTCCTTGGAATGATAGTATACCATTTCAATGTTTAATGCTAATCACGTCGGTGTAAGCATGGAAACTATGACGTTTCTGATGAAAATAAAGCTTTCTTCAAACATTGGTGTTGTTGTGTTTCTAATCAAAACAACCAGACTTTAAGCAAGCAACTAATAGGCACAAAGAGTAAATTTCGGCTTAAATGAAGGCCTATGCAGTTAAGATAAAATGGAGTGTAATAGTACGTAAATTAAAAGATTCTCGTGAGGTAGATAAGTGATATTTCAGTGACAGGTGCATTGAAAGATCTGCTAGCTTAGACTTCGTAAGACAACCTGACATGCAAGATCTCTCACGAATTTCTGTAGGGCCCATGAGGTAGCACTGATGTTTTTCTGGCGTCATTCTGAACTTTGGAAAGATGAATTACAAATGTAAAAGGTAATAATCATCGAAACTGCAGTAATATTTTCGAGGTGTTCGGAATTTTTTTTACTTTGATGCAGTTTCTCATCAACAATTTGCAGTATTCCAAGTGAGTTTATAGGATACTTTATTATATCTTCATTTTCATCAACTGTCGCTTCACGCACAACAGCATTGTAACCTGAACATCACAAAATCCCTACAGAGAGGACCATCTATGTTATTCTTCTTGCCCCAATGCACACTGATAACAACATAATCTGAAGCCAGTTTATGCATTGAGCAATTATTGTCTCCCGAAATTCCATATGATAATGTAAATTAAACTACTATTACATTTTCGCCTGAACAATTTTAACTACGAACTTCATCGAAATGGATATAATCACGAGGAAATTCAGCAGCTGGTCTCATTCATCTCATGATCTCTACGATGCGTTATGGAATATTTCTATTATCACGGATGATTATAAAAGTATTTAACATCCTAAAAACGTACCATTCAACTTAATTCTGTGGGCTATTTCTCTTTCAAATGCCCGATTCTCATCGAATAACTGCTATGACAACAACCATTGCCTGTAGTCAATTTAAAACCTTAAGATCTAAAACAACTCGCAAATAACAAAGCTTTAAGGCTCTAAAACGCTTTAAAATAATACTCTTTCTATGCGAAATTTCTTATAAAGGATGACTCTTTTTTAGTAATAATTATTCTGGGATATCAAGACACTTTTACGCATTAATACGAACACAATACATGCAAATTTGGCTTTTTTCGGCTACAGAAGCCTAAAAATAGTCGGCAAAGTTCAACAATAGCGTCCTAGGAGTGCAAACGCACGAATGACCTTCAGCTGACCAATCATAGAAATGAGGAATGTTTGCTCAAAAAATGATGTATATTGTCAAGAAAATGCTTGAGAAAGCATTAAACAGGTTATCTTTCTCTGACATGGCTTAAAAATACGTCCTAGTTGTAACGAGGAGTATCACTTGCTAAGTTAGACTAGTTTCTGTACATGTATTCACCGAGATGACTACAGATAAACTGTTTTTGTGAACCTTTATCTCTCTCATCCTGCTTGCAGTCTTCCAAAAAAGCCCTCGGTTGGATTATTATGGTTTCTCGCAAGAGGATAGACGACTACTTACCAGGGAGACGTGGGTAATAGAAAACATTAAAATAAATGACATCAACTACAAATCTATCTCTAATCGTAACCCTAAGCTTAATCCTGACCCTAACACTCAACCTAAACTTAATCATAACCCTAATCCTAACCCTAACGAGCTATTAACACATTGTTCCAACAGTAGTTAAAGACGTGATCTGGGTGAAATTTACTCCTAAGTTGGTGAATAGCGTTGATATTTCAGCTATGATAATAATAGATGCAGTCGGCCAACGACCAGCATGCGTTCAAGGTAACTGGAGCGCACACACTCCTGGGACGCTATTGTTGAACTTCGCCAGAATAGTCAGATATAATCTAATTTCACAAAAGTGAACCATTATAACGCCTCTATAGGCGTGAACGTGATAACCCATACAGTGCGCGAAAATATATCACGATAACGTTTATCCTCACCCGTCACTCAGATGCCTCACATAAGCAGAGGCTGGATCAACTAGATTTATTCCATCATATTGTCGCCAACACTAGTGATCGCTCTCTTCAACATTCATTATCCTAGTAAAATTTTGGATATTCACCATTCTTAATGCAGCTTTTGAGAGTATCAGAATCAGCATTCGCTTCCGCAAGCTTGACAGAATATCGTAGAAACTCACTAAGTCCCTTTACTGTCAATGGTTCCTTTCACGCTTTTAAATTACGAAAAATACCCATTTATTCATAAGTAAAAACACAGTTTTTTTGTTCAGGGAAGAAATTTCAAAGTTATCTACTTGGCAAAATCGAATCGATCCAAAAGTTTACGTTTTCTTCACTTATGCATAGCCGAAGCTTTAGCTATACATGAACAGAAACCTAAATTATGTGTTCAAAAACGTTTTGTCAAACTCCTTTCTTTACCTTGGTCATAGTAACGTTCTTTCTAGTTTTTACTTTATTTTATTTTACCACTTGAATTTTTTCCACTTCACTTCACATCTTCGTTCTTATCGAAATCGTACTCCTGATTTTTTAAAATTCCTAGACAACACTTGACATTTTTAAAACATTTTTGATTTCAATTCACTTATAAAACAATCTTTAATAATTTTGTAATTTATCCACTTCAACTCTACCCCTTATAACATTTTAATTATCGTTATTCTTATCACATATATGTATATTGACTGAGCAATTATTTAGTGCCACTTAATAACCTTTTATGTAATATAAATACGACTGTACAGCTTGAAAATGAAGTCGTTGAAAAGAAATTTCTTCGCTGAACAAAAAAACTGTGTTTTTACTTATGAATAAATGGGTATTTTTCGTAATTTAAAAGCGTGAAAGGAACCATTGACAGTAAAGGGACTTAGTGAGTTTCTACGATATTCTGTCAAGCTTGCGGAAGCGAATGCTGATTCATTATTCTGCTTATTTCTCTGCTATTGAGACGATCACTTGTGACGACATCATTTCAAAGGAAACAATAGACGAATCGTCTTCATCTGGAAGTTCATTTCTTGCATGAGAATACGTCGTTATCGTGACTGTTGATTTCTGTGAAGTAGGGCTGAGCTGTAGGTTCTCACTATCACAGAACGCTATCGTCACTCAGAAGTAATAATAATAATTTACTTTATTCCAAAAACAGTACTTGTGATACAGAATGGAATTTTCAGCATTAATCACAATATTGCATCTAATTTCCTCAAATTATAAATAAAATCGATCACACAGAAAATTTTCCACATTTACAATAGGGGTAATGTCAAAAACATGCAGCATATAAGATGGAAATAATTATAATGATAACAGCTAAGGTAGTAATAATAATAATACAAGTGAAGATTGCCGTGGGCTTGTTTCACACAGTTTTGTTGATGCGGTATAGAAATCCTAGCATGTTTAAAAATATTGAATATAATGTCCTCTTTCCATGATATGGTGAGGGGAAAAACAAAGATTACAGAAGTCATAGAGATAAGTTGATGTTTGCAAACATGAGAGTAAAACAAAGAAGCAACAGGACCATAAATATAATATAAATAATAATAGTAAAACTTGAAGGTATATAAGGATGGATGGAGGAAACTGTTTATTTACTAGATGAAAAAAGGTTAGTTAATTCTTGCCTGACACTATTTTCATCATATAAAATACGTTCCAAGTATGGTATCATAGAATTTTTATACTTAGACGTGCGAGCATACAATTTTCTGAAGTTACTTCTTGTGCAACCTGAGGAGATGCAAGGTGAAAGCTGAGGGTAAAGTGGATGCTCCAAGTCAGACAAAATCCCTCTGGCAAATTTATTGCACGAAGTCAAGTGCGTATTGACAACGACGTTAACTATGTGATCCACTGGGAAACCACTCACCCTACTGACCATCTTCAGCATTCTACGTCCTTTTTAAGTAAACCAGGAAAGAATGAGGGTGAACAATAAAGAAGAATAGGTAGGATGCAAGAGTTTATGAGCTGTAAGTGGAGGGGTTGAGTTATACCCGAGTGCCTTAACTTCTTAATGTTAAATGTCAGGCGGAATATTTTACTGGAGATCGCTAAGACATGGGAAGACCAGGAGAGATCAGAAGAGAGTTGGTGGTGGTCACGGAATTCAGAAGGGCAGGACTGGAAACTAAGTTTCGGTATCAAGAAATAAGTATCAACGAACTAATCAGTCATACTATCAGTTCTGGAATACGTATCTCTATTGTGTGCATTAATCCTAATTTTGTAAGTCATTTAAAGCACAACTGTGTAAGAGGGTTTCAGAATATTGTTTGCTTAGCATAGGCTGAAGAGAGAATCGAGAAAGCCCTGTTGATCAGTTTCAGGAGGTGAACATTTGACAGCAAAATCAGTTTACAGCCATTAACTGTTTGCTTAGTGCAGGATGCACAAAACATGAAACAACCAAAAGTGGTCTGTTATGGGAGCTTCAGTAAGAGAGATCGTCGATAAAATAGGTTGGCGAAAGAAAGTATTTCCTTACTTACTAAGACGTTGGTACATAAACTTCGACTGTTCTGTAAAGATGTACTTCTTGTATTCAGCATCTTTATGCTTTGGAGATACGAAGTCGTCATACGTCAGCTAACACCATTAACATAGCCTGGCTCAAATCCTAAAGCGCTAAACGTGACCAAATGCACCCGATGGAAAACCTAGATTTAGACCCAAAAGAAAGGCATCTATGAAACACCAATATTAACACTAGGAGTTGTGCGCCCATAAAGCAAGCGCCTTGCAGAGTGCCACGTAAGTCCTACCCGTGACTGAAGATATGACTGAGGAACTGTCACAGAAAAAGATAATTGCACCATCAGTTTCACAGTGGGCTGCCTTCATAATGATAAGAGAAAAATGGGTCAATTCGATTATGTGTGGATTGGGCGAGATTAAATGCAGTGGCTGAGGGAGACGCTTATCCCTTGCTACCAATCGATAAGAGGCTAGAGGCGTTAGCAGGAGCTGCTTGGTATTCGAGCCTTGACTTATGTTCTGGATACTGGTCTAGGAAGCCGGTTACTTACGGTGCTTGAACGACTTCAAGATCGTTGTCAGTTGGCTTCAACTTGAAATAACGCTCCTGGTTGTTGTTTGGCTGTCTATGTTGCTACACCTGAGCCTTAGCCACACTGCCTGCTAACCCGTCAGTCTGAACAGGCTGACTCTAACACCATCCCAACTGAAGAGGGGGAGAATACAATACTTAAGACTTTTCAAGGATGTGTTTATCAACGATGGTATAAAAAGTATGTAGGGATGCGGTTACACAGTTACGCCGCAACATAGCATCGATGCTATTCTCCCTTGAAAATCTGGTCGTTCTAGGTGTGTTTCAGTCAATGCAGATAAATATGTTGACAACGAATTTGTTTGATCATCTACACCGGAAATTTGAAATGAATTCTTGTGATAGGCCTAGGACTGTCATTTGACTACAGTGAGGCCCCAGTGACGTCTCAGAGGTTGATGTAAACTGTAATTAAGGAGCTAATTTCAGTTATTTCTATATTTAGATGACACCATGGTGTCTAGTAACACTAGTGAAGAACACAGAAAGACTTCTGAAGGGGTTACATCTCAAGATCCAGGCCGCTGAATTCCCTTCATTAGGAATAGAGGCAACATTCCTGGGAGACGTTGTCAGCGCAGATGGAATACAAAGCGACCCAGATAATCCATAATATATTTCACCAACCACAAACCCATCTTTTCAACAGTTATGTCAGTCACCTTTTGTAATCAGTGCATCAACTCAGTAGTTTTAACGCCATTTTATGCAATTCAAACAGAGCTGGAAAGTTGAAGAAACTAAGTTATCGACGAAAATTAATATTTCTTTACAGTGATTTAGGACATTCTGTCCTAAAAATGAAGTCATCCACAAGAATTGCTAATATTGTGCAAGAACACTAGTCACAATGCTATTGAATTTGATGATATGATTACTTGACGACGTCATTGTTTTTCATTACTAGCATATGCGTCAAATATTCTCTATCTCTAAGGGATAACTTTAATCAGCGCATTGAAACTAGAAAAGATGTTGAATATTAATCGTTACATTTTCTGCTGTCAATTATTCTGTCTTATTACTTACGGTATCACATGTACATTTGTAACGACAGAAGGCAAGAGTCAGGCAACAGATCATTTATTAAGGAAATCAACGCATATTTATATATGTTTTCATGTACATTACTATGGATATTTAAGTAAACAAACACAGTATTCCGATTGGTTGTTTCTCACGACAAATCTTGGAAACGTAAATATAGACGTAAATTACTGTCTACCAATTTGGCTAGTAGACAGCTCTCACCACACTCGTCCCCCCGTCAAATAGCTTCGCGCACAGGCGTTCCGACCTTCTGGGTGATGCATCCTCTCGTTGATGATTGTTACAGACCGGCTTGTCCCAATGCACCCATCGTTGGATCTGACTGGCGTTAACTCGTTTTTGTTTGTCACCTCTTCTGATGGTATATACTTGACCCCGTCTTTTTGTGACTGTGTTTGGTCCTTCCCGTTTTGGAAACTGTTTGCCTGACCCTGCCGCACATTCGTAGGTATTTCGGCTCACACTTTCATATGCTGCTTTCTCCCGACCTCCCAGCAGCGTCCCAAGTAGCAGCCTCATCGCTGACAGATCTTGGACGCCACTCAACTGCGAAGAAGCCTCAATGTCCTGCCCGAAGATCCTTATGTCTTCATCAAAAACTGCAGGGCATAGGCTTTCCATTTGTCGGTAGGCAGAGACACCAATTGTAACGACAGAAGGCAAGAGTCAGGCAACAGATCATTTATTAAGGAAATCAACGCATATTTATATATTTTCATGTACATTACTATGGATATTTAAGCAAACAAACACAGTCTTCCGGTTGGTTGTTTCTCACGACAAATCTTGGGAACGTAAATATTGACGTAAATTACTGTCTACCAATTTGGCTAGTAGACAGCTCTCACCACACATTTACGAACCATTTTACATAACCAACAGTAAATAGAATTGTTTTTTGAAGTTCAGCCCTTAAATAGAAGATTGTAATTATTTTGCTTGGACACTAGTAATTAGTGTGACGTGTCTAGTCCTTTCTTTGGTGCAGACTGAATTCTATCAGTCAGGTTTGTAATGTGGCCACCATTCTAGGTAGCTCACCATCACGGTGCACATTGATTTGATGATATCAGATAGTTGCCGGCAATGGGCCACAGGAAGCCTTGGACTTAAGTTTCGTGCTAGTTGGCACTTACCAGTCAGCAAGGCCTATCTCCAACCTTGAAGGAACTCTTGTCCTTTCTGAGATTCAAACCCGCGTCACCCAGTGCTGCAGTGAGTCAGAGACGTTACCACTGAGGTATTCGGGCTCGCGATTGGCCTCCTATAGGACTGTAGTGGGTACTTTGATCGGGCCCTAATCGCTCAGGGGTAACGCCTCTGACTGACTGCACCACTGGGTGACGCGGGTTTGAATCTCAGAAGGGGACATGAGTTCCTTCAAGGTTGCAGATAGGCCTTACTGACCGGTGAGTGCCAACTAGAACAAAACCTAGGTGGAAGGCTTCCTGTGTCCGATCGCCTTCAATCATCTAATATCATCAGACTGCAATTATATCAGTTAAATTTGTAAATGACGGAGTAAGGTGGAAGTTTATACTTCCAGTGCAAAAAGCAATGTTACAAAATTTTTTGAACGACAACAGGGGAAATGGTGAATCTCTGAGCTAAGTCTGGTAGATGAGTGTTGAATTTAAAGATATAGGGGATTTGTTTTGTTGTTGATTTCCCGAAGGATAGGATGTTGTTGTCAGCCTTACTACACGTAGTGTACCTAATTATCTAAATAATCAGTAGACTACGTAACCAGAAAGTACTGGTGATAAAACACCAATAAGTAAAATCAGTTATTCAGAAATATACTCTGATAAGCAATATATTCACATAGAATGAAAAGGTTGAGGAAAAGATTTTGGGAGGATCTGCTGAATATGACTGAAATATGAACTGTGAGGATGTGCGTATTACCAGCACAAAGGAGGAACGGGATATGGTGTCCAAGACAGTTTGCATATATTAGGTTAGTTCAGTTTCATCTATTTATCTTGATCACGGGTTTATCTTGATGCAGCTGAAGGTGTAGTAAACAATCTTACTCTACAAGTGGTACATAAACGTGTTATATGTGACTATTTCTCGTATTTTATTGTTTACATCAGTTTGACCAATTAGACTATGGTCATTCGATGAACATCTGTATTTCTTCCTCGCGGCGTACAAAGGGATGATATGCTGTAATGGGTTAATATTTATACTGATGACTGCTATTGTAAACGAATATATTCTATGAATAGCTCCTTAGTGTAACTAAGACTGAATTGGAGTAGTTAATTCTTTCTCTAACTGTTCTCAGTTTCACTATTTTCTTTATGTCAATTTATACTACTTACTATTGATAAGTAGTTTACGTATGCGAGTCAGTTTTTCACTTTCATTCATTGTGTAGACATTGTATTTCGTCAGTAGTAATTCTCACGGTATAACTGAACTAAACTTCCTGTGTGTTTTCATTTGTTCTACTTCCTCTTGAAGTATGTTTCTTACCACTCTTTTCACGAAGTTTTTGTATGTCAGTACGTTCTTCATTATTAACATGCTTCATTTTTGCACAGATATACTGTTGTGACATATGTTACTCATAAAAATTTGCAAGTAGTCTGTTATTTAACGTCTTCTTTAAAAATCTTAATAACAGAGGTGTGACGGGTCAGATGGTAGACAAAGAGAAAAGGAGAAAATTGTGAATTCAAAGAGAAAACAGGAATTGTAAAGAAAGAAGTAGTTTAAATGAAGCAAGAACAACAGTGGTTTGTGCAGAATAATATGGTACCATCATTTATTTCGTTGGCTTCTCATCAGCTGCTTACAGCCTAAATAAATTGTGAGGTTTACTTACAGAAAAGTTTTAACATACTTGCAAATTTTACATGTTGTCAGTTGAGAGAAAGTTCCACAGTAAGTGAACAGTGCTCAGAAAATTGCGCTTATATAGTTTTTACACAGGCAGTTTAAGTTTAAACAAAATAGATGTATGCATACAATGGTAAAAGAGTTACGTAATAAAGACGAGAGGTGAGTAAGAGCTTCAACAAAAAAGTCTGCGAATTTTTATAGAACTCTTTCGAAATCCCTGACGAAGGAGAAAATATATGACGTCTTTCCAGATAATCCTGAGGAGTTTGTGTATAACCTGTCGAGTTTGAATTTAAGCCGCATTGAAATGGAAGCGCTTTCCCTCGGATTTAACTTCCATATCCCGAATAACTTTGTCAAAAGAACCGATGTCGCTGCTCAATTCGAAAACCTTTTCTATCAGCTGGATGACCTTACCCCAGTTGATGAGGACAAGAAGAGCTGGTTCAAATCTAAGCTGGTTGACGTTGCAAATCAATACCTCATTACTCCAATATCATATTCCAAAGTCCTTTCTGATGAGCATCAGAGAGCATTAAAAGCTCTCAAGAATAATGACAGAATTGTTATATTGCGACCTGACAAAGGCTCAGGAGTGGTGCTGATGGATAAAGAGGACTACATTGCAAAGATGAAAGCTGTGTTAAATGACCCGTTGAGGTTCAAAGTTGACAATTGCCAGAAAGATAAGACTGATGCAGTCGAAAAACGTATCACAAACGCACTGAGAGATCTGCTAAAGAAGAAATTGATTGACAACACTACGTACAATGATTTGAAACCCCGAGGGTCCCGCTTGCCACACATGTATGGCGTTCCGAAGATACACAAAAAACAAGTCCCCCTGAGACCCATACTTTCGATGATCAACTCGCCTTAACATAAAGTGGCACGTTGGCTTGCAGAGAAGTTGGAACCTATTCGTCAACGGCTAGGCGTGCACACTATGAAGGACTCATTTCATTTCTCGGAAAGTGTGAACCACATGAACGTTTTAAATAAGTTCATAGTGTCATTTGACGTAACCTCCTTGTTCACAATGATTCCAATCAACGAAACTATTGAGATCATTTGTCAGCAGTCTGATTTTCTCCCACTCCCAGAGTCGGAATTCAAACGCCTACTCCTTATGTGTACCATGAACGTGCAACCTCACCCCTCTTTTTTTAAAATCTGTAATATTGCTTGTCTCTTGTTTCTATGACGTGATTTGAACTCAGTACATCGTTACCAAATTTACCAGTTACTCATCATCTTACTCGCCTCTCGTCTTTATTACGTAACTCTTTTACCATTGTATGCATACATCTATTTTGTTTAAACTTAAACTGCCTGTGTAAAAACTATATAAGCGCAATTTTCTGAGCACTGTTCACTTACTGTGGAACTTTCTCTCAACTGACAACATGTAAAACTTGCAAGTATGTTAAAACTTTTCTGTAAGTAAACCTCACAATTTATTTAGGCTGTAAGCAGCTGATGAGAAGCCAACGAAATAAATGATGGTACCATATTATTCTGCACAAACCACTGTTGTTCTTGCTTTATTTAAATTCATCAAGGGGAATAAATGCAAAGAAGTAGTTCACGAATATTTTGTGACAACTGGAGTTTTGTTGTAAGGATTTCATAGTTCAATAACACCATATGTATTGCACTCTCCGTCACACTGTTGAAGCACATTCACGAAACCACTTTCGAAAGCAATAATCTCAGGCATTCCAGTATTTGACGTTTGTAACTTGTTAACCATTACTGTTTTCTGTTAATAAACAAATTTCGTGTACTGCATTTTAGAAGTAACTCGGACGATTGACTCATGTAGTCATAAAGCTAACTAGTCACTTTTATTCTTAATTTGTCAGGAAAAATTTGGATATGTTGTATTTCGATTCACTGCAATTAGAAAATGTGATAAATAAAAGCAACAAGAAATGTGAGATGCGGACAGGCTGAAGCTAAAAAAATTATGCTTACCTGTGAATGTGTGCCATATCACCTGG
The DNA here is from genome assembly GCA_944472155.2 of Trichobilharzia szidati. NCBI lineage: Eukaryota > Metazoa > Platyhelminthes > Trematoda > Strigeidida > Schistosomatidae > Trichobilharzia > Trichobilharzia szidati. The sequence continues at coordinate 93,288,649 of OX235274.1, read as the reverse complement.
ATGGTCTAAGTGAGAAGCTGTATTTGTCTTCCTCGACAACATCTTCAGTGCTGACTTCAATACGAAGTGACATGATATCCATTCCTTCATATCAGTGAAAGCTGAAAACTACAGACACTAGTTTGGTTAGAGTTGTATACTAATCTTAGACAGAGGAAACACCAAACAAGTTAGGGAATTCATAGAAGCCTGGTACCCTTACGAATCTACGATTATACATTTAACTACGATTATAAATATTTTGTCGCAGTCCACATTATTGTTAAAACCAAAATCATGTGTATACGAATGTATAGCTTGATAATAAATTCATTGAAAGGAGTCTGTTTGCTAAATTATTTGTTTTAATTTTCTATAACTATTGCAGTCTAGATTGCATTGCGTATTGGTGTCATTTAAAGAGTCACTGGGGACCAGAGAATACAGGACAGCTGTTTCGCTCTAGTCTGGGAACTCCCATTAGTGTGCGGCAATCCAGGAGTCAAATCTAGGATGATTAGTGATATCAGGCTACCATAAACTGATGCTATATCATACGAATTGATAAAGATAGAATTGCTAGATCACTAAATTCCATAACCTGAGGGTTACGGATTCAATTCTCAATGAGTTGGCGAGCAAATATTGTTGAAGAGCCCCAAACTAGGATGAAACAGCTGACAAGTACTCCTTGGTTTCCAATGATTCTTTAACAGATGTTGGTTTGTGATGAAATCTGCGATGAAATTAATCCACATCGTCAATAAAAAACCGTTCTGACTGATTCGGATATTCGAATAAAATTCCAACGACGTGATATTTAATCTACTTTATAGTGAAATGTCTGATTTGCACATTACGGGAATAACACTCACCCATCATATTTCTTCTCCTGTCCTAACATAACGAAACAGTTAATTACATTGTATTCAAAAACTGTGCTTTCTTGAATCATAGAACTAAAAAATATGTGATAATAAATCACATCTTTAACAGAAAAGGATCACATAGAGGTATAAGCAGTTCAATACTAGCTTATCTCGCAGATGTAGGATATCAAGTCGACACTGACGGAGCTTTTAAAGTTTTTTTATTGTATTACACCCAACCTTTCGTATGGACTATGAGTACAACTTTTACATACAACACAGACAGTTGGGATTCATCTGGAGAAGCCGAAATAGTGTGCTCAGAAGAACTTTATGCAGTCCCTTATATGGTTGTCCACATCTCATGTATTGTTTCTAACAAATTATTTCCTCCCATCCTTTTAACATTATCATTTAACACTGGTTATCTTAGTTCGCTGTTTTATTTCAACTGCTATTCTAATTGATTCGCTTAACTTATGTGTATCTTCGTGTCTGAACGAAATTTATTCATTCATTTTTCTCAGTCATTTTTGTCTACGAATCATTGATTATGTAATAACGAGTTACTAGCCTGGACAGAACAAGTGATCTATTTATTTGTCTGTCTACACATATAGCTATTGATGAGGGACTATGTGAAAATGAATAGATTTCTTCGCTTAATTTATCGTTTTTCTAATTGTGTTCTTGAGACTTTTTAAATTACCTCTATTTTAACTTGAGCAGTTGTTTGGTTTAATAATTAGACGCCATTGATATATTATGTCTGTTTATAACAACTTAAAATGAGCGCACACATAAATCTCACAGGCTTAGATCATTTATATGCTACATAACCACTTAGGTTAGCATTATAAGGTATTATTCCTGTGGTTCCTAGCGGAGAGAAGGAGTTCAGCAGCGTATCTACATTTTCCCCTGTTCTCTTCAGTAATTCTTAGCCAGCCCCATGTCTGTCGATAAGCCATCTTCTCCATGACGTTCATGATCCCACGTCCAACCCATCATTTCCTATTCAGGTTCTACTTGACAGCCTAGCTTTTTGTCTTCATGCTGATATATCTTCATCAAATTGACTAACCTCAATTTGGTATATCGACTTATTGAGTGGATAGCTGGATACTACTGGGTCTAATAATAATAATAATAATAATAATTTGCTTTATTCCAGAAACAGTACTAGTGGTACAGTGTGGAATTTTCAGCACATGTCTAAAATATTTGCATTTAATTTTATCCAACATTTAAAAAGAGTATTTCAAAAAATAAATATAAAGACAACAACAAAAAACACAAAAATAATTTTAAAAAAATGCAAAAAAATACCAAGAAGTAGAAAGGAAAATAAATAACATAAAATAATATCTCAGTGTTGGGTAGTGGAAGCTATGATATGATTATGTATGGTGACAGTAAAGCTGTAGTCATACAAGAAGTTATGAAATGATATCGCCAAGATGATCAGTTAATTTAGTTTGAAACAACACTAAACAATCATAAAATAACATTTCAGGGTTGTTTTTTTATTGTCAGGTCTAATGCGGTGTTTGTAGTGGTAGTGTGAGTAATCCTGAATAATACAAAATTTTAAGATGGTGATAATGGCGTTCACAACCAATGATTGTCAGTTAATGTTGCCGAACAAAAAAAAACATACAACAACCACAAAATCTAATAATTACATGATGGTTAATGACAGGACAATTTTGTAATACTCATAGTGCTAATATAGTCGGAACCAGTAGATACACAATAGAAGGAATATAGTAAAGTACAAAAAAGGAAGCCAATGTTAATATTTTAGGTAGCTAAGTATGTTTAAGAAGGATTTATCTATAGAATACAAAATAAGAGAGAAATAAAAGAGTCTAAAATTATGTTATTAACTACAAGGAAGTCATAGGTTTCACGCTTAACATTGTCTCTGTCACTTAGAACATGGGCCAAATATGGTATCGTTGTGTTCCTGTACTTGGTTGTACGAGCATAGATTATTTTATACTGATTTCTGGTTCTACTTGATGAGATACAAGGCGAGAGTTGGGAATAGAGGGGGTGTTTGGGGTCGGAGGGTATGGTTTTAGTATGGTTTTTCGCATGTATTCAGATGCCTTTCAACTAATGTGGTGACGAGCTGACTGAGTTTTACACCACTAGTCCTACTAACTACCTTCAACATCCTTCTCACGATGGCATAGTCCTTTTTCAGTAGCCCAGGAGAGACTAACGGGTAGCAGTAAAGTAGAATAGGTAAGATACAAGAGTTGACAAACTGTGAAAGTAGAGGTTGAGTGATTCCAGATTGTCTTAGTTTCTTAATGTAGTAGGTTAGACAGGACACTTTCTTAGAAATCGTTAGGATATGAGATGTCCTAGTAAGGTCGGAAGATAGAACTAGACCAAGGTATTTTGCATTAGTTAACTTGTTTGTTTGTTGGTGTCTATCAATAAACCTGATGATCCGTGTTTCATTACTGGAGAGAAGTAGGTGTATCCGGTCGATGGGTCCGAAAAAGGACGAAATTCGCCTCCTTAGTTCTACTGTTATCCATCGCTAAAAAATAACTATTTTAGAATGACATTTACTGCGATAAAAAAACGAACAAATCTATGTGAAAAAATATGCTTCTTTAGAGTATATATGTGAATGTGTTGTCCCTAAAAAACTTTTGAAACAACACTATATGTGATCAGTCTCATCATGTGTTAATGTATCGTATATCTTTTAATTTGAGTTAACAATGAGTTGAAATAAAATTTTAAAAGAGAAAAGTCATTTGAATAGAGATGACATTTTAACTTTTAATTAGTTAAAACACACAGATTTTCGCGATTATCATTAGATTTAGAGAAAGTAGTGAAATGAAAATCTGTTTTAAATTTTCAACAAGATATTAGAGAGAGAGAGATTGATAGATGTACTTAGAACGTGTCACTTATCGATGAAATGTATTCGAAGTTATGTGATTACACATAGATACACGTATTCAACTTATTTTTCACAGAAATTAATATGTGAAAGATATGAGAAGGTGTAATTAATGGCTGAATCACATTGAAGTTCAGTCAAACAAATGATGATGATGATAATAATATGTAGATATTTAGTTCTAAAGCAGAACTGTTAAAATACATTTAATATGAAGGAGAGAGTCACCTTCCTGCATGAAAGTATTCTTGTATCTGTACATGAACGAACTGGTCGATAGATTTCAGTCTTTCTTGCTAAATTCTCTCATGTGGCGCCACACGTTCACAGCCTTCGCGTGGCGAGGGTATTCTTCACAAAAGTAGAAAAAGGTGAACTCGAACGTCTGGCGCTTAAAATCAAACTGGTGGACTATCTAGGGGGTGCGGGTGGGGGGCTTAAAATCTCTGATTCCTAGCCTATAGTGTACTTGGACTCCGGAATCAGAACACACACAAAATGGGGTGTGAATCCGTTTTGATCATTGTCAACGATAAGTGATCAGCTTCTGATGTCGCTTCACTGACTTGTGGATCAGACTTCAGACCATTGGCTTCTGTCTGGGAGTCCAAGCAAAGTTCCAGTCCTTACATTAACTATAATATTTCGTGTGATGCACCTGTTGAAGAGCGTAATGTACCAAGTTTGTGTTTTTAGTAATATAAATAATGATAATAATATGACACAATACAGGAAAGTTAAATTATAGGAGCCACCGCCATAGAGTATCTTCTAAATAACCAGTAGAACTAAGGTAGTATCAAGACTGCATTACTTCTTAAGTACTGTGATAAAATTTCTCATTTAAGCATAACAGATAATCCAATACCCTCTAAGAAAAACTGGGAAACGAATTTTACAGCAAACTATCGAACCCTAAACATGCATGACATTCATGGTGAGGGATGTGATTGGTTGTTTTAGTGTTATTTCGAAAGTTCTTTTGTCGAATTAGTTGTGATGGCTGCTATAGTTTAACTTTACCATCATATAATGCTAACGGAATGGTTTGATAATTTGGAAACAACTATAGTTCACTGATTCGATTGAAAAGGAGACAAGCGCAGGATGTTTGTTTGTTCTGCTTACTGCAGAATTAACTGACAGGACTGGCTGAGTGTCAGTGGAATGGATAGCAGCATTTACATTAACCTACTACTGAAATAATTTTAGAATTATATATCAAGCCTTTCATTGCGAAATAATGAATATATATTTAGATTAATGGACCTCATTAAGATGAGAAATTTAGAATAAACTAAAGCTCAGCCATAGCAATTCATGCTCAATAGGATGGGATAAAGTGAGAGTCCAAAATCTCTACAGTACAATTTAGGGAGAGGGGTTTTGTTTATCGAACCAGCTGAGAAAGTGCTCTATAGGGATGGTTCAACACATGTTCCGTACACCTTGAAAATTATATTATTCTTATGTCAAATGAGAAAGAAAAACGAGAACTTTTAAGACTGAGTTTTTGCTAGTTGTGTTGTTACAGCTGGTGAGGCGATTATGATCAAGAACTTGTGCTCAAAATTCGATCTGCACAATAATCTCAAAATTCTATTTCAATTCAAGCAAATCTCAACATTCTAACAAATTACTTATTATAACTATCAGAACATTCGTCTTATTTCCCATCTAATTGTATTTGATCAATAACACTCATATTGACTTTTATTCAAATATCTAGTTGTGTGAGTAACTTGATATGATTATGAGCAATAATTTGTGCTTGAAACGTCATCAGTTAATATTACTGTGTAACACTGTGTGATTTATCAAAATAAAATCTTATCCATAATGGAGTTGCACTCTACCACAGTGCCCAAGTTTTATACTTATATGCACAATAAAGAAACTAATATGAAATTAAACGCCACTACACTGTCAAAATACCCACTACAGTCCTACAGGAGGTCAATTGCGAGCCCTAATAGCTCAGTGGTAACGTCTCTGACTGCAGGCGGCACTGGGTTTGAATATCAGAAAAGACATGAATTCCTTCAAGGTTGAAGGTAGGCCTTGCTTACTGGTTAATGCCAACTAGCACAAAACCTAGGTTGAAGGTTTCCTGTGGCCAGTTCCCTCCAACTATCTAATATCATCAAATTAATGTGCACTATGATGGTGAGCTACCTAGAATGGTGGCCTCACTGACGGAATTCAGTCTGCACCAAAGAAAGGACTCGACACGTTACACTAGTTACTAGTGTCCAACCAAAACACTAAGTTTTCCACATACTGTAATACTAAGATACAGGTTGATTATACAGATTTTCGTTATTTTGTTAGTATAAAGTTAACAAAGAATCATATTGTTTCGTTAAGTCGTAAAAGTCATTCCTAAAATGAATTATGAATGTGTTTGTCCTTCCGATGAGTAGGAAGCCATCAGTAAAATGATCCATAAAACCCTATTAGTATAACTATTTGTACTACTAATCTGGTATAATATCTGTTTACATAATTTAGCTGTATAGTAAATAGTCGATTTACCATTCATTTTCACTGCCTATAACTGTATGTTCCTAGATAAAGTGCTTAACGATTTTGGTGAAATAGGGGGGCAGTTAGACCAGGATTAAAATATTTTTTAACAACGTAATATCAATGAAGAAATGCTTTTATTATTTCACTGACTGGATCAAACTCAAGTTTTAGTCATCAGCCTACTTCAGTTAGAGAACCACTGGAAACCACAGAGTACTGAATACCTGTTCCATTCTAGTTTGTGACGTTTGAGCATTGAGTACCCACCAACCTAATGCTAGGGATGGAACACAGAACCTTCAGGTTTTGAGGCGAACTTGTTGACTATTCAGCTACTGATAAGGAATTAAACACACACTTCTCGAAATACTGTGCAACCATCAGTGGAGATAAAACAAACAGTGGTGCAGAATAATACGGATCCATTTCATTTTTTCGGTTCTTATCAGCTGCATATAACCTACAGTACTTAAAAAACCCGATTATAATGCCATCCTAATATACACTTCGTTTATCATCATGAATCAGACCTCCAGTAAGGATTGCTGTAAGAAAGACAGTGGAACAAAACATAAGGATAGAATTACTTCAAATTATGAGTACATATATAAATATATGTATATTATTTCATAAGAGTAAAGTTTCGCCTAAGCGATGAGCAATATTTTATATCAGGGTGGTGACAAGTCGGTGATAATATAGTAATCAGAAATAATAAAAAAAACCAACCAACTAGAACTCAGAAGACAGGAAAATCAAAGTGTGGTCTGTACGAATTCGAATGAAAAGGCGATCACGAAATACAGTGAGTACAATTCATAGGATCAAAAATCAAGTCTAATATGAAAGTCAAGTGAAAGACTGTGGAGAGTGGAGAAAAAAGCTGGTGATGTCAGAAGACAAAGAGTTCCACAGAGGATTCCTGTTGAACAGATAAGTCAAGTTTCAGTGGTTTTATTGCATTAGCTTTAGCGAACCGAAGATGACTTTGATTGTTTTATCTGTTAATTATTTTAAATGCTACCAAAGCATCCACTCGATATCCTGTGTCTAACAGATGTTTGTTAACTGATGTGTTCAAACTATTCGGTCAATTTAATTGAAGGCTCTTTGGTTCATGTTCAAAGAATCTGACATAGGCCCATATTTCCGTTCACCCGGTTTAAGTGCTCCCGTAGTAGCACATGAATTGATATACACAGTCGGAGGTATTATATAAGGGGTGTTTGTCAATTTCAATGATGAGAATTGACGAAATACAATTGATCCATATAATTCTGCACCGATGTTTGTTCTGTCTCTGTTCAAACCGATGGGGGGAATTCATTTGTTATCTAACTTGCATAATATCACTGGATTTGGAAAGATTTAATTCGATTCCCTGTCGTATTCAGTCACAAATCTATCCCAATCATGAAAACACGGAGACAAAAATATTCATTCCAAAATAATACGGAAACCCTTGGCAGTTTTCGCATTCACGACATTGAAAGGGTTCCAGTCAAGGAGTATCAGAAATAGTAATTGATGGTTTTAAAATCATTGTATTCTACTAAATTTTAGAAAAATCTGCATATTTGGTTAATAACTACTTAGCATTTTTTAATTTTGATCCAGGCAATTTTATTTAAGTCTCAATGAGAACGTGTTCATTATATTGAGGATGTAGGTAATTCCAGGTGACAAGTCCAAAATAAGACAAAATGAGTATCATGGGTTCCTGTGCTAGTCCTTTCCAACTGAATAACTTAATTATTCACGTTATGATAATTATTCTTCCCTTCGATTTCGAGGGGAACATTGGACGTCAGCAACACGTCGTTATTTAACTCTATTCACTCTAGCCCTCTCTAGCTGGCTGCACCACATCGCATCTACTCCTCGTTCAGCCCCATCTATGTCATCTATCTCGGACACATGCCTGACTCATCATTTCCCATTCGCATTCCAGTCGATGGCCTGGCGCGCGAACTCAATCGACGGTCTTTTTAGCTTATATTGAATCCATCTCCATTTCCTTCCAACTATATTTTGAGTTATAGATAATAATAATAATAATAATAATAGTATATTCTGATTTTTGTACATGAGAGACGCCAGTTTACAGGCATCATCAATTCGATAAATTACACATACTATTAGTAAGTATAGTTAGTAGTGATAATATGATAATGTACATATTTATTCCTACAAATGTAGGACACACAAGTTGTTTGGGATTGGATAAGTATTATTTAAGTTACATGTTTAAATTACATGATTTACGGTTAAATAACATGGTTGCTGTCATTTTATCTTCATTTTGTGGGAAAAATCTGATAACTAGTGATTCAATGGACCACATCAAGAAATATAGAGATATTGACTTTGCATTAACAAAAAAAACCCAAGTATGCTTTGGATGGATTACAGATACTTGGGAAAATAAATAAAGCTTGAGGTTAATTCCCTCATAAAACAATAAAATGCGTTTTACAATAATATATTTCCACTTTATGCACATGAGGGACTCCAGTTGACAGGCATCATCAATATGGTAATAATGCACACATGGAGTAAACATGTTTAAAATTTTTCACTAACACAAGATATATATACGAGGGAAGATAATGGAATATTGACCGTAAGTACACTCTGCATATGTTTAAACAGTTTATATGGCATACTACTAGGTAAAATTATTGTTTAAATTTGTTGAAAATGAGCGAAACAACTGAGTGTTGCGTTACATTCCATCGATATGATAGGCTACTCACAAAAGTATAAAAATGGCTTTTGTTGTTTGACTCGTTCCCAGAGTTTCTTGATGCTAATTTCTTCTAACCATCCATTTTTTCAGTATCAATCCAGTGAAGGCAGCTGTCGATAAAAATCTGAAGCCTGCTAAAAACGACGTTGGTGAAGCACCAGGTCACTTAATCATATAGAAGGACTGAATGACTCGACATTAGTGTCTAAAATCCGAATTTCGGTCTTGATGCTGAGTACAGAAGATTCCCACACTAGTTTCACATTGTTGAAGGTCTGTCCCGCCTCTCTAGTGATACCTGGCTTTGAAATGTTCATCCATCCATACAGCCATACTGCAGATGAAACGATGCTACTTAGATCTGTGAAAGATCTGACCCCATTCAAACTATTCACATGTTTATTATGTATGTGATTTATGCAGTAACAGATGTAACATTTTACTATTTGACATGATCTTTATTTCATAACTTATTGTCTCTACCCCACCCTCCCGTTTACTTAGCTTTTCAACGACATAACATACACTCATTTTTACACCCCACCAACCTCGTTGTTCATAATTCTCTAAATTAATAGATCTTGTTGACAGACAAACTAATCAGGAAATAAGCAACTATGCTGATTGGTTAATTAATTTACTTTAATCGTGTATATAAATAAATGCATATCACATATGAGACTATGCTGGTCAATTAGTGTTTAGTATAAAGCTTTGATTTGTTTTTTCAAATCTGTACTACTTACTTGTGAGTAGTGTAGTAATTTGTGATAAAAATTGCTATGCTTATTGTGTATAATCGAATACAATCTTGTCAAGATTGAAATATACATACACATCTTAAAGAGGATAAATAGTTCAATTGATAGAAGGCATTGTGTAATCAACTGAAAAGGTCTCTACTTATCTTCGTACTTATTGATTGAATCATGAATACAGCGACGAATGCAAATTATCATTATGGTTATGATCAAGAAGCAGATAATGTTAAGGCAGAAACAGTTTCACCGAAAAAGGACAGGTAAAGTGGAAACAAAAAATTTATTTACTCGTTTTCATGTTTAATTATTTTATTGTTTATTTACTTATTTCCTTCCTATGACACAAAAATATTCAATATTTGTAGGTGAACAGTCTTTCCTTATAGATATTTTAACACTGCAAAGATTCACTGACAGTTGTCATAAGTGAGGCCTTGTATATTATTGATTGATTAAGATAGGTAGTTGGATAACACTCAAATCAACTAATCAGGATGAAAATCTGCAACCTCTTGGACTCTTGTAGAGTGGAATGGACATGTCCGGCTGAAGCCGTGTGTTTCACATAAAACCATTATTATTATTATTGTTTCCTTTAGTTCCTAGAGGAACATAGGGATTCAGCCGTGCGTCTCCATTGCGTTCTGTTCTCTGCTAGAGTCTTCACCTGGCTCCAAGTCTGCCCACATGCTTTCATCTCCTCTTCACATGACCTTCTACAAGTCATCCTTGGACGACCAACTCGCCACTTCCCTTTCGGGTTCCACTCGAGCAATGGCTTGTCTAGTGATGTCACTTGATGGTTTCCTCAGAGTATGTCCAATCCATCTCCATTTCTTCCTGCCTATTTGTTTCACAATCGGTTCCTGCTGTGTTGGTTCGTTCATCGCCAGAGATCTCTGTTGCTGATCCTTTCTAACCGGCCATCTGATCTTAAGTATTGAGCGAAGACAACTGTTAATGAAGGTCTGTAGTTTGTTTGAGATGCTCTTCATGACGCGCAGTGCATGTTTCTGACCCGTATAGTAGCAGTGACTGACTTCACATTGGAGTTGAAAATCCGGATGTTATTTTTGATGCTGAGTGTTGTTGACCTCCACATAGACTTGAGAGTAGTGAAAGCCTGTCTTGCCTTCCCGATTCTTGCTTTGATATCCCCATAAGTTCCGCCTGTAGTTGAAACGATGCTTCTCAGGTCGATAACTGGGGGTTGTTTCTTTCAGGTTACTTCCATTTATTCCGATTGTTGTCTTTTATTGTTGTTGTTTCTCTTGGTAGTGTTTCCTAGGAATCTTCCTCACCTCTATTTTCTCAATGTTCACCTGAAGTCCTATCTTTGATTCTTCTTCAACCAACTTGTTGCTTTTCACTTGCATATCTTCCAGTTTGTGGGAAATCAAACATATATCATCGGCGAAGTCCAGATCCTCCAGGTATTTTTGTGTGAGTCCATTTTATAACAACACATTTAAGCGAACAATAGTGTTTTCAATTAGATCTCATCAGGCTTAACTCTAATATATATGTTTACAAATAAAAATTCAAATATAAACCAATCATGGTGTTTTGTCTGTAGGATAATACGATGGTGAATATCAATTGTGCAATTAGTCATAATAGTAGTAATAATAATAATAATAGTAATAGTAATAATAAAAGTGGTCTTATCAATAATAAGGATGAAAAAGTGAGGCAATCTGTGATAACACGAATAATGAAAAACAGCATGATTAAACAAACAACTGTTCATGTGGAAGTAGTCGATAAAGGCTAGTAAAAACAAATGAACCGACTAAGCAATGCTGGATTGTAAGGGAAGGAAATGAAACATGTTTATAATGAAGATAAGATTAAGGGATGATAAGAAAGGGGTTGAAAATACAAACAAAGGGTGGTTTAGAAGTTATTAGTTGGTTACGTCTTAATAGGCCAAGGGAGGGATAATGGCTGTACGAACTTTTTTTGAATACATAGTTTAGGTTTAATAGTTCGAATGCCTATCGCCTCAGCTGTGTGTAGTAGACGAATACGAAGTCTATTGGAAAGATTTGGTGGGATACGATGAATCACTTTGAAGGCTCTCGTTTTCTCGATTACATGACCACTATCAATTAAGTGTGACAAAATTGAGCTGCGAACTGTTTTAGTCTGTCCTTTGCCAAACCACGATGGCAGATGTTCACTAACACGTTGGCTAAGCTGTCTAGTAGTACGCCCAATATAACTGTCACCGCAGGTGCAGTTGAATTGATAAATACACATAGATGTGGCAAAACTATCAAGCTTATCCTTTGTTTGCGTCCCAATCATTCGTCGGCTAGAGAATGACAAACATAGGTGTGCTGCATAAAATGTTCTTCGTATACTCCTTGAAAGTCTTTGGAATAGAATCTCACTTGATAAGTCCATTTTATGCCTGTTTCTTCATTGCACGCTGTTTGTTGCATTATCCAGTATACTGCAATCAGGAAAATCATTGGCGATAGTAGACAGTAGAATAATAATAATAATGATTCATACCCACGTATATAACACTGTTTAGGTGTCATACTTAAATCGCTTGAAGGCCCTAGAATTTAAAAAGGCTTAAAGCGTGTTTATGCTTTCAAAGCTTATTTGTTATTACATTGAACTTGCCCTGATAAGGCAATCGTTAAACTAAGACTTATTGACACAGTAATATTTCCTCTCTGCCTTTTTTTTTGCTTGTTTTACCTTCATTTGTGATTATTTTTGCCTCTAAATAAACATTCTGATCTAGATTAATTCGACTTCAAGCTTTTGTAATTTGTTAACTTTTACACACAAATACTGTATGACGAGTACATATATAGAAAAATATTGTTTTCTCAGCATCAAAAATAAGATCCGGATTTTCAACTCAAATGTGAAGTCAGTTGGTGTTACTATACGGATCAGAGACTTGGCCAGTGCGTCATGAAGAGCATCTCAAACAAACTACAGACCTTCATTAACAGTTGTCTTCGCTCAATTCTACTCAAGATCACATGGCCGGCCAGAAAAGATCAGCAACAGGGAGGGATCTCTGGGAGCGAACCAACACAAGAGGAACCGATTGTGAAACAAATAGGCAGGAAGAAATGGAGATGGATTGGACATACTCTGAGAAAACAACCCAGCAAGTGACACCACTAGACAAGCCATTGCTCCAGTGGAACCCGACCGAATGGGAAGTGGCGAGTTGTTCGTCAGTGCGAGGGTGACTTGGAGGAGGTCATGTGAAGAGGAGATGAAAGCGTGTGGGCAGACTTGAAGCCAGGTGAAGACTCTAGCAGAGAACCGAACGCAATGGAGACGCACGGCTGAAGCTCTATGTTCCTGTAGGAAATAAAGGAAACAATAATAATAATTGTTTTCAATTAGATCTCATCAGCCTTAACTCTAATATACATCACTTTTCAAATATAAACCAATCATTATGTTTTATCAACAAGATAATAAAATGGTGCATATAAATTGTGCAATTAGTCATAATGGTTGTAATGATAATAAGAATGATGGTTCTATCAATAATAAGAATGAAAAAGTGAGCCGATCTGTGATAACAAGAATAACGAAAAACAGCATGATTAAACAAACAACTGTTCACGTAAGCGTAGTAGTCGATAAAGGCTAAGAAAAACAAATGAACCGATTACGCAATGCTAGATTGTAAGGGAAGTAAATTAAATAAGTTTTTCATTTTAATAAATGTTTTTTGTATTGCCCAATGAATGAAAAACAAAACGATATTGTTGTTTTTACTGACGTTTTGCTATTTAATGCTGCAGCTAATAGCTTTATCAAAGTATTATTAAACCAGAATTTACAAGATCTCAGCTTACCTACAACAAATTAATCATCGTTCCTCAGCATGGGGTCATTTTTCCGTTGTCAAATCGGCCAATCGGTAAACATAACAAAACCAAGTGTTGATTGTTGGATTTGATAAGTGTGTAAAATTATACAAGCAGCGTGTGTTTACATAATGAAATTGCTTTTCACATTCGTGTTGATTTTGTCACTTCATGGGGAGGGAGGTGTTGTAACCAGGTCAGATTCTGTTTTAGTCCATCATTCCTATTCAGACAATTTGGATTCCACTTGACATGACGTGCTTCTGATATTAGACGTTCTTTGTGATTTCTGAAGTTTTTCTGGATTATTTCAATATTGTCAAAATCATTTTTGTGACCTGATTCCATAGCGTGTAGACGACCTATGGCTGATGATTTTTCAAGCTTTTCTAGTTCAGCTGGATTTCTCGGTGATCGAACAGAGACGGCTTTACGGTGTTCATTTCTTCTGATTTTGATTTCTCTCTGGTGATGTTTGTCTGATGTATATCGCATCACATTCCAAGCATTTTATTTTATAGACACAATAAGATAGAGAATCTTTAGGGATTTTGTCTTTTATGTGGACAAGGTTGTTTTGCAGTGTGTCTGATGTTTTGAAAAAAAGAAACTCTGATGTAGAGCGCATTGAGTAATCTTCTGATATCGTCTGACGTCAGTAAAAACAATATCGTTTTGATTTTCATACATTGGAAATACAGAAAAACCTTTATAATGATGAATATCATATACCCAATGACCAAATTTTTTCAAACTGTTAAAAGTGAACTTGGTTTGGACATATATGGAATACGTTTTTAACGAAAATGTAATAAGATTAAGGGGTGATAAGAGATGGGTTGAAAATATAAGTAAGGGGTATTGGAGAAGTCATTATGTCTTAATAGGTCAAGGTAGGGAAAATGACTGTACCAGCTTCTTCTGAATGCATAGTTGAGGTTTATTGGTGTTATTAGAAGACGGAGATTATCTGAAAAGTTATGTAATGTATTTTTGCTATACATTTCGAACAACCTGATCACACATTTACTTGTCAAGTCGATATATTTGAACAAAAATTAAGGGCAGTTAAATTAAAGAAAGTGACAAAAAAAGATTTAGAGAATTTTTAACACAACGTTTGGTAATCCAATCAAATAAAGATTACCAAGGTATATGATAGCGCAAATACATCACATGTTTCAGATAATCTCCCTCTCCTAATAACACTGTCCAAATTTATAAAAGGGACTTATGGTTTTAAATTAGCTTTAACAGTTCGAATGCCTATCGCCTCAGCTGTGTGCAATAGACGAATATGAAGTCTATTGGAAAAAGATTCGGTGGGTCAGAAATGTGGAAATATGCACTACACACGTTAAACAAATTGTCTCCTTATTATTTTGTTGAGATTCATAAAAAAGAAATCAACTGCGCTAAATGGAACTTCCGTCTTATTACTGTTACAGAATGAAATGAACCTTGAACACCTTGAACACAGTGTTCTCAATTTTCGTGTTTTTCTGTTTTTTTTCTTGTTTCTATTTCAGACCACCCACTCCTCATCCAATTCAATCAACGCTGAGTAAGTTCATCTTATTTCATTGTATTTTAAGTGAAGATAATTAATGCCACTGTATTTGTAATGCATCGACATATATTACTGAAATTCACGACAGATTTTCCAACAACAGGTAGCCCTTTACTGATCCAACCAGTATCAGGTATTCGGATGAAATATGTATGTTGAGTTTTCTGGAAATCAGATGGAATTAATTATTTTTAAGAAACACTTCAACATGAATGACATAAATTTGAGAACCACTGGTAATCTCACAAAGCACTAGTTCCCTTTTTCGTCCTAGTTTCAGACTTTGCAGCATTATGAGCTCATATTCACACAGACGGGATGGATGGGCCAAGGACCTTCAGGTTACAAGATGATCACAATCCCTTTTTATGCTTTTTCGTTCCCAGTGGAACATGAGGCTTCAAGCTAGAGACTTGAAGTTTCTGTAGCAGTGGTGGAGTGCGTTGGTGGCCGGGGGTTGAACCCCGGACCACCTGCGTGGTCTGCAAGCATTCTACCGCTGTGCCACCGACGCACAATGCTACTCATAAAGTCATCTGAATTCAGTGACCATGAATTTTGACTTTTGTCATGTCGTAATTCAGCATCACTGTCTTTCAGTGTCACCAGCGAGTATCTACCCTCACATCTGACGTGACTGATCTGAACGATTCGGTTTATTCATTAGAATTCCTCGAATTCCGTTCTGTGATGAATCATTTGTAAGCAGTTGGCTAATTTCCAGGTGTTGCTTTGTACGGACGTGATTGATTTCAGTAGTATATTTCATCGTGTAATAGTTTTGGGTATTCAATAATAAGGATTGAAGAAAATACTGACTTTCTACTCTGAAATTCTAACATTTTCTAAAGCAGCATAATGCTTTGTATGCCACATGAGAAATAAGATTTGGACTTGAAGCTTTCTTTTATAACAGTTCTTGAATACTGGAAAATGGTAAACTCTATAAATCAAATTCGAAATTTGCAAACTAATTTGAAATTTACACAGTCAGAGGTGATTATGTCATCACAGTTTCTTTTGGAAACCGAGATTATTCCGATCGCAATACGTGGTCTGCTTATTGTCATAAATGATGCTCAAGACAGCAGGCATAATTGCATAATTTTCAATTGTTGGTTTGTAAGGATTAGATTTGTTTTTATGAGTTGATCACGGACTGCTGTCAGTTAGAGAACCACTGAAAACCAACACTGGAGTACTGGACAGCTGTTTCATCAGTGGATGTGTACTGTCGATGATTCTCAAACTAGGATGAAACAGCTGGATGTCCAGTACTTCAGTGCTAGTTTTCAATGGTTCTCTAACTGATAACAGTCCGTGATCAGCTCGTAAAAAATGATTGCATAAAAATACATACTACTGGTTAATTGGGATGAGTAGTTTTATACTACTCACATCAACCAACAGTACTTATTGGTCAGCCAGACAGAAGTGATCTACACCCTGAACTACCGGTTTGCTTGTTTGTTGCTGGGCTCAGTATAATACAGTTGAATACAATAGTAACTCCCTCCATGAATATTAAACTAAAGTATTGCTAATTACACTGACAAGAACAGAGATATGGGTTGTTAGAAGAATGCACTGATATCAACTGTCCTACAATGTTTCCAAGGCTTGATGACATGTACTACTGATTAAGATGAGTCGATAAAAAACAGTAACATCAACCATCAAAGCCTGCCAGGAAGGTCGAGGTTATCTGAAGAGCAGACGGCAGTATCTCTAGTTTGGAATAAATCACAGTTTTTACTTTTTGAATGTTTTTGAGGTTCCTAAAGGAAGCTGAGGTAAGACTGACGAATTCAGATAGTGTTATTTGATTCAACTTCGTAAGTTGAGTCACTCTGGATATACTTACAAAGAACTTGGTGCTTGGATCATATCAATTTGTTTCATAATCACTACTCGTCAGTTGCTCATGTCAGTCGGTATATTTATGTATATGTTCAAATGCTCTCACCTCTTGACTTAATGATCCTAAGTTTGACCACCATTCGGGTGGTGCTTTCATACTGATGCGGAGTTCCAAATCATGAAAAGGAGCAGTTCGGAATTGACCAATTTTTATCTCTTCTCCAACTGGCGCTTATCCTTCATGAAACCGAACTTTAAATAATAAGTCATGCTAACATGTAAGAGTACTCAGGTAGAGTTACTGTTTAATGAAAACTTAGAAATGACATTCTTCCCAATTTTATTGTCCGATTTAGTTTATTTCTTTGTAGCTTACTAACAAGGTCATCTCAGGGCTTTTTAGACAGTAAATTAACTTGACTACTAATAATTTTATTGCCATAGAGTTTTCTTGCTCTCTAGTCTTATCCACTGAATTAGTGTTTCTTCTTTACTGCAGATGCAGTAACTCAGTTTTGGAGGTTAATTTTAAGAACGTAATGAATGTTCATCTGCCAGAATTAAGATGTGTAATCTTGTTAGTCCTTTGATGTAATAACCCCGCGAACAGTTTATCAAACATTCTTGCAGTATTATTTGATTGATAGTAGCGAACAGCGCGTCTCACTGGTAGAATAAACGTCAGCTATGCAAGTTGTCCTGGGTTGGGTTTTAGGCCAACGTACTCCTGAATCCTGCCTAGCCGTTAGGAGACCTAGTAAAGAGGAGAGGTTGGGCATGAGATCAGGAGTACCACTCCGTACAAACAAAGCCACAGACATGGTTAACTCACCATATCACCAAATCGCGAAGTGGCTAGCTGATATCCTCGAACCAGTTAAAAGACATATTACAATATATAGCCACAGAGATACATTTGACTTCATCGACTCAGTGAAGCATCTCAACGTGTCTGAAAGACAAATGATCTCACTGGATGTCGCCTATCTATTTACAAGTATCCCCCTAACCGAAACAATATGCTTCATTTGTAGTTACGTCGAAACCAACAACCTAGAAGTTCCTCTCCCTATAAACTACTTGAAGTAACTTCTTCTCAGATGTACGTTCAATATCCAGTTCAAATTCAATGAACAGTTCTATGTACAGAAAGATGAGGTAGCCATGGGGTCTCCTCTCGGTCCACTCCTAGCCGACTGCTTCATGGCGAGTCTCGAAAACAACATCCTCGATCCCTTGATAAGTCAACTGCACTTATACAAGAGATACGTAGATGATACGTTTATAATCTGTGATGAAAAATGTGATTTAGATTCTCTCCTAAAAACCTTCAACGCAGCGCATCCATCAATAAGATTCACCTTAGAATGCGAATCGAACAGCACATTTCCATTCCTTGATGAACTACTCACCAGGAGACACGACTGTACGATCCAAAGATCGATATACTGCAAGCCAACATGGACTGCACAGTTTGTCAACTTCCAGAGCTTTGTCCCACTGATCCGAAATAAAAGCCTGGTACGCACATTGTGTTCAAGGATTAGAAAAATCTGCTAGGAAGACATGGTAGAGAAAGAATTAAACTTATTACGTGAAACCCTGCTGGAGAATGGGTATCCACCAAGATTTATCGACAAAAACATGAAGGAGAAGCCTCCGGTGTCAAACAACGCAACTGTTCCTAAGAAGACTGTCTTCATGAACCTAGAATTCAAAGGTGATATCGCAGCGGAAGTTCTGAGAAACCGCCTTTCTAAATGTCTGAAGAAGACATTTGCAACAGCCACTCTGCGTATCACATTCTCCTGCAGACAGTTAATCCAGTCTAACGCTAAGGACAAGATACCGCTTTTGGCCACCTCAATGTGTATTTATCAATTTACTTGCTCCTGTGGAGCAAAGTATATCTGCCATACGCAACGTCAAGTCCACAAACGTATTCTGGAACACTGCCCAGCTTGGTTAGCCAGAGGAGAAAAGAAGAATAGCAACAGCTCGACCTTCGAACACCTTGTCATCTCCCGACGTCAAGTACCCCCACATGAACGCTTCACAGTGTTACACAGAGTCCCTCAATATTGTACAAATGGACTTCGGATACACCATCTGTACATAGCTGAAGCATTAGCTATTCGAGATCTGAAACCGGACCTCTGCATACGAAAGCGATACATACATTCTCTTGCCCTACCATGGCCAGAGTAAAGTTCTTACTACAATTTTGTTTCTTTCGTTTATTATACTGTGGTATCAAGAAGCCATTACTATTGGGACTTCAAGGCTGAATTTTGAAGCCGTTTGTCCCACTCAGAAGACAAAGAAGTGAAAAAAACGCAGAGAAATTCTTTCCGATTGAGACTTTTCAAATAAAGTCAAGGTGTGAGTACTCGAAGATGACATGTTAACAGAAATGAATCAATGTGAAAAGTAGCAATTACTTTTTCTGGTAGTATCATGAACTAGTTAAATGAAACGCATTTCGTACTCTTTCTGCAATTGGAATGTAACTTTGCTTTTAGGTTAATTTGCATTTCCCTTTGATTAATTGTGTTGAACCGAAATGTCCGGTCTCCATCGACATGTTGGCTCCTAGCATTGACGCTTCAGCGATATCTAAAAGATGAATTTGATATTAAGTTTTGATTAAGGATGACAGGCAGTGGAATCCAGTTGACTAGTCCAAAGTAGGACGAAATGAGAATTGTGAATTTTCGAAAGAATGGATTCTGAACAAAGAGTACTCTTTTCGATAACTTCATCATCAGGCTCTACAGTCATATATACACTATAGTGAATGAATGAATTAGTGTTATGAACGACATTAATGTCGTTCAAATAACATCGAGTCAGTAATATTGATAGATTACAGCTGAATAGCATCAACATAAAATAAACTGAATGTCAGAAGAATTAGGAAGGATAATATTGCAAATTAATGAGTTTATACTCCCTACTGAAGGCCGGCCAGGGCAGTAGTAGGGGCTGAACTTGTTTCTTTTTAACACAAACTACTGGTTGTTTGAGGCGAATTGCAATAGCCTCTGCTGTTTGGAGCATGCGGTACTTCGATGATTTTGGGAATTTATTAGGCACCCGGTAGATGATAGAGAAGGATTCTTCAACGCTGGCTTTGTGGCCGGTTTGGACCAGATGGGCCAATATCGAACTGTTAATGGTTTTAACTATACCTTTATTTAGCCATAGTGGGAGATGTTTTCGAGTGAGCACGAAAAATCAAGTTCCTAGAGCAACGGCCGATATAACTCGCTCCACAATCAGAGCATTTGAATTGGTAGATACAATCTGAAGTGGCTAGTCTAGTCTAGGTACTTCATCTTTCAGTTGAGGTAGCACCATCGGTCGTGTAGAGAATAATACGTATAGTTTGCCGGCATTAAAAGTTCTTTGAACTGATTTTCTTAATTTCCTCGTAATTATCTCACTTGGTATATCGCCCTTGAATTGCAGTGGTATATGAAGAGGCTTCTTGTCTACAGATAGTGAGTAGTCCTTTTCCGCCGCTTTCTTTGTCATTTGTTTCTTGATAAATTTGTCGGGATAGCTATTTTCGATCAAAGTACCATATACAATGCTTAATTCATCTTCACTCACTTCTTTCGAGCACATAGCTCTAACTCTGTGGCTGAGGGTCTTCAGTAAATTTCTTTTGTACTTGATAGGAACGAAGCTGAACTCCAGTGCTAGTCAACACCAACCATAATACCAAAATATCTACCATTTAAATTCATTGTATATATACGTTGTAGCCTAAAAGTATTAAAGGGTATCGAACTGGGATGAAATGACTAGCTATTAGTACTCTCTGAGTTGATTTCAGTTCAGCGAGAACAATTCTGTTTACACTACTCATTTTCCTAATGGAAGTTTCATTAGCAGTAATGCAGCAGCAGTATTTTAGAGTAGGGAAGCGGGAAGGGTTTACAGCCTCCCTTTCAGCCTTTTCTTCTTTTTCACTCTCATAACTGGCTACTAGACTAAGTGAGGATTAGCAGTTCATCAGCTGGGAGGCTGAAATATAGAATTTCCCTATCTACAAGCTAATCTCTTCATTTCTTTGTGAAAATGAAAAATAATGATTATGATGTTTGAATGTCAAATTGAAATATTTACAGATTCAAGAGGAATTCAACTGTGATAGGCAGTGATTCCTCCCTTCCACTTAAGAAGTATTGATTAACAACTCTACTAAGATGATAGTTCGCACCGTTGATGTAAACAGAATGATGAAAGTATGAATTGTAATAGAATATTTTGCGTTTAATGTTTAAATTATAATTCTATGAATTAGCTAGTTGTTATTTTAAGCTGTGAAAAATTCAGCATTCAGCTTACTTCATTTTGAAAAGTTTAAAACACCACCTTCTCAGTCATATGTAATTTACTAGTGTTTTTTCAACTATTGCTCTGTAAAACACGTTCATCGGATGACCTTGACTCCACATGATATCACTTTAATGATTTCAAATATTATTACTCATTCAATAAAGAATCATTTCTATTTTCAACTGTATACAGCTGACTGATACAGAAAACTTTTATAGATGTTTTTCATGAATCGTTTCTCTATCGTTCATTTTACTGTTGGGAACGCTGTTATACCTACTGTCTGTTATGTTTATCCGAGCTATACTAGGCTTAGTATGAGTCCCACAAGGAATGACAACCATCATTAATTACTAGGTGCATACGCAGAGAGGGGATGAGTCCTACTGCATCCTAAATTTCATTGTCATTCCCAGTGAAATCATTTTGAGTACATTTATTTATTCGCCTCTGTGTTATTAGTCAGTGGGTATATAAGTAACATCAGTAGCATCAAGACTGATCACGAACTGACATCAGTTAGATAACCATTTGAAAATCAGGGGGCACTGCACACCTGTTTCGTCCTATTATGGGACTCTTCATCAGTAAACGCCGATTACTCTACTACTAGCGATCGAATCCACGATCTTCAAGTTATGAGACGAGCTCGTTGACCATTCAGCCACTGTGATGGGATCCAATGGACCATGAATTCTAAGTTCTTCCAATTCACGTCATATAGTGCTATCGCCAGCCAATATCATTGGTAGATCTCACCAGTCATGACTTCTCAATATCACTTCAGACAACTTTATCTTCCAGTTAGTTACTTACGAGCACTAGATTAGTTTTGAAGTGTTTGTTTCAAGTTTGGAGACCAGAAATCGAATTGGAACCATTTGCGTGGTTGGTGGGCATTCTCCAGTTGAATTAGCAATGCAGTATGAACAATACCACGTTGCTTTTTGTTTGGTAAGGAAATACAAACTTCAAAACAGCGGTGAGATGTAATATGAACGATATTTCATGGAGATTTTGAGACAAATTGACTGACTCATTTGTATCAATGACAATCGTACATGCTAGTCAGTAGTATATATCTTATAAAAGTAGTATATTCTGCTTTATTTTCCGCCTCATCAATATGTGATTCCAAGTAGATGGTGATATGTAACTCAATAATTTGCAGCAGAAACATAGTAGAATTAGAATGGTACGAAGCATATAATCTTTGGTAGTAGCGGGGATATTTTTATTTTATTTTATTTTATTATAGCTTGACTCCACACAGTTTTTTTGATACAAGTATGAAATTTTCAGCAGGTGATATTGGTAGCCCACATTCTGCATGCCGACAGGTGTGCGTCGGCCGGTGATTGAACCCCGGGCCATGTGCCTGGTCGGCGAGCGTCGTAACCGCTGTGCAAAGTGCAAGGCTCTTAGAAAGTTTAGTCCTACTCCTAGATATTGTGGAGGTATTGAGATCACACACACCTTCACCAATCTGAAATTTGAGTATGATCTTAAGTTCTTCAGACATATACACTCAACAGCAGATTGAAATCAATTCACTTTTGAGTTAGAAAATAAATGAGTTGAATCGGCAATGTTAGACTGTAAAATGGTGGGTTAGATACTAGCATCTGTCTATAGAAAACTGTCACATTAGAAAAAGTACTTAGACTTTATTGGTAACAGGATTTCATCATAGGCTGACATTGGTTAGAGAATCACTGGAAAACCTAGGAGTACTGGAAAGCTGTTTTGTCCTAGTTTGGGACTCTTCATCAGTATGCACACACCGGGGTTCGAACCCAGGACCTTCTGGTAGACCACTAAGCCACTCTGACCCGATCCAATGGCCCATGAATTCCAACTTCTGCCAATTCACGATATAGCGCAACCGCTAGCCAATGTCTTCGGTGAGTATTTGTCCTCACACCCAACCTGCTGCACCCTACTGGTCACGACTTCCCACTGGAACCCCAGGTAACTACCTACCTGAATAGGGCCAGTTGCCAGTGAGCATCTGATTGATATTCAATACTTGAATACTTAGACTTTAATTCATCTTACTTAAAAGCACTGAAGGTAAGTTTGAGACAGGCACCAATCTAGTATTCGGGATATTTAAACAGTGAAATCAGACAAATAAAGAAAATATTGCTTGTCAATAACGGCGCACTAAAGTGCACTCAAAAATGTATTAAGGCGTATGAAGAAGGTAAGAATAGTAATGTAAATATTAAGAATAATAAAGGATTTAAAACCTCGATGTTATTGCCTTATAGAGAAGGAACATAAGAGGCTCTACTTAGGATTCTACGTAAGGCCGAAATTAGAGTGGCATTTAAACCAGCCAATTCATTCCCAGACAAACTTAGTAGGCTTAAGGACTTTATAGATGAAGTTAAGAAAAATGATATTATTTACCAAATACCGTGTAGTGAGACTGAGATCCATCACACAGATGAAACTAGTAGATCGGAGTCAATTCGATTATCGTAACATAGAAATTTCGAGAGAGTTAAGTTAAATAATCTGGAAGAAATTCAGACAACCAATCAAACAAAATCCCTACAAAACCAAAACTTGAAAATTAACCTGATGCTCACTAGAGACTGGCCCTATTCATGCAGTTAACCTGGGGTTCTAGTGGGAAGCCATGAACAGTAGTGTGCAGTAGGTTGAAGATCGAAGAAGACATTGTAAAGTGGTTGTGCTATGTCACAAATTGTCAGAAGCTAGAATTCATGGGCCATTGGATTGGGTCTCGGTGGCTTAATGGTCAACGAGCTAGCTTACCTTGTAACCAGAAGTTCCCGGGTTCGAACCGTGACTGTGGGTTCGTACTGATGAAGAGTCCGAGGTTAGGCTGGTGAAACAACTGTCCATTACTGCGAGCTTGTTTTCCAGTGGTTCTCTAACTTATGCCAACTCATAATGGAATCCTCCAACCAAACATTGTAATACGTTTATTCACGTGCAGCCGCACAATTGGGTGGAATAAGGTTGATATATTAAAAGGTAACTTAGGTGGAGAGAAAGGGAGGTACATCATTGAATCTTTGTTCATTGAATCAACACCAATCATGTGCAATCGAAATGATGTAATGCTTATACAAGATATACGGAAAACTTCAGTCAAAAGTACATCGAAACGATCATGATCTATAAGGCGTACTCAAAACGTCATTCATTAGTTATTAGTACTGTATCTCACTGTGTGCTGTATTAAGTAGACTTATCTAATGTGGAATTATGTTCCACCGCAATAAACTAATTCTACTTCTACACTAATTAGATTACTGTGATTATGGTAGGTGAGTTAATTAACATCTTCGTCATGACATTATTTTTTATTCCTTCACGTTCCCAGTGGAACATAGGGCCTCAATCTAGAGGTTTGAAGTTTCTGTTGCAGTGATGATTGTTTTTACAGGATTGGGTCGCTAGCCTCATGCCCAACCTTTCCTCTTTACCAGCTTTATTTCTGACTTAGCGAGGTAAAGGAGTGCGTCGGTAGGGGAATGAACCCCGGACCATGTGCATAGTCGGTGAGCGTCCCAACCGCTGTGCCACCGACGCACATGCTAACTGTATACAAATACACGTCTTCTTAGTCAACTTCCCACCTTTTTGTGCAGACTTGATAAATACGTTGGAAAGATCAAACATTTTACTAATATAACTACAAATTGTAGAACTTTTGATAAATCTCAATAAAAAACACGTACGTTCAATTGATATATTGATTATGTTGAGGTGTAGTTCCACTTTTTGCTAAGATATTTCGTCTAAATTACTGACAATGCCCGCATACTGGTTATTAATAGCTTTGACGTTAATGTTTAACGTTGAATTTTTTAAAGATTGAACATACTGAAAAATCTCTGGTTGTTATACACATGAATATGTATCGAAGAGGACTGTCATCATGTTAAGTATACTGTCCAATGGACAGCGAGATAACCCCAAGACAATCCGTAACAATATCACATTCAGAGCTTAAATCATATCTATGTTGAAAATCTTTTAGTTTGCAAATATTAGTGAAAGATAAATTGTAAGGATTGTGGTTTAAAGAACCATTGAAAGCCAGCACCTCAAAATTAATCTAATCTGCTCAATAAAGACTGACTACAAGGAGAAGTTGCCCGAATTTCTAGTGAGAGGTCTTAAACAGAGAGGTCCACCTAAATAGCTGTGAAAATAAATACCTGTCGACGATATTGGCTGGTGGTTTTGTCAGAAGTCAAGAACTGATGGAAACTAGGATTCATGGTCTTTTGTCTTCTGTCTCGATGGCTGAATGGCCGACTAGGTCACCTTGTTATCTGAAGGCCGTGAGTTCTGTGCGTCAATAAGTGATGGGTGAGTAGTACCGAAGAGTTTATAACCAAGATGAGATAGTTGTCGCATACTTCGTAGTTTCCAGTGGTTCTCTAACTGTCATTTCGTCATCTATGTTGAAATCAAACAAATACCTGCAGACCGACTCTTGAAAATTGTGATGGACCATGCCTTTTTCCCTTATTATTACACCTAAGTAGAAAATCTCTTATTAGCTTGAGACTGAGTAAGTTCAGTACTACGTTTGAGGAATTCGGGAACAAGTTACTTCTAAAGATTCCTCTAATATAATCAATATTTTGAGATTTAGGTTTTCCATGAATGAATAATAATGTAGTGAATGACTTCTAGGTGAACAAACTTAATTTCTAATGATAAGAAGCTGTGAACGATTAGTTCCACGTTGTACAGTGTGAGATTAGATGTACACCGGTACCAGTGGATGACGATGGTACTATATCACAAACTTAAGGAAGTAACAACTCACAACTGAATGGTCAACAAGTTCACTTCGTAATCTGAAGATCATAAGTTCGACCCATGGAAAAGAAATACATCCATTGTGCTGAAGAGTTTCAAACTAGGACGAAACAGCTATTCAGTGCTTTTTCAATTAACATTGATTCCCTAGATGATTTCGATTTTTCATGAAATCTACTTTGCAAACAATTTATGGTTACTGAACTTTCATTATACAATACATTGTTAGCTAACAGCTTTATCTAAGTAAAGACTATTGGGAAATTTGCAATGTCAGTCTTTATGTGACAGTCCCACAGACAAACATGTATTTTCAGTTCGACTTCTAAATATTGCTGAGGCTGTGGGGATTCATATTAATAAGCCTAATTTATGCACCCAGAAGAAGTTAGTCCAGTCATTATCATTACCTTGGCCATCCAGGTTTGAATAATCCAGAATTTTTGTGAAATTTCCCTAGTTTTAGTTGATATTCTATCCGCTGTTATATCTTTATTATTATTATAATTTAAGCATCTTTAATTAACTGCAATAGCATTGATCATACTTTACAAATCGATATTATTTAAAAAAAACGCTAATATTGTTATTAACTACTAATTTAAAATATTCTGTGTATGAAAACATATATATAATTGTAGAGCCTGGAAGAGGAATTTATCGAAAAGAATATTCTTTGCTCGATTATTTTATTTTCAGTAAGCTGAAGAAACATTGATACAAACAAATCTGTACATTGAGTACAATAAGTGTGTTATTACACAAAAACTAACTCCTTGAGGTCTGAGCTCAGGAAACCAGTCTCTGCGTTTTACTGTATAGCTGACAACACTTTCTTAAGCAACAAATGCAGTCACGAACCATCGCAAAAGGCGGTAAAAAGATGATTATTCTTCAAAAGATCTATGGTGATATTCAATAATAATAACATCGAAGGCTCGAAATTACCTTAACAGTACCATTAGGCAGACATACAAGTACAAAACAAGTACTTAGAATCAGATAGAATATTCCCAAACAGATGGGATCATAAACTCTGTTCACAAGTGTCACACACCAACGTTTTCCACAGAGAGTCCAATATCAGAATGACCTTCATTTACTTAAACAAAATCACACCATAAATGTACACAGCCACACACAGAGAAGCATTAAAATTGGAGATTAAACACGGACAGTGACAAACAATAAGGAAAAAAACGAACACGTGATGTGAAAATGTCAGGACAATGATATACAGTCTAAAAGAAAACCGATTATAATTAAAAAGGTAGTTGAAACATCCAAAACAAGTGTAAATGTTGTGATTAGATCGTCCAGGAGGGATTTCCCAACCAAATTTTTCCACTTTAAAGTGGATGAATTATGAGTTTAATTTTGGGTGCATATATGAGTGCATATATATATATATATGATTGCAGTAGATTGGATAATGCGACAAACAACGGGGAATGGGGAAACAGGCATAAAATGGACCCACATAAAAAAGCTTGGAGGATCTGGACTTCACCGATGATATATGTCTGATTTCCCACAAACTGGAAGACATGCAAGCGAAAAGCAACAAGTTGGTAGAAGAAGCATCAAAGGTAGGACTTCAGGTGAACATAGAGAAAACAGAGGTGATGAAGATTCCTGGGCAACACCACCAACAGCAACAACAACAACACACAACAATCAGCCAGCATAAATGGGAGAAACCTGAAAGAAGTAACCTCCTTGACCTACTAACTACCTTGGAAGCATCGTTTCAACTACAGGCAGATGGAACTGATCAGAATATCAAAGCAAGGATAGGAAAGCAAGACAAGCTTTCACTACTCTCAAGTCTGAGTGGAGGTCAACAACACTCAGCATCAAAAATAAGATCCGCATTTTCAACTCCAATGTGAAGTCAGTCAGTGCTACTCACTATACGGATCGGAGACTTGCAGTGCGCGTCATGAAGAGCATCTCAAACAAACTACAGACCCTCATTAACAGTTGTCTTCGCTCAATACTCAAGATCAGATGGCCGGTCAGTAAAGATCAGCAACAGAGATCTCTGGCAATGAGGGAACCAACACAGCAGGAACCGATTGTGAAACAAATAGACAGGAAGAGATGGAAATGGATAGGCTATACTCTGAGGAAACCATCAAGTGACATCACTAGACAAGCCATCGCTCGAGTGGAACCCGAAAGGGAAGGGGCGAGTTGGTCGTCAGTGCAAGGGTGACTTGGAGGAGGTCATGTGAAGAGGAGATGAAAACGTGTGGGCAGACTTGGAGCCAGAGAACCTAACGCAGTGGAGACGCACTGCTGAATCCCTATGTTCCTCTAGGAATTAAAGGAAATAATAATAATAATATCAGTTCAACTTTTATTGGATGTCAACTGATAAAATTACTTCATCAGAGTGACTTGGAACCAGATCATATTATGTTTGATGGCACTCTCCCTACACTCATTTCAATTTACGTACATTCCACTCCATTTTACATACACAGATTCGGAGATGTGTCATCCCTAATAGTTTTATGAATATTTCTGAATAATTTCAGTTTCATGGGAACTGAATGTGTTTTATCTACGAATAACTGAAGTCGTTTACAGTTCCTGCAGTTGTACTGGTTTCCTTGGAGGTCGTATGGATACCTTATGTTGTTTATTATTTTTAGAATTGATTCAAAGAGAGGTTCATCCTGTGTGTCAAATTCATAATTTGTAAACTAATTTATGACTTTCAGATTACATAGTTCGAGCTGAATTTTCACCACATTTTTCTTTAAAAACCGAAATTGTTTAGATCACTATATATTTATTATTTAGATTACTTAGATGTGTCTAGCAAGCACTGTGTTTAACACCTACTCAAATCAGCCTGTCAGTAGTATATATCGTCATGCATTCATTTTATATATACTACTTTGTAGCATGTGTACCTTGTTTTATGCCCGTAATTATTCAGAGAGTTGTGTAGGATTTTATATTTCACGCGAATATGAGGGCTACTGAACACCTCTGATAGTCTAAACTCTTATGTTGTATTCTCTGACAGAAAGTCTGACTTCGTAAGAGAAATGTGAATTGTATAAACTGCTATTGTTTATAGGCCTGGGTTCTGGAGCATTCTGCCTCTCAGCTTTGATACTTTCGTCTACAGAACAAGTGAACTTTGAGGATTCTGTTAACATTTCTAAATTTTCTTCTCTTTCTAAATGATTACAAGTATTTGTATTCTTCTTCAGGGACTGTGGGTATAATTAACCTAAGCACAGGCTAGATGTCAAGATCTCATGTTTAAATAGTTAGTAAAGTGGATTGCTTTCCTTTTTTGGCAGTTTAGCATGAATTCGACAGATGATCTTAAAATCATGACCAGGGTTAAAAAAGTGACAGAAGTCAGTTAAGTATTCTAGAATTCAGTTTCTCGCACCCTTCCTTTCTCCCTTATAAAATCATACTGGAATATATTCTCGTGTGGAGAGCATTCTCTGGCTATGGCTAATGTACTTTATTTCACAACAGCAAGTGAACTGATTAGTGTACATGGAGGTGGCCAGATGATGGAGCTTATCTTTTAAAGAGATGGGGAACAACTTACGGCCGATGAACTTCATTTGTAATTTTGTAGCAAAGCACGCCTTACTGACTGATTTGGATAGAAGATTTCTGAAAATATCTGTGAGGCTTGATGTCCTTTGAATCTGAAGCTTGGGAATATGATTTCCCTTGGAACTGAGTCGGTGACAAGTTTGGATTGCTTATCTTTCGTCATCCGGTCAATAAATCAGTTAGGTTAACCATACAGCCTGATAACAGATTTATTGAAAAGGGTCTGTTCGCTGAATATTGTGTTCTCGTGTTAAATAACACACAAGTATCGATTGCTGGATGGCGTTTCGAACACAGTTTATTATTTATAACCATATCAATGCTACCACCATGTATCCTATAAAACTAACTTATATAATATTGAATTACATTTCACCACATTGCCCCCATTCTACACTTACACTAAATATTGCTTTTATCTCATTCTTATATGTTTCTCAATTTTCTGATATTCGGTAATTTTATCTCCTTCTTTTTTTTCTTCAACAGGTGACCACTGTCATGAAAACTTCACTGCTGGTTCAAAAGTTGATCTAAAAGCAAGGAAAAAACTAATTTTAGCAAGTATTTTATGCTTATTTTTCATGACTGGGGAAATAATTGGTAAGTTGTCAGCAACTCTCATAATTTCTCTTTCTTTCTTTGCCTTTTTGACTTAATTTGCTTTTCTTGTTGATTGACTGAGCTGAACCGAAATGCTTGACCTCTGTTGATGCTTTGACGATTTCTGAAAGGTAACGTAATATTAGTTTTGAGTGATAGTGACTAACCGTAGAATCCTATTCGAGATTGGTCATCTGAAGCGTTTTGTTCCAACAGAATAAATCAGTGGGAAGTGTAAATTAGGCCGAAAACAAGTAATAGCCAACACTTGTCCCACAGGAGGTGGCTTCTATGGCCCTCTTGGTCTAAAGGATGATGGTTTGGTGTTTGAATTGCTGGGAACTTCATCTTTCACTTAATACACTAAATACACTCAGAAGACCAGTCCAGAGTAGAACAGAATACGCATTCTAGATTCCACTAGCAATCACTGTCAACTCAAATAACATTATGTTAATCTTTAGACATCGTCGGTACTGGGAGTCGACATGTAAGGAGAGATTGAGCCCCTCAGCCCAAAATAATCGATTGATGAGGGATACAAACTTGCCTAGAAACAAATCATTCTTCTCTCAAAACATTTCCAAGCTAAGGAGTAACATAGATCTGTGAATAACTTCCATGTGTAACTTAATTGGTCCTGCGCTATCTGCAGATCTATACATTTCAATATTTTTATTTTATGTTAGATACTTTCAATATAAATGCAGACAACTAAGTATATTCTTTTAGGGTTTACGCTTGGCTGCTATTTTACTATCGTATGAGTGCTTTTAAGGTTAGTCGTGACTATCTTTGAGACATCTTAGCTGTATGTTAAGCAGTATTTTATTACTACTGTCATTCCTTGGGTGGAACATAAGGCCTCAACAACACGTCTCCAATTTCTTCTATTTTCTACCGTCCTCTTCAGTTGGGTCCACGATTTCCCATAATCTCTCATCTCCTCCTTGTCACCCTAGGACGACCCACTCGTCGCTCCTAATTTAGATTCCATTCGGGCAGCGGCCTGGAGTGTGATGTCATTCGATGGCCTCCCTAATGTATGCCCGGTCCACATTCAATTTATCCTAAATATTTGTTAAACGATTGGTTCTTGGTTAGTTTGTTGCCAGCTAGAGTTTCTTATTCCTAATTCTTTCTGGCCGACTGGTCATTTCATCTTCAGTACGAAGTCACCGAAGGCAGCTCTTGTTAATGTTAAGCAGCATAACTCGCTAAAATTTGCTTCTCATCATACCAACATTAATACACCGGAAATTAGAGATACACTTTAAATTCAATTACTTAAAATCCAACAAGAAGTTATAGTCTACCAGGTGTCGGAAGATTTGCTTGTTATCTACAATCAATGGTTGTGGTGACATATCATAAATTTACTGAAATCGGGAATTGCATGCTATCGTAAGCGTATCGCGAATTACGATAATAACGTCGGTCTCAGTTCTTCTTCATCATAAACTTTCCAGGATATTCACTGTACATTAGATACATATCACTAATTGCGAACTAGTTATATGTCTGTAGTTCGCTTGCTGTGATGAAGAACGTTTATACCCGATTCCATTTTAAACTAAATGGTGGATGTTTTAGTAAAGACAACTCTTGGTTTCTTCTCTAAAGATAAAGATTTTTCCTCAGATTCACTCGATTACTTCTTCATTTCATGGTAGGATCCAGAAAGTTGAAATGGTTGTCACATTTCTGTTCTGCTGTTGACCTAATGTGAGGGTGAGATACGTCAAGTTTTTCAGATATCATGGATTTATGGTTCATGTTACTGCAAACTAATGGTAATAAGTAGCCTTGATGATTTTAGATAGTTTGAGGCAATCGGACACAGGAAGCCTTGCTTGAACTAGGTTTCGTGATAGTCGGCATTCACCAGTCAGCAAGGCCTATCTCCAACCTTGAAGGAACCCATGTCCCTTCTGAGATTCGATTCCGTGTCACCCAGTGGTGCAGTCAGTCAGAGACGTTACCACTGAGCGATTTGGGCTCGTGATCGATCTCCAGCAGGACTGTAGTGGGTATTTTGATTGGACACTAGTAACTAGTGTGACGTGTCTAGTCCTTTGTTTGGTGCAGACTGAATTCTATCAGTTAGGTTTGCAATGTGGCCACCATTCTGGGTAGCTCGCTATCACGGTTTACATTGATTTGATGATATTGTATGGTTGGAGGCACTACTTACTAGCATCCAATCAAAATATGTAGTCTTCTCTGATTCTGATTCGCGTGTTTTTATCCAACTGTGTAACTTGATTTTGAAACACCTCAGAAGGCTGAATCATTTCGAAGTGCCCAAATTCTGGTTAGCTTCATGGGTGAACTGACTGTTCATTGAATTAAATTTGCTACCTTTGTGTTGAGTCACGATTCGTTATTCACACAATTCAAGGTGATGCATGATGCATGGTACAGAACTAAGTATATCAATTATTTATTAGTATACAGCATCGGAGTAAATAGTTCAAATGATGTTACGTTCAGGCATTTCATCTGTAAACTGTAACCTCAGCCTCTAATATATCAACACCTGCCCATCTGTTTCACGCAGTTCAGTCAATAACCACAAAACGAACCTGTTTAAAAATTTAAGATCGGTGATTGATTATACCAGACTGAAGTGTTCGATCTCTGCTGACATAGTGGCTTCCAGTACACAGGCTTTAACATTATCTAAAGATAAATAAATATCATGTTCAAGTATTGGTTTGTAGCGATTTGATTGATTGATTACAGGATTTCACCATCAGCTGACATTGGTTAGAGCACTATTGGAAAACAAGCTGGCAGTACTGGATAGCTGTTTCGCCAACCGAGTTTGGAACTATTCAGCAGTACGCACCCACCACACGGGGTTCGAACCCATGACTTTCTGGTTACAAGGTCAGCAAGCTTGTAGACCATTTTTTTCCTTCACGTTCCCCAGTGGAACATAGGGCTTCAAGCTAGTGGCTTGAAGTTTCTGTAGCAGTGTTTATTTTACAGGATGGGGTTGCTAGCCTCATGCCCAACCTTACCTCTTTACCACCATTATTTCTGGCTCAGCGAGGTAAAGGAGTGCGTCGCCGGGAATCGAACCCCGGACCATGTGCATGGTCGGCGAGCGTCCTAACTGCTATACCACCGACGCTGTAGACCACTAAGCCATGTTATTTGGTTGGTAGTAGCTAGGGATGGAATCTAGGTTATGAGTATCCTTCTATTTGAGACTCGTCAAGTGGATGTACTTACATCCCCTATTGAGAGATCGTGTTTCTCTACATAGACACGTAAGCGCTCATTCATTCTTCCAAATGCCAAAACGTTATCCACAAGATCGCAATAGCGACGAGAACCAGTTCTTGGGAAGAAGGCTATCAGCTAATATTTGTTTATGCTGAGGTAAATTTCGCATTGATCATTGTGTGGTAACACAGGCTAAGCTATTCAGTTCAACCATAATCAGTCAATGGGAAATTCACATAAATTTCAACGACAGTTAATCATTGTAACTCTTTCGACACAACACATCTAAAGTACCACAGTCTATCAAGTTGCAGACAGACAGAATTTGAAATAATAAAATGTTTACTGCAAAATAATGAACTTCACATGAAACTTTGTA